>VZRL01003130.1:229365-355173 GCA_013397895.1 Origma solitaria | reverse complement strand
GGGTCTAAGAGCAGAGTAACCAGAGATTTTGATCTTCGTAAACCTGTTAGTTCAATGTGGTGGGATGGCCCTTCATACATGGAACTGGCTAGGCTGGATTCTTGGGAGTGTTTGAGTGGCACATTGTTATTGTGGTGAAGTCCTGTTATTTTCAGTGGTGTTGTCCTACAACTTTTACCTCAGAATGATATTTGCAGATAGAGCGAAGCCTAGAGCCTACGTTTTATGTGCTGTCATTTCTCATTTTGTATGTCTATAGGAATATACATACATAACATGTTTAACATATGTAACATTAATAACATGTTTAATGTTATTTAGCATATTGAATGGAGGGAACAAGAGCAGAAGATTGAATCTAACAGCTCCTGCTCCTGGCCATTTGTGCTTGGCAGCCCAGGTGCAGGTCAGGACTCTCCAGGCAGAAGGCTCTGCACATTGCTGTGCAGTATTGCTGTGGTTTGCCTGCACAAGTTGGACATGGATGTCTTTGGGCAGGAGGGTCTGCACACGGCCAAAGAGATGTCTCCTGATTCTGCTGTCTCTGTGCTGGTGATGTTCTTCACCACGTGTGAAGGCCACCACTTCTGCTGTCAGCTGTGTCATGCTGGCACTGGGACTCCAGCCCTCCTGCCCAAGCAGGAATGACACATCTGTGCCTTTTGCTGAAGATCGTATTTATTTTCTCCTCTCAGTTGTAAAGTGATCTCTGGAGGAAAAAATTCCTCTAACTTCTGCTGCTATGTTTGAAACAGGGATCATGGAGGCTTAGGGCTATTGTCATATCCTTTGTAGGCAAGTTGGCAGATGATTGTGGTTCTGCTTCAGAGACATCTCGAGCACCAAGGCCATCTCAGTTACCTTTTGGATTGTGATTTGATGTGACTGTGACTGTACTACAAAATACTTCCTGGCTGTGCAACCCACAACTTTGTTGTTGTTGTTCTTCGTATGTTAAAGGCTTATCTGAGCCCCACAGGCCAAACATAAGTATCCAGCCATGGTGAATGGCTTCGAAAAATATTTGTCATCTTCCTTCTGAAATATCAACCTGTCATTAACAGTGGAGAAAAGCAGTGAGATGTACAAAAGGGGATACAGTCAAATCATTGCATCCGTGTCCACATGTTCACCTACTTTTTGTTAGTGTTTGTGTTTGCATTTTCCAGAGCTCTCTTTATTACAAGTAGCCCTTGTAATAACACTGTTGTGACCTATGAAATTCCTTTCTGAAGTATCCAAATGGGCACAAGAAATACCAAAATGAACTCTTCTATCTAATATCAGTGAAGGAGTGCTGGGGTTAGAAATATTTTTATGAGGTCTGTTGCAATAAAGGACTGTGGACAAACTAATTCCTGGAACAAATCAACTCTTCCCGTAACCAAATATAAATTTGCCCTCTGTGTATGTATGTGCATAATCAAATATAATACAGAAACGTAGGCTTTAAAACCATGGTGTTAGGAGGGGAAGAAAATAATGTACCTTCTTTCACTCACCCAGAATTTCACTCACTTTATAAAACCCCAGTGTTTGGGATGTTTTGGGGCGAGTTTGTTTTTTTAACTTTCCGCATCTTCCAGAGGGGAGATAATAGTTTCTATCTTGTCATACAGAAAGGTTATTTAGGTGTTCTGAAATACTGTCACTGAGCTAAAATTGATAAAATAATTTTTAAAATACTCTTATTTGGCCTAGTGTAGCACCTATGGAATTGACTGTTGACTTGAAAAACCTTAGGCAAGGCTTGCAGTGAAGGATAATCCGAGATGTAAACATCTCCTTTACACATGTATTTTTGTTTGAATCGTTTACTAAATGTAATGAAAGGCCCAAATTGTTCATGTGCATTCTGTCAAAAATGTTACCACCTTTGGATTCTTGTTACGGTGCTAATATGCTTTCTTGCAGTTCTGCTCCTTTCTTCCTAGAACAAGAGAAAGAAGTAGTTGTATAATAAACTGTGTCGTGGGAACAAAAGTCATGTTACAACAAAGCTTCGAAAGGCTTTTGAGGATTTACAACCATGAGTGTTTATGAGAACTGAACTCATTTTCATTTCCCAGCAATCCTGCTTACGGAGATCACCAGGAGCTGGGTATCTATAAAGAAGCAGTAGTGCAAGATGTCAGCGAGGTGGGAAGCGGGGACCCACAGCCCCTGCAGGAAGCTGTAGCTGCTGGCCAGGCCTGAAATGCTGCCTGGCTAAGCTGCGGCGGATGGGCTGCCTGGCAGCACAAAGGCAGTGGCACTGTCTCTGCAGGTTTGCTGTAGGAAGGTTAAGCCTATGGATTGAAGTAATCCTTGCAGTATTAAAAGCCCCCGTCTTGCAGTGTCTGTGGGGGAAGGGCCCATCAGACATCACAGAAACTTGCTGAGATGGCTGTGATTGAGTCTCTCTCACCAGCCCCTCCAATGTGTCCCTTGCAGCTTTTCGGTTGTCTCTGGCTATAGGTTTGCCTTTTGCTTTTGGTAAAACGCTCCCACATAGCAGAAATTGGCCTTGGATCTGCGCCCCTTGGCTGCTTAGTGGAATTAAGTCTTTCACCAATCCATGTCATTCAAAATTCACTGCAGACCTCCTGCTCTGGCTACCCCAACTGACACTGGTTTTCTGGTCGTTTTGCCCTGGATCTTTCTCTGATTCTGTCTGTGCAGAAGGTCTGTGTCTCTGAAGTGAAATGGGCATTGCTTTTTTTGCCCTCTGCTGTCCCTGGCAGCTTGTCTCTGACCCCTGATGAAACTCTGGGCTTGCCAGGCTGCCTGCTGCATTTCCGACACAATGTGTCCCTGCCTTTCCCAGAGCAGTGCTGTTTTGTCCCTGGGGTCTGAAGCACGTGTTTGCAAGGCACAGGGGCATAGCTTATCACTGCTGGGCAGGAGCATCTGTCCCAGGCTCTGCTTGTGTTGTGCTCGATGGAGAGAATGGGTGAATTGCTAAATGAAAGCATGGAAGGAAACCCCATGACCTCTGCACCTGTTTCAGGTTAGAGGGCTCCGTGGGACAAGAGCCAGCCTTTGAATCAGCATGTCTAGAGCTGCGCTGGGCATAGGAAGACTACTTGTCTGTTTAAATAGACTTGATGGCTATTGTGTGGCTGCCATCTGTCCTCTTTCACGCTACCTTTGTGGATAACTTTGTTTTATTATCATCTTTAACCATATCTTACTAGGCCTCTAAACTGCTGGTCAGTATGCATTCATTGTTGAATAAAGAGAGTGCTGCTTTTCTTAACAGAAAATAAGCTTACTACAATAGTGGTAAATGAGCCTTTTCCCCCTGTTTTGGCATGAGTGCCTTTCTGCACAAGAAATGCGATTGATAGCAGGGGCCTCACGGCAGCATTTATCATCCTGAGTAATCGCAGCACTTTAATAGGGCGCTTTGCATCAAACAGAAGACAGTAGCCATCTAAACAATAGCTGGAGCATTAAGCAGTGAAAACCAAAATACATGTTACGACTTTTTTATATTAGAACGGGGAAAAAAATGCAGGGTTTCAAGAACAAGTGTTGGGTGTGGAGGATGCTTCAGGGAACTCTGTAAAAAATTTGCTAGCAAGAGTTAAGAGGTTTGAAGGAGTTTTCAAGTGAGGCAACACTAATAAAAATGTAATGGCAAATGTGTAACACACTGTAGACACTGTTTGTTGTGCCAGTTCATACCCCAGTCATTCTGCTTACCTGCTCTCAGGAGGTGGTACTGATTCATACGCTGATGGTTGGTTCCTTTGTTTGCGTCACAGTATGGAGCAGACTGAAGGTCTTGGTATCTCTGGACCAGCTCCAGATGCAGTTATGTGCAGCAGCTGCAGGAGATCTGCAGCGCTGCATGTGAATGGGAATAGGAGTCACTCTGCAGTTCATGTTTTATTGATCTGTTTTTTCCAAGTGTTCTCAATGTCACCAATGAAGACTTTTAAAAAGGCTGCAAGCATTGAAGTGCCCAAGTGACATTCTTCCCTTTGACAGCCTGTCATGAGAGTTTTAATACTTGCAGGAAAGCAGGAATTTTCTGGAAGATTTCTGAAGGTGTTTGTTGTCCTCAGACAGAGGTTAAGCCCGGGCAAGTTCAGGATTCCCTTGTTGCTGTTTCAGGTATCCTCCTACTGGTTGTGTTCCTGAGGGCTGCAGGTAGACCTGTGGTTGTCCAGAGGAAATGGAATTGTCCTTGGGTGCTTAACACTGTCACTTGCCTAGTGCACATCTATGAATTAAAAAGTGAATGGAGCCTTAGCTCTTTCTGTAGCAAAATCCTACACAGGTTTCTGTCCTGACAGGGTAACAGGAAGGGGCAAGTCCTCCAGGATGTGAAATGCAACAGCACTCTCAGGACCTTGCTTCCTGCACCAGAGGTGAAAGTTGGGAGGTGGTTGGTATACGCGTGGGTTAATGGATGACTGAATTTTAAGGTCTTTGCAGAAATGTACTGGTCTCTTTTTACACTTTTCTAGTCTTTGTTCCATTGACACCTGGTGAGCTTCTAAAAAAGGTTTGAAGTGTCCCAGTAGGCACTGCATAAATCCATTGTTAATATATTCTAAAGGGGTTGTTGTTTGGGATGCTGTGCCTGGGTTGTTGAGTCAGTGTTGGTGATAGCTGGCAATATCTCAAGGGAGTGACCAAGAGAATATTTCCTTTTGGGTGCTTGTGGTCACAGCCACACTGTGTCAGGGGTCCCTTGTTGCTTGGAGGGGAAGTATCTATATGCAAAACTTAATCCAGGAGCAAGTGTCTTGAAAAAAATTACCTAATCAACCAAAAAGAGAGGTGGCAGAGGAGGAAGGGGAAGAGAAAGATCCTATTCTGTTTTGAATTCCTATTGAGACTGGCCACCTGTGTGGCTTTGGTATTGTTCTGTTGCAGTGAGTAACAATTTGTGGAAAATGAACCTTCATTCCTCCTGCCCTAACCACCCTGAGCACTATTTGCATTTAGGATGGGAGAAGGAAGGACTGTGGGGTTGCTGCATTCTCCCTTAAGCAAAACCAAGAAGCAACTACAAGGTGGTTGGGCCATTGTAAAAGAAAACGTGAGTAACTGCAGATGGTTAGGCACACTGACTAAAACAGTTTGAGAGTTGGGAAACTGCTGTGGGGCCCTAAGACACAACACAGTTGCACCTAGGAAAATATCACTTCACTGGCTGTGATTTTTAAGTTCAAAGCAATGGAACAATTGCTCCCCTTAAAGGGTAAAAATAGATTGGAGCAAATAAACACCCTCAGGTTAAAGCCTTATTTTTCACCCTCCAGCACATCATACTGAATATGTAAAATGTGTATGGGTTGGGAGGACAGCTGTTCCCAGGGCTTGCAGCATGTTTGTGTCAGTGCTGCTATGGGAGCCTGCTGCCATATCTCCTTGGTGCCTGCAGAAATGGGTGCAATTGCATGCTTGCTGACTACTGCTTGGGTTGTCTTGCCTATAGAGTTTTCCCCACTTTAGTATTTCAGGTTTGTTTTTTGTCTTTTTAGGCTCCAGTCATGCGACTGGTGATCCTTGCTTACCTTGTATCAGTTGCAGTTTCTGGCAAGGGGGAGAGGAGGAGGTTGGAGATGAAGAAGCAATCCATAAACTTTAAGTAGCTTATGTGATGGAGCAGTGCTTGAGTTTTCTAGGTGCTGATAGACAAAATTGCTTGCATGAAGGCAGTTTTCTCCTAGATTTTCCACTGATTGCTCTGTAATTTGGGATGAGTAATTTAATTCCTGCTCTCACACCTGACTACATTCCTTTTTCTTACCTAGAAAACATGTAGAAAATGCCTGTCTGGAGGTCGATAACTAAACTATAGGAATTTGTATAGTTGTCTAAAGCCAGTATGTATCCTATATTCACTTGAAATGGGGGTGACTAGGTCAGTCACTTGGCAGGAGTGGACCAAGGTCATGCAGAAGGGTTCATAGGTTGAGGGCATTGCTGTTAGAATGTGCTGCGGATGGGGTAAGTGCAAAGAGCTAAATGACAGTGCTTTGGTTTTTGCAGCAAACAAAGCCCTGTGGTCTGTAGCATGGCAGGGCACTAGCCTAGTGTTTGCTTGTATAAGTAGAAAATGGCAAATGCTTTTATTGTGATATCTCAAACACCAGAAATTAACATTTTAACTGCTTTAAAATCATCATATGCAAAACTTGCTGTTAGAGCCAAAGGTTCATTGTACAGTATATGTTATATGAAACTCCCATGGGCGCCTGAGTCCTGTTTGATTATGCCAAGACAGAGCTATCAGAAGACCTGGGTTTAGTTGTTTCCTGGCCTAATAAAGACCCAGTTGTTATCCTGAAGGCCAGAAAAAGAGAAACACTCCTGGACTCAGGTCAGTGAACTTCCTATTACTTTTGTCTTGTTCTTTGTCAGAAAGCTGAGATCTAACAACTGATCTTAGCACTTTAATGCATAATTTCACCTTCCCCTTTATCTTGCCATGAACTTGTGTGTGTGTTTGTGTGCAGTCAGCTCTTGAAGGCTTGTCTGCATGCAAAATGTGTATAATTTGACCCACAGGTGTATTAAAGGGCTATGGATAGTTAAACAGGTGTGTACTTTCTTTGTCATATGCCCAAGAAACATTGACGTTTTCTTCATTCTGGGACCACATCCGTCCTCAGTCTATCTGGCTCTTAGGTCTGTAGAGATTTTGATGTTATGTGACACCTTTGTGGTATCATATCACTTGGATACAATGATCTGTATGGTTTCAGATTTGATATGTAACTTCCCTTTTGGGAGAGAACTCACTTCCTGGCAGAGGGGTAGGGATTGGTGGTGATGTTCACAGTGGCAAATACTCAGCTACAACTGCCTCTACATGACAGCATCCAGGATGGAAGCAGACACTTTCTCTGAGGACGTATCCCTCGTTGCCACTGTATCTCCTTGGCTGGTAGCTGTCATTGCACTGTGTACCGCAGCTGTGAAATCAGCTTGGGATGGACTCCTGAAACCATCTCTTGGGCCCTGAACACTCCTGATGTAACAGAATGATCCTTCTGACTGCCCTTTCCTTAAGGGCAGGGGAACACAGGATTGAATAAAAGAGAGTCTCCCCCTCTTCTCTCTGTGTTACTTATGAGAAGTGTATGATGCTGTCAAGAGAACACGCTGCATCCTCAGCTTCAGTGGGTTTTGGGTTGGTCCCCTAAGGAGCTGCTTTGCTCAGTAAAGAGAGTACACTGGGAACATTTAGGTAGTGACATGAAAAGGGCTTCTTTTACTAGTGGGGGTCTTTTCTGCTGTGGTTTCCAGTTGAAGACAATGGCTCTTAGGGTTCCCTCGCACTGCTAAGGGAAGGAGAGTCAGGCTGTCTGCAGGGCACAAGGCAGCTCGGCCCAGCAGCTGGGGAGGAAGGCATGTCAGATGCCAGCTCAAACAACATGCAGAGTGACTTGGACAAAGTGGAGCTTAGATTGCATGACCTACTTGACTTAGAGCACCACCTCAGCTGCCGTCAGTCTTGTTCAGGGAGAAGATGGACTAAACACGCGTTTTTTAACAGGTGACAGGTGAGATAAAGATGAGGAAAGTTAATTGGAATTGTCACTGCAGAGTCTATTGCCAGAGGCTGGCATTATGCTGAAAAGTGACATTAATAATGTTGGCAGGATGGGACAATCTATTGTTTAATACTAACATCTAAAATTCACCTTCTAATTATTCACTTAAACTGAGGTGGGAGAGCTTTGGCTTGCTTTGGTTTCCAAATTGCCATTTTCTCTAAAATGCTCATGACTGCCACTGCCACAGATAGTACTGTAATACAACCCTTACATCTGCAAAGCTCTCAACATTTTGCTGAGGATGTCTGTTTCTTGGTTGGTCATGTTCAGTGGAGTAAATTATGTAAAATTCAGTATGATGATCCATACGTTATTTACCAGCTAAGGTGTAGTTAAGGTGTAGTTGGGTGTGAGTGTAGAGGTGTTTGGGTATATGCTCTACAGAAACAACATAAGGTATTTTAATCCACATATTTACATCATTATAATGAATACTTAGTAGTTGTGATGGACCTAGCTGAATGTTAAAAGGTAAGAATGGTGGGGAAAAATACCAAAAAGTCCTTTTAAAATAAATTGTTACTTACAAGTGGTTTAATAGCAACACATGGCTGGGTAGGTTCAACCTTAAAAATGAAATATGCACTGAAATGCTTTCATTTCTCTATTGAAACAAATCTGTATGGTTTTATTGACTGGTTGCAAATAGTACATTAAAGCATATGCTATCAGAATGGTGTAGGCTTTGGGGATGGCTTTTAACTTCCTTGTGTGTGTTTCAGTATTTCAGAACACGCTAGAAATTATTATTTGCCATTTGGGCACCTTTTCAGCTGTTGGGGGAAGGCTGAAAATTCATCTTTGAGCTCATGGCATTTGTATGGCAGGCCACAGTGAATATCTCCTCTCTTACTCCCCTGTGCACTCCCTTAGCTGTTGCCAGTTGAGGGTAGTTTCCTGTTAAATTGCCGGTGTCACTTTTGGAGATGATTTTCTGTGAGCTGGCACTTTTAATGATCCGTAGGAAACAGTAATGTTACCATTTGTGTGTGCATGTGCTTATTTTTCTGCAGCAGTAGGAAATAAGCCTTTTGTGCCCTGGTGGCTCTTAGTTTATCACTTCTGAAAGCCAAGACACATGTTAGCCCTCATCTTGCAAGGTTTTGCCTCTTGTGTAGCGTAGTTCAGTTTTTAGTTCCAATGATAAAATGTCTTTTGCAGGTATTTTCTTTTTCCGTGACTGGCAAGATTAGGGTGAATTGTTTGTTTATTTTAACTAGTTACCTTATTTTTCTTAGGAATAACAAGATTGGAACAAGTAATTCACAACATGCAGTTTATCCAAAAGAATAGGTCCCCTCTTCCAACCCTTCAAGGCATCTGACCACCCATTAGTCTCTTAGCATTAAAACAGCCTTGTGAAGTAGCATTAGTGAGACTGCTTCTTGGTAGGCTGTAAACAACTGAAAATAGCTGAAGCAAATTTAGTATGAGTGCGCATATAAGTACAGTAAATTGTTTTGTAGTATTATTTTCTTACTTTAAACAGTTACTTTCATACCAAGAATGTGCTCAGTCTTTATTTTGGCATTTCTTTGTTTCACTTTCCTTGAGGTTTGGGCTAATTGGTTAAATCCTCTTGATCTTTTCAAGCTGTTAATGGTGAAGCGATGAATAAAGTATGGCATCTCCTATATCCATCTGAATTGAAAATACCCTGGCTAACTTTATGGAGCGAGCCGTTGAGATACTAGAATGTGGCAAAATTTTATCCGCTAATTAGTGATACGTAAGGGGTTGTTTTCACCCAACTGCGCAGTTGCCAAGTAGAGGTTGCGTGACAGCAGGAGGATATAGCCTAATTGAGGCAAATTGATTATTTATTTTGTGACACTGAGCACGTATACTGGGTTACAGGGGATTAATTCTGTCTTCTGTTTCCCAGACTTTATGACCCCACTGTCACACACGTTCAGGATGAGTTGTGTCCGTATTTACTTCTGGTGAAGCCTGTTACTGGGACACCATATGTCTCTACAGAATTCAGACACACATCTTAGGTAATGTTATATTGGTGGCAGCTTCTCCTATCAAATGCCTCTTTTTTGCCCTCAGTGAAGTTGTAGTAGTTCTACCTTTGTAAGTCAGACTACACTTAATTTTTGGTGGGAGGCCTTTGAACTTCTCTGTCTCAACCTTGATTCCTGCCTCCCACTATTCCCGTCATTAAATTGGGATGTGGCACAGCTTGGAGCACATGCCTTTGGGCTCTTTGGCCAAAAGAGGGAAGATTGTAAGTTCCCTCAAGCAATTTTGGGTTAATGTCCCCATGACTGGCGTCTTCCAAGCGCATAAAAGACCATGACAGTCAATAAGGAGAGCAAAATACAGTGTTAAAAAGCATGCTCAGCCAAGAGGCAATTCATTTTGAAAACCGTTTTAATTGGTTTGTAGGGGTAAGCTACTTCACATGGCATATGTTTTCTGGGAAATGTTCCAGCTCAGTATTAAGAGGCTACAAGAAAATTGGCACTAAACATGTAGATGCCAGGGGCTTGAAGGAATGAAACCTTAATAAAGGCCAATAGTGTCTGATGTACCTCAAGGAGTTTCAGTTCTGGTCTCTTTTCCTTTCCAGTAGTACTGACAGTTCTGTTGCCATAAACAAGTATAGTACTGGTAATCAAATTTTGAGTTCTGCCCAATCTAGTTTATGCTTTGGGGCCACACTCTCATCTGATAGAGTCTAGAGTTGTGCCCTTCAGGTCACTGTGGTTGTTTTGAGCCAAGCCAGGTCTGGTAACAGTATACCTCTTTAGGAAGAGATACAGCACTGGCCTGGTGAGCATAGAGAAGAGCAAGTGATAGCTGTGGTTGTATTAATAGGGTACTGTTGTATTCTTCTGATATCCAGGGATGTGATCAATGGATAGGGAATCATCCTTTCTTTGGAAAATCAAACCCAGTCTTGTTCCCAAAGTTCTAGAGCATCTTCCCCAAAGCACACTGAGGAACTGAGAATCTCCCAAAGGAGGCAGTATATGTACAGGGTGTATATCACCTGACATTCTGTCTCCTTACCCAGGTGGCTCCTCATCCAGCAGGAGAGAGAAAACATACACTGCCATGGCCAGTCCGATGAGGTGGTAGCTGTGCTTTCTTTTTGGTGGAGAAGCTGCTGTTCAGCAAAACGCCCTAGTGTGTGCCCAGAAGGAAGGGTGGGATAAGGAGTGGCTGTCCATTTGTAATAGGTAACTGAACAAGGTTTTCATTCCTTCCACACCTCTAGTTTGGCTGTTGCCTCCTTTAGTCTCCAGTCAGTGTTTTCTGATCAATACAGAATTGGAGAGTGTCCTTCAGCCCCTGAAAGGAGAAGAGGAAGGAGGGGCCAGAAAAAGCTCTCTGCCTACTCCATTGCTCATTTCCTGTTTTCATGTATTTCGCCAATTCCTGCAAACCCAGAGAAATCTGTTTCTTAATGCCTTAGAATAAGAAGCAGCAAAGCAGTGGGATTTCTTAGTTTGCATCCAAAATACCATGTCTTCTAATCATCTCAGAGCAGCAGACATGAAAGCTCCTTCCAGAGAGATGTCACAAAGGTCACACATTTTTCCTTTGAATAATGAGCAGTGCTTTTAAAGGAGCTTAAGATAAACTTCAGGCCTATGGCCCATATGATCTGTTTACTGCACATAAAGACAGTAAAGACTCCTTAGCTAAGCAGGAGCAGTGGTTGTCACTGGAGCTTGGATTGAAACTCCAAAAATCTTGCTTTCCTGGTGTACCGTAGAGCCTGTGCATGTTTTCAGGCAAAGCATTTTATCTTACTTGGCCTCAATTCATAATCTTTTTAAAAAATAGGCACAATAGCACAATACAGCACAGTTCTTAACTATTTTTCAAAATGATTCCACATCAAATCCTCAAAGATTTGATGCAGCAGAGCAGCTGGGGAATGGGAGTCAGGTTATGGAAGACCAAGCAGAGATAACTTTCCTGTTGTGTAACTTATATCTGAACATATTCTACACTGATGCTGAAGGACAAGTTGTTTATTTATTACAGAGAGACTCTGCATCGTAAATACTGGTACGTAGTAATAACTGGGGTTTCTTTTTCTCTCTTCTGTTTGTCTGTGTTGGGATATAAACTGTAAAGGGATCAATGCCTTTTCTCAGTATGGACACTGCCTACTGTTAGGAGGTCCCACTGTCAGTCACAGCCTGCATTTGTTACAGATGTGCTTGGTGTGAGCTGACTCCAGCAGTGGTTCTCCAAAAATATATGTCTCTGTACTCTCAACAAAGGGAATCCATGGCTGTAGTATCTGGCAGCCACTGTCTGGCTAATTTGTTGCTGGAATCTGGTGGTAGCTTTCATGTGTACAGGAAAAGCTGCCTCATTCAGCTCTGGGATTGTATGGTGCTTTCTGCCTTTGCACAGCAGGCAGGGAAGTCTGCTGTTCCTCTTGGCTGAGGAGGTTTTGATGCGTCACACACCTTTCTTATGCTTCTCTAGCATGGAAGTTTGCCCTCAGCAGAGCTCATTGGCTGACAGGTGCTCACCAGCATCAATCCCTCAACTTTGGACCAAGAACTGCAGGTGTTGTCACATCCTCCTGCATGTGATGTAAAGGGCACAACACGTTCCTGGAGTTGAAAGTAAAACCTTTACTTGGGGCATCATGTTAAGTGTTGTGATCATCCTTTTCTTTTAAGGAGATCTATTCTGTCTTTATGGAAATAATTTTTGAGCTATAGGGTGGGGTTATAAATTTTAATAGCCTCAAAACAGAAAGCATAGATTTTGTTTGCAAATGCATCAGTGCAGAAATTAAGATTCTCCTTATTGTGTTTTTCATTGCTGTCCACAAGTGTTTTTAAACAACGTTTTATTGCTCTGTAATGTTGTCTCCAGATCTCAGAAACCATTTTCAAATGTGTGAAATGAAAGTGGTTTTGGAACGTTAAAAAAAAGGTATCTTCCAGGTGGGCAGAAGTGCTGGTCTCTATATAAATGAGTTTTCTTTAAGTCTTCCCACTATGTGTGACTCATCATTGTACTAAAGTACCCCAAATCCTTGGTTACGGAAGGCGGCAGCCGTTGGGGTCAAATGGGTCAGTAATCTTTGGTTTTCAGGCACTGTCTTTAATTTTTATGAAAGTATTTCTGTAACAGAGTGTAGCGTTTTGAGGAAGCCCTTACGTGCTTCTGACTTTGCTCCTTCTACTTTGAAAGATCCCCAAGTTTTACATGCTAGCTCTTAAAAAAAGGCACGTTTGCTATGTGAATTAGGGAATAGAATACTTGTTTTAAAAAATGTTCCAACAGGTGTTAGGTGTTAATGGCTTTGCTGTGATGCATAAAGTCCATAATCTTAAGGTCAAAACACTATTTTTGACTTGTTCTGTCTTTATAAAAGTGTTGCAATCAGTGTTATCTTTTGTTGGAGAAAGCATGACGCCGTGAGTAACTGATGCAACCTGGTACTTACATGGTCTCCATCAAGTGAAGTACAGCTTTCAGCCTGCGAATTGTTTCCTGTGATTGGTCAGCTTAGGGTAAGGCATTGTTATTTTAATGCGTTTTGATACAGTCAGAAGCATGTGGTGCTGAGAGAGAATAGCGATTTTCTTTACAGGGATTTAGTTTCAGGAAGTTAGAAATCTCTATTTGCCCAGCTTTTCTTGTTGGCTTCCACTTGCTAGCTGTTTTCAGCTGCGCCATACAGTTCTTTTGGGGGAGCAAATAAGGCATTTTAAAGCTTTCTACTGTGTTACTCCATGGTTTCTCATCTCCTTAGCATTACCTGCTTGCTTTAGCAAAAGCAAATTAAAGTGTAGTAGTGGAACGCACTTTTGAACTGCTAATAAATGAAAGGAATTATCAGAGAAAGGGTGACAGAAAATTAGGAGGAGGAACTGTGAGCATTTTGGCTGTCAATATCATCTGTGCCTCCTGCTGTGCTGGCTATTACTGTTCATGGTGAGTTTGTCTGGTTTTGCCTGGTCACTAACACCAGGATTTTCGTAGGAAAGGGGATATTACAATGGGAATTTAACAGTACACCAGGACCCTTTCAACTTCCTCCAGTTTTTATTTCACTGCTCTATCTTGCACTAGTCTTATGTCCCAATGTTACCAGCTGTTAATTAGTCCTGTATTGGGAATTGTCAGTGTCAAACAGGATCGAGGCAGGCCTTGCTGAATCGCCATGGCACAGGCACCCACCCAGCCTTGGGATGGCTGCAGGCAAAGCCCGTGGGAAGGTGCAAGGCCTCACCCTGAGAGCGGTGAAACTTCAGCAGGTCAGTGCTCACCGGCCCATCTCAAACGTCCTGCTGGAACCAAGGCCTTTCAGCATAACTGAGTGGCACCTGGCCTTTCAGGATAACTGAGTGTCACCTGACGCTCCAAGCCTTTGTAATTTGCAAAAAGTTGCCTTTAGTTTTGCAGATCTGAAAGCCGAGTGCCCTGTGAGGTTATTGATGAGATGGTGGGCGGTAACAGGCAGTGGTGATTCCTGCTCCATCTGATGTGTGTTCCCTGCAGTGGCTGGGAAGCTCAGACTTCACCCAGAATTGCCCACTGGAGCCTTGTGAAGCAGTGAAGGGTGACCCTTCCTCTGCAGCTCCAGGCTCAGCTGAACCGAGCTCTTGGCTGTTAAAGAGGAGGTGGGATTGATTTCTATAGGATTTTTAGGTCCTCGAGCTGCTGCAGGAACCTCCATACAGCTTCTGGCTTGCAGCAAAAGTAGTTATGAGTTTGCGGTGTTTTTTAAGTGTGTGGGGGAAAAAAAGCCCAACAGTTCCTCCTGAACCCACAATATAGTGAATCTCCTGCTTCTGGCAGCTTCTAGTTATTTTAAACTTTGTGAAAGATGTAGGGTATTTTATTAAAGTAAACAAAACTATCTGAAATGAGTGATCTAAAAGGAAAATGCTCCTGTTTGTACTAAAACCGTAAACTTCAGTAAGGACACAAAAGTGTGTATTCTTTATGAGCACTTTGGCCTCAGCTTGACCTCAGTTAGCCCTATTTCTTAATAACATACACTCTGCTGAATTGGGCTTTCATGAGTTATAGCTTAAGCCATTAAATATAGAACATTTGGTTTTACAGGAACTACATAATTTTCAAATAAACAAGTGTTTTGAATATATACATTACTGGGGAGTGTCCTCGCAGCAAACTCTTCTCCCAGATGAAAGCTAGTCAGTTTATTCTGTCTTGTCTCTGGGGAAGGTAAAAAAGGTCTTGTTTCCCAGAATTAGTTTTGAAGTTGATAGTGAAGTAAGAAGTTAAGTTTAATGAAGTTTATCTACTCAAACACTTTTTTTAAAACAGAAAAAAAATCTATTTGTAAAATGATAACTGTTTTTTTTGGGAAAGGATTAGTTTCGAAAAACTTCCTAAAAAATTCCTTCTCCTTTTTCTGATTTTAAAATGCATTTTTTTTACATTTTGAAAATGGAAGAAAAAACCATTCTGTTTGGAATAGCTCAAATTTCTGCAGGAAAACTCAAAGAAAAAACCAAGTAAAACAAAGCTCAAACATTTCATCTGACCTAGTCTGAAATATGCAAGGTTTTTTGATATTTTGAGCTCAGAAACTGTGTAGAACCTGGCAAGGTGATCTCTGCCAGCTCTGGGCATCGATGATCAGTGCAGTACAGCTCTGATCTACCCATGGCATTCCCACCTGGTTTAGTGCAGCCCAGTAAGGAAACACGAACTCGTGTTTCAAAAGCAGCATGACTGCTTTGCCTGGCCCCTCAGCCCAGCTGAAATCCTTCATGTTTCAGCAAGGCTCATTGGCTCACAGTGTGGGCTACAGAATCCGCCTGGAATTCTCTGCTGCTGGAGCTGAGAGGGTGCCCACAGTGTGAGGGGACCCTTCCAACAGCCATCCAGGTAGCCAGCAGGTGGATGAGGCTTGTCCATGTTTTTTTTAGAAGCAAAAGAATAATGAAATGAATAAAAAATGCAATAGGAGAAAAAAACTTAATGGTCCAGTGGGTAGCCGTGAGACTTTGTGCCTTCTGCTGTATTTATGGGCACATTGTTTTGTTCCCGCCCTGCTGCCTGCATCCTGTGTGGAAAGAGCCCTGAAAATAAAGTAGGGTTTCTTGTAAGAGCAGCCAGATAGAATGGATTAGTGACAGGATGCACTTCCAAGTGCCCACAAACCCCGAACCCAGCTGGGAAGTGTGGTGGCTTCTCCAAGCCCATGAGACTGTCCCTGTGTGCCTGTGCACTGAGCCTGGCTGAGGGTGTGGGTCATTGGCAGGAGGTTGAGTGGGAATGCATCCTGCAGGGCCTGTGCAGGATAGGATGAGCTGGGCAGTGCATGTTCGTGGAGCCCCAGGAGAACAGAGGTCGAAGGTTTCTGCTGTGGGCTGGGCTCCAGACTCTTTATGAATTGCATAAATGGGGGGTGACAGGCTTGCTGAGTATAACGGTGTATACTTTGTGACTAGAAATTGTTTACACATCTGTTTTGGAGAGAAGATTTGAGCCTGGCCTTGACTGCCTCTCAGGGAGCACCCACGGTCTGTTTCAAACCCTCTACCCCAGCTTGAAATTATTTATGGCATCCCTTGTCCCAATCTAGACATTCTATTTACAAATTTACTACCTGCGTGTGGTAAGATAGCTGTGCCTGAATACTTATCAGCAGAACCCACCTGTGCTCTGCTGCAAATAGACAAGGGCTTTCATGTAACTGGACAGCAGGAGAAGAGGCTTTGCCAGTATTTTCCTTGTTTCTTTATTAGATACTAAAGTCAGAGATTGGGTGTTTTTTTTTAGGGAATCCAGGGACTGAGTCTCTTAAGGACTGGAGAGCTATCATACTTTAGTCTATTTGGACAGTTTTCCTACTGTCACACCTGTGTGGCTGACATGACTGTGGCAGTTAGGCGACCCATGTCCCATAAGCATCACTCAGCTTTAAATGAAATCGGTACTTCTTGCCTAATGCCTGATGGTAGGCAACTGTCGTTTGAGTGTGCTGCCCTTAAGAACTGAGCACGGATGAGAGAGAAGACATGAAGGGAAAATACTGAAGGGGGCAAGGCTGGGTGTGGGTGTGCTGGTGCCAACCATCCTGTGTTCTGGGGGTGATATGACTGCTGGCGAGTCCTGTTTCACAGCGGAAACATCTTTTCCTGGCTGATTGTGGTATCAGGTTCTCTCTTGCATAGAGCATTGCTCATTTGCATAAGTCATCAACAGGTTACTAGTTTTTCCACAAAGCAGGGTGCATGCTAAGAGGAATTTTTTGGCAGGTGTAGTTGCTTCAGTGGTCCCTGGCCTGGGGGAGACATTCTGCTTTCGTGAGGATTGACTTTGGTCAAGCAGAAGATCAAGTGATGCTGTATTTCAGATTTAGCTTGGGTGTGCTGTGAGTGGTGGTGGGCATTTCTAGGGATGCTCAAGGTGCAGAGCTCCTGGCAGGCCGGGAGGAGATGACAGCAGGGGATGTCTGGAGCATCCCCAGCAAAGCAAGCAAAAAGCTTCCTGTTTTCAGCTACTGAAAGACTTTGCTTTACTTAATTCCCCTTCACCCTGTGACAGGTAACTTGTGCATTCCAGATTGCTAATGGAGATAAGCGATTTAGAGGTGATTTAAGAGATAACAGGTTTGATGCCTCTAGGAGATTTTGCTCAGCAATTGTATTGTGCATAGGAAGTGAATGTGTTATGGGAATTTGTGTGAAATGGGCTTCTCAGTATGATCCTGAGCAAAGCAATGTGGTTCATTCCAAAACAGTGCCAGTAAAACTTCAAGAATTTGCCATGAGGTGGGGTCAGTACTGCAATATTACTGCTTGGCTGCAATGCTCTAAACTGGGGAGAAGGAAGAAGCAGAAGTCCAAAGTATGGTACTAAACTTTCTTTAAAAAGGTGGGGAACACTGGGTGATCTGTACTGTATCTCCTGTCATGTCTGCTCCCAGGTGGAGGTCTTCAGGCACCGTTTTTCTGCCATTTGTATTTATCTTGGATGTCTCTGGTGGCACATGAGACACAACATTGGAGCTGTGCCTTTGAGGACATGTTCTGTGTCCCTTCCTTACTTAATCTAATGCTTTGGGCCTTCTAATCTCAAAGACATCGATATCAGTGTAAAACTGCACCTTTAGCTCAGTTTCCAGGCTACTGCACAACTTGCACAGCTTGCTCTCCACTCCCCAAATTTAACTAGAGTGCACTTAAAATTAGAGAGAACATAGAGGCCGCTGATTACAGAACACTGGGGAAAGGCTGCAATTGGTTACTACAGGATTACAGAGTTACATACCATTTGTACATCATGGCCATGCTGGAAATGTATGTTTAACCTTATTGTTAGATGCAGGAGCTGAGAGACTTTGGTTTTGACTCTGTCTCAGACAGTAACTTGCTTTGTTACCCACAGAAAGTCTTTCAGTCTACAAGTTTGTCAAAGGGGATTTTTACTTTTTCGTCAGAATCACGTGAAGTTTTATTGGCACCCTTAAATTGTATAATATCACACTGATGATAAGAAAAGTAAACTCATCCCAAGCCAAAACAAGTGATATATTTTATTGTGTCTTATTTTGTATTTCCATCACACCTCTGATAAAACAAGTTGACTCTTGGATATGGGATGTACTGAGGAAATTTTCTGTCTGCCTAATATATCACAGGAAAATCTTGAGGATAAACAGAATCTGTCTGTCAGAAAAGAATCCTCAAGCGAGAGAATGGACCCAAACCAGTACAGCAGTTCTTGCTTTCTAACTCTGTCTCATATGCTCATATATCCTTAATTTCTTAGTGAGAGAAGACTTCCCCCCCTGCCCCATCAGTAACTCTTGTATTGTCCTTTGGAAGATATTTCAGCTGCCTTGTCTTTTCACCTCCACCCTGTGCATGGGGTGACACCTGTGTTACGGTCCTGGATGCTGTAGGGAAAGAAAACCCACCTTTAACTTTGGACAAGACAGCCTGGAAGCCAAAGCAATAATGAGCTTAGCATGGAGCAGCAAACTGATGGTTTCCCTCTGCAGTGAGTGTCCTATAGTTCCAGGAGGATGGGACTCAACAGCAGCAGCTAAGGAAATGCCCTCACTGCTGCTGAGTTGAAGCATGTCCCTGGTGTGGGGCAGCATAGACCTGAGGCCAGTCTGTGATGTGTGCTCATGCCAGACTCGTCCAGATGTGCAGCATCCTTAAGTCCATGCTTAGCAAAGCTGAAGTGGCTCTGGCTAGCTGTCAGTCTCGTTGTGTTGCTTTGTCCTGACACTTCGTGCCAGCTCCTCAGGCCCTCTTCCCTCCTTTCCTCCCTCCCTTTTTCCTCCCTCTGAATTACTGTGATGACTGAAAGACTCTTATACTTGTTGTTGGTTTGCAACAGCTTGGCTGTCAAGGCCTTTGTAAGAAGATGAAAGGCAATGGCTGGTTTTCTCTGTTGATGGTGTCTGTCACTCATGACTAAAAGCCCTTTGCAATCTTGGCACATCCTGGCTTTATTCACTGCAAGAGCTCTGCCTGGGAACAGTCTGATTTCAACACACACTCCTGGATTTGCATCCATGAGCTTACACAAGGCTAGGGCTTGTTTTAGAAAGCGTTATTAGTCCAAAGAGAGATTAAATGCAGAGTTTAATAAGATGCATGTAGTATGATACCTGTATTCTGAAGTAGGTTATTCTTTTTTTGCTGTTCACTGAAAAAAAAAGTACAAAGAAATTGTAATAACTTACTAAAATTTTGTATTAGTATTTTTCAATGTCTTGGCTCTGAGAGGTAAGGAGAACGTACAGTAATGTCCCAAATGAAAGTCTCCAGCTTCCACTGAGGGCTCTTGTTTGTGGTACTAGACCAAAGTAAGGGAACATATCAAACAGACCTTCTGTGTGTGTAATATTGAGGTGAGGATGGTGTGTCCCTAATAGGTGGATGATTTCTCAGTCCCAGATCTTTAATAAATATTTTCTCTTGGATATCAGCTTGTAGGGTTGGTAGTTCTGTTTCACTAAATTACCATTAGACAGTCCCTGTCCAGAATCTCTAGTGAGCTTTTCCTCCTCAGCATGTAAAGATATAGCTTGTGCCCATACAGCCGTTCCGTGGGTGTCTGAAATAGCTGGGGCTTGATAAAACAAATGCGAAGACTGTTGTACATTGCTATGCCAGCATCTTCTTTAGCAGTGAGGGCCTTTCTTCTGAAGGTAAGATCCTTCAGTGGAGGGAGCCGGCCTGAGCTGGTGTGTGACAAGAGGAACTCAGTGACTCTTTCTGCTTTGCTGACAAATTGAGAAAAAAAAAATTGGCCAGCAATTCATCTTGTAAGTCTCTTAAGCTATCATAAGAATTTATAAGAACTCAATATACAATAAATTATAGATATAAAATAGCAGGTGGTACATCTTTCAAGCAGTATGTATTAAGATTCTTCTTGACAAGACCAGGATAACAACCCCCTGACCTATCTGCAATGAGGAACTACAAGGGAAGTAAGTTGTGGTTAAGCGAAGTGGAGTATTAATGACAGGTCTAGGCCAGTAAACACAACAAAATGCCTCAGATGTCTCATTGGTAATTGTCATCAGAACAATTTCCTTCCCTGCTAGTTATAAAATCTGATAAACTATTAGAGATACCATTTGTAAAACCCAGACACCATATATTTCCATCAAATGTAGCAATTGTCTCTGAGGTTCCTGAAACAAACCCCCTTGGGGTCCTAGCTGGGCTGCTGAAGACAAGCTGTGAAAATATTGACATACTCATTTTATCCTTTGCTTTCCTTGTCCTTCCCAGTTTTCATTCTTTAATCCTTACTTAGTGGCAGCCACTAATGTAGCCAAGTTACTTCTGCGTCACGAGCATCACGAAACTCTTTCCTCTCAAGCCAAATGTGCTGACACTGCTAACCTTGATTTCCATAAGTGACTGAACAGTGTCTCCTGTCTGCTGTGTATTTCAGACCACAGTTACCCAAGATTCTTGAATGCTGAGAGCTTTTCATCTTCCCCATCTCCTCCTCACAGTTTTAACCAAGACAGACTTTCTGTCCTCTGCCTTCACGACTGTGAGCCGCTCAGACTGGCAGTAGCAGCCCCAAGATGCTTTTCCCCATGGATAGACTTTTCTCAATTTGCAGGGTTTAAAAAATTTCTTTCAACTTATTGAAAGATTTGATGTGGATGTTTTAGTGAAAAGGAGACAAGCAATGGGAATTAAGAAATGTTGGCAGTAATCCAGTCATTTTAACACAGACACAGAGTAATCGGTTTTTTTAATAAATAAATTTGTGATGGCGCTATCAAAATTGCTTGTTTTTGCAGCATTAAAACCTTTACTAAATCAGTTTCATAAAAAGGGAACATGTCCTAACAGTGGTGCTAGCCCAGGCTTTCACAGGCAGGCATATTCTAGGAGTGAGAAAAGTACTGAGTTATGTGCTGCCCAAAGCCAGCTCAAACTGGTGGTGAAAATCTCAGTATAGGTTTTTCCTCAGTCAGTGTGGCTCTGGAGTCTTGATTCTCAAGTTGAGGCAAACATCTACTGCAGTTCTTTCTGAATTTCAGGGGCCACATCTGCAGCCACGGTAAGCTGCTGACTTCTGCTGCTAGTCAGTAATTTACAGCACCACAGCCTGGCCTCTGGTTTGCCTCCTTTAGCTGCAGTAATTTAAAGACATTTGCTATCTGCATCAGCTGTAGCTGAAGTTCAGATATATTTGACCTTCATTCCCTAGCACTTTGAAAACTGAATAGTAATAAATGTGTAGTGAATTCTGCTGTGCAGATAACCAGAATTTTTTTTTTTTATCCCTTTGAAAAATGTCTGTTATTTTAAGCCTCTCCTGCCAAGGGGAGAGCATGGGGTACATGAAAAGTAGGAAGGAGGAGGAGAGTGCAGTGTAAAAGGAAGAAGCTGTGGGGACAGTTTTGTTATAAGGGATTGGATCCATTTGCAGTGTTGTTCGGCAAAGCACTAAATGCTGAAAAGTAATTTGTGGCAATTTAGGCTTTTATCATAGCTAGCATATTTCTCCTGAGGTATATATAGCAAAAGGCAAGCTCCCAGTCTGAAACCTTAAATGTGCATTTCTGCAGGCAGCTTGGTGAAGCTAATAGATCTCTGCAAGGCAGTCAGTGCCTCAGGTGGATGAGCTGACTCCTCAGGGTAAGAGCCCAGCTCCTTTCTCAGGAGAACAAGTAGAACAGCTTAGGAAAAGAATGCACTTAGTCCTTAAAATTTTCATGACAGATGACTCTGCAGAGCAGGTATGTTGTTGGATAGGTCATAGAGGAGTCTTTGAACACACACAAACACTCAAATGGCAGAGGAAAGCAGCTCCTGGAAAAGACAGGTACGTACTTTTAAAATTAATATAATGTATAAATTTATCAATCCTGTTGGTTTTGAGAGTTCTATAAGAGGAGAAGCAGGAATAAGTGTACATTACTGAAGAATAGTTACAAATACTTTGTGCATCAAAGAGAACCTCAGTCCTCTGTTGTGCTTGTATGTGTATGTGCACATTGGTTTTTTTCTATCAGTTTTTGTAGGTAGAAGTCAAAGTGTTTACCAGAAAGAAGGAAAGACAATCCAGAACGTATACAGCTGAGGAAGTAGTTTGCAGTTGGTACACGCTCAATCCACAGGCAAATGGCAGAACCAGAGTGAATAGGTTTCCTTGACTGTTTGATGCTAGGTCACAGTGCATCCAGCCTGGAGCTGTCCAGTCCTGTGTTAGTCTGCATCAAGAGAGAATCTGTCTGATGTCCTTCTGTGGAAGGAAATGTGTGCTGAATGCACTTAGCAGGCTGTATCTGTGGACGAGACGTCAAGTTTTCTTCATTGTGATAAGCTTGGGTGTCCTGACGTATCCAAGAGGTTTCCATATCCGAAATTGAAGGTATTAATCACAGCTTCCCAATAGGAGTGAAGAAACCAGGTCATCTCTTTTGTGCCCTGTCCCTTGTGAAAGGTGTCTCTTAGAGCAGACAAGGGGCCATCCATCCCCTGCCATCGTGGCTCTGGGGCATCAACAAGCCAGCAAATTCCTTCATCAGAGCACAGAGGTTTTATAAAGACACTGCCAGTTTCAATTAATTCCTTATTGGCCCAGGTTCTTCTGGATTTCTGTCTCAAGCAAGAGGGTTTGGGGGAAATACAAACAAAAAGAAACCCTTCCTAACACATTCTGCTCTCTGATTATTAGAAGATGCTTATAGGAAGTGGAAAACCCCATTGATATATGTGGTGCCACATTCTGACCAGGCACTTAAATGTTAAATTCTTGCTTTTTTGTTTAACTGCCTTGAACGTGGAGCTGTGGGCATCTCTGTGTGGGCGGGTGTCTCTTCTGTTCTGTAGTGGAAGAACCTTTGAATCATCTCATTTTCTTCCCTGTCAGCAAGGGGTGGAAATGCTGATTACAGCCTGCCTCCAGCAAATCGATGGGGCAGCAAAATGCCACCCACTTCTGGCATCTGTGTTTTGATTGTCGGGTATTTTTGGCATTCTACTGGCAGCTAATATCACATTTACTGCAGTGGACCTTTAGCAGAGAGGTGATTGAAGTTTCAGTTCAGACTACTGGGACATGTGTTTAGTGGTGGCAGAATAGATAACAAAAGTGCGAAGCAAAGTTTGTTTTTGGTAAAAATGCCCTCTGACCATGGGACATACATGTAGGATGTGTCTCCTCCTTCTGTTAATGGCCCTATTGAATGCCTCTGTCTCCTGTGCTTGCCCCTCCCAAGAGGGGTGTTCACCTCCTCTGATTCTGACTATGTGGCCTTACCTTGCAGTGGTGACACATCGGAGGGCTGTTGGGACGCTGCATGCTGAACCCTCAGCTGTCAAGAACATTGTTCTTTCTGCTGATCCAGAGAAAATTTAATTAGCTCATTTTGACATTTCTCATTGTCCTGTGGGTTGGTACAGTTGATGCTGGCTGGAGCCTCATTTCCACGTAGCTCGTTTACTGTAAATAATTATTGCTTGTAAGTGAGTGGTGCACTCTGCTGACAGCCTCTGCAGTAAGGTGGAACAGTCACTTTTCATTTATTTGCTGTCAGAACCATCTGAAACCTCCCCCTTCAGGGCAGCAAAATCTTTCAGTTCTTGCTGGATGTTAACTGGGCCAACTGGCGGAAAGCTTTAGTTAGCACAACCCCGTGCCAGTGACATGGTACAGGCAAGGTGAATAATTCAATGTCAAAGGATGAGAGTCCAAGAAATAGGAAAACCTGAACTGTTCTCTAGCTTAAGGTTAGTTGCCTTTGTGAGTATGCATTATGATTCTCTCTAATTGCGTACTTGCATCTTACTTTTTGTCATTACCTTAATACTATCCATCTTTTTGATTTGGTTTAGTTATGTGTTTCTTACTACTCTGGTTCCTGAGAATGCCTGCCCTGTTCTTGCTGAAGCTTTAAAACAATGAACTCCCAAACAAAAGCATTAACTTGAGTCAGATATCCTGTATAGGGAATTAATTTCTGAACAACTAAAGTTAGAAAAGTTAAAAGTAAAAAGTTAACAAGTAAAAAGGCCATGAGAAGCTGCAGCCTTAGATATAGGTGATAGTTCTAGCTGGTCCTGTAATAATTGGGAGACACTCAAGGACATGTGGCAAGGAGCCCCCTTTTGCCCTGACTGGAGCCACTTGGGTGTCTGTCTGCTGCTTGCACCTGTAATGTTTTCCCCAGTGTGCTCTGGTCAAAGACTTAGAGAAAGGAGAAAGGATGTATGGTGGGGCATGCAGAGGCTATTTCAGCAAGCTAACTACATTTAGCGCTCAGGCGTTTCTCTCTGGTTAAAATGGGTTACAAAAAGGGCAGTGACATCTGTGTTAACTTTGCTATTTATCCCAGGTAAACCCTCTGCTACAAATTAGGCAAGAAAAATAGTTTAAGAAGAATAGTTTAATTGCGGTAGTTCCCTGCCTTGGTATATTCAGCTGTTTTGAGGTGTCATACTGGGAGGTCAGTGAGAGGCTCTTGCTCTTCTTCCATTACTTTCTGTGCATCTTAGGAACCAGTTTTCCTCATTCCTGCTTGGGATTGCTCTGCAGTAGAGCTGCTGCTCTGACAGGTCTCCCAGTGGAGGGAGTCTGGCTGGAATTGTGCTGTGCTCCATTTGCCTTCCCTGATGGACAGGCCTTTGGAGCCAGTGCCAGCTTTTTTTAGGGGCGGCCTAAGGATTAAAAATCTCCTTGGTGGTCCCAAAGCAGGCTGGACGTAGCAGGGGATCTGAATTAATGAGTCAAGTGAGCTTTTGGAAATAAAGCTGAGAGAAAAAGACTCGGATGGAAGTGTACGCAGAAGATCTAAGGACGTTTTATAGTCCTTGCAGTGTTGAGTTTATGCTAAATTCACTGCATAGAGACTGAATAGTGTGCATATTTTTCTATTTCTTTATAGGAACAGAGATTTCCCCTTGTTTAACAACCAGACTCAGCATCCTGTATCATCTGCCTACCCAGGTATGACCTTTTAACTCGTTAGCACAGTGTAACAAGGTGGTTGCTTCAACAGACTGAGAAGGCTTGAGAAGACTTCTGTAGCTCCTGGAACACTTCATTTTTCTGGGGCTACTTCCTCTTCTTGCAATACTCATATTTTTTAAAAATAGGAGTATTTTAAGCAGTTTTTTTTAAAAGCCTTCTGCCTCTGATGGGAGCCATTGTCAAAGCAGCTGTCTTGCTTTTGACTTAGCAAGAACCTCAGAACAGCCCTGAGTGGAAAGGGCTGAAGATGATGATGGTACAAAGGCGGAGCATCTGAGAAAGGTGACAGTGCTCCTGCACGCTACTCTGGTTTGTCATGTCCTGCCACTGCACTGAGCTGCACCACAGAAAATATGAGAATGATTTTGCAGAGTAATCACAAGTACAGTGCTTTCACATCTCCAGAGTTGAAAGTGATTGGGTTGGATCAAAGAAATGCACTTTTTCTCCTCTTTGGGAAAGGGAAAACATTCATGAGAGTCCTGTCGCAGAAGAATAAAAACAAACGTTAGAACCTGTGCTGCCTCTGTCATATAGATGAGCAGATACTTGTTTTGTCAGTATTTCTGCATGCATGTATTCATTTCTGTTTGATTTTCAAGTGAGCATAGTTGCTGTTCTCACAACCATGAGTTTAAAATGCTAAAGATGGTATTGAACTTCAGCAAATGGCAACAGAGTTTGATTGAAAAACTATATCTGAAGTGTAAGGAAGAAATGCAGTGTGAACAGGGTGGCAAAGTGTTAAGCTTCTGCTGGTGTAACTTAACTTGGGCAGGGCAGGGTGAAATACTACTGTTATTTTGGGGAGACGTGGAGTGTTTGCTCTAGCCCAGCAACACAAGCAAAACAGGAGGGTTTCAGTGAGCACAGATGCCTGTGCAGGAGATGCCTGTAGAAGCTCATGTAAGGTATAACAGGATAGTGATCCCCTTCCCTGGGTCTCCTCTCAGCCCAGCAAGCTAGAGGAGGTTCAGACTCTGCATCCTTTGAAGAGTAGCATGAGCACATACACAAGCTTGAAAGTTTTATTCAGCTGGTAAAAGTACCTACTCTGCCTTGTGACTAATCAAAAGGAAGGTGCTGGATTATGGCGGTTTAGGACACATTCCTTCTGTGAGAACATACTTGAACAATGAGAAAAATCAATTGTCCCCTATTCTCCTTGAGTAGTCTGTGCCATACTTCTGAGGCTGCCAGGATACTTAATGATGAAAAAATGGGAGGATCAAGCACAGGTTTAAAGGAAGGCAAGCTGATAATACCGGATGAAAAAAGGTAATAGTGTATGGTCTGGGATTTGTATGGACATGCACATATGCACTTGTGTGTTTATGTATTGGGTACAAGGCTGGTTTTGGACTTGAGCTATTATAAGCCCATAAATCTATCAGTCTATCTTTCCTAAACAGGCCCTAGTTTACTTCTGTGTGCAGTCTCTCCTGGATTTACGAATTTGAGGGAAATTGAAAGTGAGAATCAAATTTGGCTCTCTGCGTTTGTAGGCTGTAAAAAGCAGACGCACAAGTACAAGGCGGTTGAATTTCCATAGAAGAACTTTCCTCTTTCACAAGCCATGGCAGCGCAGGCCTACAATGGGCTGTGGAGGCACATAAAGTCTCTTGACCCTGAAACCTATGGTGTGCCTGAGGGTTAAGGTGCCTCTTGCTATTTTGCAGAATTTCAGTGCTTCTCCTTCTCCTGGAAAGCACTGCAGAGGTAGCCCAGCAGTTTGGGAAGGAGCCGTTTGCCTTCTGGGCCGCAAAGTGTGGAAGGGCAGGAGCCACCACAGCCCTGGCGTTTGCTCCCATCAGGCTCCTGTTTGCTCCTGGAGGCAGCCAGCACATCCAGCGCCCTGCAGGCTCATGCCCGCCTCTGCCAGGCAGGAGGGGCACCATAAGCAGTGATCTGCACGCTTCAGGGATTTTCCCATGGCCTCAGAATACCCTTGCAGCAGTGCGAGTACTAAATGAAGGATTAAATTAGCCTGTAAGATTTAAAGTAACAGGCAGTTTTATTGCAGTTGCCATTTCACCCTTAGTATTCCACTTCTGATAAAGTAAATTCTCAGCCGTCTGCTGTGCAAAGCTGAAATTGTCTCTGCAGATCCCACCCTTAACTGACAGACCTAAATGATTATTACTCTTGAAATAAAGAGTATATCCATGGAGTGCCCCATAGCCTCTTGATGCTGCTGAGATGCAGCAGACAGTTTAAGAAGTTGACACGTCTGAAATGAAAAGAGAGAGAAATAAGCATACTCAGAACTAACATTTTCTACACAGGGTTGCTACATCAGTGATGAGGAGATAAAACACAGGTGTAAGATCTTGTGAGCATTGCTGTCTCTCCTGTGTCCTTTGTCTCCGGGTGACTAAAAGTAACAGTGAGAAGTAGCAGTGGAAATAATGTGCCACAGGTGTGTGACAAGAAAGGTTGTGATAAAGGATGTGAGGGCTCAGGAAAAGGAGATGTGTAGCCCTCTGTGTAAGAGCAACCCCCAAGGCTGGGCTGCTGGGTGAAGAAGAGGAGTAACAGAACCAGCAATGTGGCACAGAGGGCTTCAGGAATGGGTAATAAAGCTCATGATCTCTGAGCTGGATGTCAGTACAGTTTGCAGCATTTGGAGCTGAGGACTCAGCTTTGGAAATGATGCCGTGTTCTCTGATACTGTGGGTTTGCTTCTGATGCTTCTGGGGCTTTTTCAATGACTCTTCATGCTGGTCACTGGGCCTTGTGATTCCCTGTGCATTTTGAACAAACTCAGCATCTCCTTCTGACATGAGCTTTGCTCTATGTGAGCTGTCTCTCTCAAGGGACCCCAAAACAGGAAGGTACCAAGACCATTTGCTCATCTGGGCCTGTTTCTAAGCAGGAGAGGGAACTCTTAACACCCTCCAAAGGCTCTGACACATTGAGATTACAGATAATTTTGAATAACCTTTTCAGTATAAGCATTGTTTGAACTTCTTTTTCGACTGTGAACCTACTGAACACTCAGAGGGAGAGGCACATAGTTGGGGATGTAGCTTGGCAGCAGCCAGCCTGAACAGAGCCTTAAGGGCAGCAGAAGGAGATTATGCAGTGTACTCAGGGACAACATTAGTGTATTGATATTTTGTTCAATTAGGCTGCAACCTCTTTGGATACAGGCTCATCTTAGATTAATTTTGTACAGAGCATAAGTACACCATAGCTTGTATTTTAGGATTAGAAATCTCCCTCATCAATGGTTGAAAGTTAACATTATACAGAAAGATGTCAGTGAGGAATGATTAGAACAGTTTTTAGAAAAGGGGTATGAATTGTTACTCATTAGAAGGGTTTCTTGTAGTAGCTGCAGGAAAAACGTTGGCTTGATTTCTGAATAGTCAGAAATTCTAGAGATGTTCTCCTTTTTCATTTTGCTTGCTTTGGGTTGGTTGGGTTTTTTTTTTTTTTGTTTTTTTTTTTTTTTTTTTGGTTTTTTTTTTTTTTGCAGTGATTGTTGTAACACTTTTGTAAGTGGACAGAGTGCAAGGTGGAGCTTAGTGGTGTTATTGGCGTTGTCTTCTCTTTTCCCATGCTGTTGGGCTTGAGAGTCTCCTGCTTGGCATTGGGAGGGCTGCAGGGAGGCATCCCCACCTGGGTGGTTTTGATATGGGGCTGAAGGAGGCTCTTGGCACACTTACTGTCACAGTTAGTGTGGCATCCCTTCCTCCTTCATCAACCTTCCTCTTAAAAATCATCTCCTACCAAACAGTAGGCTGTTCTACAATCTCACTTGCATGAAACTTTTAACTTCCAGGGAAAACTTACGAAAGGCTCTTGTACAAAACTAGCCTTTGGGTTTTCCTCCTTTGTGTTTATCACTTAGCATCAATCTACCTTTTTCCTCCTTTGAAAGGAGGGCTGTCATCAATTTTGTAATCAACTTCTCTCCTGTCTTCGGATTGTCTTAATAGCCATTATCTGCACCTCCATTCACTTGCAAACACCTGTTTTGAACACAAGCTGTTTTGAACTTTCTGTTACTTGTGTTTGTGAACTATCTACTAAGGTAGAATTTGGTACATTGAAAGCATTCAGCCATGATTGTTAAGCAAGGGGAAGGAAGGATAATGTCCCCTGTCACATCATCAAATCATGATGATGGTAGTGGTGGTGTTAGTAATACTCCTATGTAGCAGACTGAGTCACTAGTAGATGCTTAAAACTTGTTTACTGCCAAGAAACAAAGCAATTCAGGCAGAAATAGAGAGGCGGAGGTTACCTGATTTGTGGCAGCTTTTTAGTAAGCCTCTTCCTTACCAACTCTTTGGATGCAAGAGGTGGACCAGAGAGCCCAGGAGGGGAGAGGAAGAAGGAAATGTCATCCTTCGTTTCCCCTCTGTCATGATGAGCAACGGAGTTTAATTTCAACAGAGAGATTGGTAAGGAAGGGAAACAGGAGTGTCCTGTGTGTTGCAGCTTATGCTTGATGCCTTTATCAGGATCAGCAGCCAAACCTAATACTGAACTTTTTCGTTTTTGTGCAGTACTTAAATGACTTTATAGAAGGGAAAAATTAAGCAAGTGAAGGTGAGTTGTTGAGTAGCGTTTTGGCTTTGTGAGTGCTTACTGCAATTGCTTCTGCATCTCCAGCAGTCAAGTCAACATAATCCCTCCTGTAGCTCAGGAACCAGTTCAGTATGCTCATACTGCATTCTCACAACTCTGAGTTTTGTGTCCTGGATGACGTGGAGGGAAAGAAAACTCGACAGTATGGAAAAGAAGTTCATCTCTCCTAAAGGCAGTTGAATTTTTGCTGTGAACATCCTTTTGAAAACTAGTTACCTTGCTAAGGATGATGGCTTTATGATTATATGAAAAAGGAATGGCTCACACTTGTAAAAATTACAGTTTCAGTTTAGAAAGGTCCTTGCTGTGTGGTGCACATGAGCTCTTCTTTCACAGGAACTGCAGGGCAGCTCTGTGTCATTCTGATGTCTGCACTATCTGTCAGGTGTGACTGGGCTGGGGGCCTGCTCAGAAAGGCCTTGTATCACCTGTCTTTTCCAGTGGTCTGATGGACCATGTGTCCCCTGTTCATCTTCACAGCATCTGCTGCTGTCTAAAAACACCTTAGTCCTCCTGCCATGTTCTCCTGAGCTTTCCTGTGGAGCCTCTGGTTCTGGCTGGTGTCAGGACAAGGATACAGCACACAGAGATGTGCTTATGTCTTTCACTGAGGAGGGAGCTGGAAGTCAGTGCTGCCTGCAGAGTGGTGGTGGTGGGGGAAATGGTCCCATTCCCACTAAATAACTGTAAATGGCTTTGTAATGCAAGTCACAAGTACCTAAGCAATACAAATTCTAAGTTCAGTGCTAGACACTCAGAGTTAATCCTGAGTTAAGTGGAGTTAGGCAGTTGTGTTAGTAAACATGCTTTTGGAAGAGGTAGTGGGAATAATGGCAGTGCTGCGAGCATTCTCCACGAGGGAAGTTTGAAAGGCACAGATTAGCTTGTATTGAGGAATGACACGAGAATAACAGATGTTTGAATCCTAATGTTTTTTCCCGCATAGTTGATGAAAGAAAACTTTTCATAATCATGACCAAAAAATACTGTAGCTGTCATCCTTAAGATGAGTCATTTTTTCTTCTCTTATTTTTAATTCCTCTGAGACTTTGGTCCTTTCTCAAGCAGGAAGTTATAATTCAGTCCAATCTCTAGCCATGACATTTTTGGGCAGCTGGAATAATTACACAGGGAGGGGGGTATAATACACCATGCGATTAATATTCAAGTGGTGTCCCAATGTGAGAAGTGAGATCCTGTCATTGCAGACATGGCTTGTCTCTTTGTTGTTTTCCAAATCATCCTTGAATTTTGCATCAGAAGACTTCAGGATGTTACTGTAAGCTTGCCAGTTGTTCTGCTTTTCGCCGTGTTTGTGTGGGTTATCTGGGGTAAATTGCAAGGCACTTTGATCTGGAGTCCTGCCTCAATGACTAATTCATAATGTTGCCTATACCTGCATCTCTATGGGTTTCCTCTCTTAATAACAGCTCTGTGTATTCTTATTTCAGTGGTAACTTCTTTGGAACTGGAAAAAACGTTTTGCTTTTTTATACAGTTACTCTTGCATCAGTTTGACTGCTAAAAATCATAAGAACATCCACTCTGTGCTGAAAACAGAATTAGACACAACAGGATTTTGAGTCTAAGGTTAATGGTGTCATGCCTGGGAACTAGATACTGTGTGCAACAGGTTTTGCTGTGATTCTTCTTAATGCTACGTGATTCATTGCTGTGGCTATCATAATATTAGTAACTAGGTGTCCAAGTCTGGATTAGATCACTGTTGTGTTAGATGCTGTGTGCTCAAACAGCAGATTTGTTCTGGACCCCAAGGAGCTTACAGTCAGATCTCTGCAGAGGCATGGAGCTATAAGCAGCCAGACAGCACACACTGGTGAGACTGTATTTGCCAGTGTAATTAGTACCTTAGAGACTCTGTAGTTTCTGCTGGGAAATTGGAGATAGAAAACCATCCTTACAGGATATGAAGCCTACAAGGGATCAAATCCTAATTTATTTGGGGGGCGGGGTTGATTTAAAATCCGTTGTATAGTGATTGTAAAATACAGGAGGTCAACTTCACCTCTTGTTTGTCTCTGCTGTTTTGGTATGTTTTCCATTGGGACTGTTGTGTTCCCTAATACAGCAAAATTCCAGTTAGTAATGCAGCTTATATTTCTGCATATTGTTCACTGTAACAAGTAACAGAAATGGACAAAATAGTTCAGCTCCATTTAAAACTAATGTAAAAGTTGACCTTAGAATGGAATTGGACTACCCTACTGCCACTTTTTCCCCCGAGGTTCTGAGTGTTTAGATAACTGGCTTCAGCTATCCATAAAACCAACAAGTAAAGATGAGAAAGCCTATTTCTTTGTGGTCTGAGTGAGTAAGATCTGGTAAAGTAATGAAAGTGCCTTCTCTTGCAATCTGAAATGTATCTAGACCTTCCAGAGTAAATTCGTACTTGGAAATGCCTGAAGTCAGGATTTTCTTTTGATTTGAGTTCACCTCAGTGCTGGAAATGATGTTGCCAATGGAGCTATTTTTTAAAATTAAAATAATGGGTATTATTTGTCTGTGTGGGGTGGCATCCATCACATCCTTGTGATGTTTATCACTACTCTACAATCTCTACTTCAGCTCTCCAGCCCCTGTATTCCCTTCCTGTGGTACCACGTACTGCTACTTTTCTCCTCTTCTTGGTTCTCTGTGGAAGATTCACACACTCTCCTGAAATCCTTCAGACTCCCAGCATTTGATTCTTCCTTGCATCCTCGGTTTGTCTTACCTTTGTTTGATTTTTTTTCCCCTAGTTCTTCACTGAATTATCTCCATTTGCTCCTTGGACCTTTGGGATCTCCTGATTTACTTTGCTTTTTCTCAGGAACTTTCTATGTCCTCTCTGCAGCGACTTTCCTCTCTCTGTGGATTAGCAAGCACCTTCTCCAACCTTTACCTGTCTGTGCTCTGATAGTTAATTCATCCAGAAAGAGTATGTGCTGTGGCTGCATGTGAGCTCCACATCTACTGAGCAGACCACCGGGACACTGCCAGACAAGAGAAGTACAGTCTGAGGTCTTCTCCTTGTTTTTTCCCTCTCTCTTTTACCCATGTGTGGATTTCCTAAGGTGGTAGGTGGGAGCTTAGAATCTTCTGTCAAACACGGTAGAAATTGGCCAGTGTGATTGGCAGTGAGTGTGGATAGACGCAGCAGACAGGCAGAGACAGGAAACAGGAGCACAAACAGACAATTAGGGGATTTGTGGGTTGCTTGTATGTTCACACATCTTCAGCTGCGGTGACCCCAGAATTGAGCCGGCAGTTTATAATACTGGTTTAACATCAGGGAGAAATCGAAGGACTTGTTATTTATATGGAGGCAGGTTAGTATCAGGGGCTTGATGCATACCTTGTGATTTACGTTTCCTTAAATGAATTCTGGCGCTGTATTGTGTCACATTTTTAATCCTACCAAAGACAGTTCTTTGTACAAGTATTTTTTAGAAATGAGCATCCATCAGAAAAAGAAATGCAGCAAGCTTTATATAGATTCCTGGAGGAATGATGTGGGAAGTGCTATGGCGTATCTGTGAAAGAAGTCATTTAGAGACAACTCAGTTGGTCAGGCCAGCAGCCCTATGGAATTGAAATAAGAATCTTCATTTTTGTTTGTTTTCATGATAATGTCAACAGCAGGGACTCCTTAGTGTGGTTTGCAGGCTGCAACGTTCATCAGAGACTTCACATCCACATTTTAAACTGTGGCTATTCTTGGTAGTCCTGGCTGATGACTGAGAGTTTCAAGGGATCGAGGTCCCTTTCAGCAGCACCGGAGGCCTGAGCTGAGCTTTGAGGTGCACAAGGACTGGAGCTGTTTGACAGCCCGAGCTCAGGGCAGCCTCTGTCCCCAGAGCTATTAAGCAGGCACACTGTGCCCCAGGTCCCTCTGCTTCCCCCGTGTCCTCTGGAGGACACTCAGGCTCTGGTGTCAGTGGCCAGTGTTGCAATCCTTCCTCCTGAGTCTCCTTTTTGTGGCTTCAAGTTTGTCATGCTGCCTTCAGGCAGATGGTGTGTCTGATAAATGTCCTTCCTTGAGCAAAACTTTGTGAAATTTGGATCCAGAGGCTTTGGTCGGGACCCAGAGCGTTCTTGCAGATGTGGAAGAGACAGCCCTTGTCCTGAAGGGTTTGCAGCATAAAAAGGCAAGTGACACACACAGTGAATATTGTAATATGTGTTTTACAGTTGGGAGAACTGAGGCACATGCTTGTTTATTCATAAATTCAAGGCAATGGTGCCAGGTGAGCAGCAGAGCCCTGGACTAAGTCTGGTTTTGAATCTCAGTGCCTTAACTGTAAAACTGCTCAGCCTTTTTAAAGATCCTTGTGATTGTAGGTATATCTGTATTGCACCACAGCTGTAGCGGAAGAAAACCTCTTTTTGAGTGAAATAATCTTGAAGGTACTTTCATTGATGCGTGAAATTCTTCATCCCTTGGTTAACTTCAGCAAATTCTATGCAGGTAATACCAAATGGAAGAAGACATATTACCAGAAATCAGTAAATTTAGCAATAATCCATAGAAAAGGTGAGACAATCATAGTCTCATCAGTCTATTGATAATAAGAGGGAAATCTCTTTATTTAAAGTTTCTAATGTTACTTATCTCCTGGAAAACCCATACCAATGAAAGATAGGTCAACCTTTTTCTTAAACACAGTATTTTTCATCACTGGGAGGTTTGGATGATCATAAGCCTTCTTCTTTTTCTATTCGCAGCTCTATGGGAGCATGATCCCAGAGTCACTGCAATTAACAGAAAGAGAGAAAGAAAGGAAGAAAAAGAAAATTAATGCCATTGAGCCACAGGGCTGTCTGAGCTGGTCCTGGTGGCCTAAACTGGCACAGACACTTTGTTGTGGGTGCTTGGCATGAAAGTGGGTTGCAGAGAGCTCAGCCATGGATGGCTGCTGTAATTCTGATTGCTCTGTGTCTACCACCTCAGGCCTCTTCTCACATCTCTGCACCATGTCTCACCCTCTGGTGTGACATGCCCATGGTCTTCTTAGTATGTAGGGTCAGACTTTGCTCATGTTTTTCCTGTGTGGTGTACAACCCATGGAAGTTGGTGAGAGTCAGTTCTGTACGTGTGCAGGAGCAGGAAGGGGTTGACATGGAAGCTCCAGGCAGTCAGTGGGTACGGATTTGGAGGTGGGGTAGGTCCAAGTATCTCTCTTGACCTCAATGAAATCACCTGTGATAGATGCTCTTTACAATTCTTCCCCAAAATATGACTGACAGTGATGTAAAAAAAATCTCCTTGAGGATCTTGCCTAGTAGGGGTTATGACACTCTCCACATCCGATATTCTAAGTTCAAGCAAATAGACTTGTTTTTTTTCGCAAGGATGAGAGCCTCTGGTGTCACTGGAGGATATTTGTGCCTCCCCCAGCCTAGGAGGTACAATCTCCCCATGCAGCCTGAGTGATTCAGATGGGACATCTCTGTCTTTTAGGGTATCCCCTGCTGCTGGTGCGTGGGTTTGTTCCCTCCTCTGGTGGAACCCTTTATCATCTGCGATGCTTAACTCATGACAGGTGAAGTACAGCTGCAAGTGCACACATTACACATAACGTTTAAAACTGAGAGACCAACTATTAGTGTTATGCAAAGATGCAAGTGAAGGACAGGGAGACACCTGCCTGCTCCAGTGAAGTATCAAAGGGCTGTTTATTTCCCCTTGTTTCAACTCAGTTTACATTTTCCTTTTGAGAAGATGGTAGCCATGGTTTCTGGCATAATTTATGTTCGTGCCATCTCTCTCTGGCTGATAGATTTTTCCTTATGGAACTGCTGTGTTTGAAACCTAAAGAGTGCCTAACGCTTCTGTATGGACAGTGTAGTGGAGAAGGTGATTGATCTCTCACGGGGAAATTCATTCTGTTCTCACCTTCAAGGATATACAATCTGGCTGGTTTCTTAATTACAATGCAATCATTTCCCTCCTGTGGAGGAGCAGATACATCTTTTAAGAGAGAGCTCTGTGCCATGACTCCTTTCGAGTAAGTGGCTAGTATGTTGTTTTGATCAGAGGTGTGAAACTCTTCCCCCTTTCTTGCCCACCACTGCCTGCAGGCTGTTCCTGCAGTCTGCATCAGTTGTGGCATTTAGCACATACACTGCTGACCAAGCTGCTTGTTGTGGTTTATTACTTGCTTTTGATTTGGCCACAGTCTAATTATGTGATTTGACACGGCTGAAGGCTTGGGGTGCAAACTCTGACTCCTAGTCAGACTGTGGGAAGGAAGCGTCCATGTCTATTAATGCAAACATAAGACTGTAAATTAAAAAACAAACAAACAAAAAAAATGGCCAAAAAAATGCAAGAAACCTAGAAGATACAGTGCTATCACTTGAGTTTCTTGAAGCATATATACGTAAAAATCAGCATGAATTTATAGAGCTAACAAATTGATAAGATGAAGGGGAAAGCAGAGTGTGTTGTAGTTTGATTTATCTCAGATAGCAACAAAAAACCTGTATGTGTACTTCATTTTCTTTGAATGGAATATTGTATAAAAGTACTGGACAACAACCAAATTGTCAGCTAAATTTTTTCCAGAATACAGTATTCAGAAAAATATATCTCTCTGGGAATCTCTGCTGCCTCTTACTGCAGAAGGCTGGGGAGCTTGTGAGAATGCTGCAATGCAGCAAGTGTACTACCACTGATTAAAAGTAGATTTTTTTGTTTTGTTTTGTTTTGTTGTTGTTTTTCCCCCCTTTCTGCAAGCTTGTGGGTGGCATTTTAATGGAGTTCTCATGGTAACAAACATCATTTAAAAGCACCAAAGCCTACAAAATTAGGCTTTTTTCTGTATGTGCTTGAGGTGGGTGTTCAAGTCATTGCAACTGCAGTGATGCTGGTTATTTCAGGGTTTCTGGTGCAGAGATGACAAGGGAAGTAAAATGGAAGCAGGTGTTGCTAAATGCAGAAAACATTCATCATCTTTTTACCAGGTTCTATTGTTGTCCTTTCTGTAAAGAGGGTGCAATTAAAGTAATGTGTAATGTACTCCTTACGTTGCTATTTCATTCTTTTAGATGTATTCCGACATCACAGTTATGCCATGTTTGTAATTCCTGAGGGAGGCAGCTTTATTGGCTGATGTTTTGATTCACTATTGCAAACACGAGTCCCTGTCAAAGCACACATGAAAATGCTTGAGAAATTGTGGATTTTTGTGTGGAGTTATCATGTACTTCTGCATGTAGGAAAAGATGCAGAGAAAAGCAGCAAGGAGGGCTTAAAATGAAATCATGAAGGATCTGATTGGAATGCTTCACCTCCTGTTAATGAATTGATCTTGAAAGCACTACATGACTAAAACATGCTAACTCATGGAAGTCTGTTGGTGTGTCTAGTGCTTTGCTACGTGATGTAAATGTGTTGTGTTTGATGCTGTATTGCACCTAATAATTTTATAGTGCCATGTATTCGCAGTCCTGCAGATAGGCAGTGACCAAGGTAATGCAGGTCAGTAATCCTGTGGGCATGTTAGAAAATTTAAGATACAGCTCAGTCTTAACTGCTGTGGAAAAAAACTTCATTTACAATGAGAAAACATACTGGGTATTTCCAGCTCTTTAAATACATGAAATTCCACTTTTTGTGGTGTGGTTTTGTGGGGGGGTTTTTTGGTGGTTGTTGTTTTGTTTGGAGTTTTTTGCTTGTTTTGGTTTGGTGGGTTTGTTTTTTGGGCTTTTTTTTTTGTGTTTGCGGGATTTTTTGTTTGTCCTGTTTGGTTTTGGTTTTGTTGGGGGTTTTTTTTGGTTTTTTTGTTGTTGTTACTGCAGCCTGCTTACAGGACATGAACAGTGAAGGATTTAAGAGTGTAACACCCCAAATATCTTTGCTTAGCTTACTTGCAGAAGAATTACAGCCTTGTCTCAGGAGCTATATATCAGGGATTGTTGATGCATGTTGGTGATTCCCCAGCATAGACATGCCTGGCTCTGGCAGTAGGACCAAGCCCACACCTTCGGAAGAGTGTTGAAAGTAGGATCCTCAGAAACACCAGGATTGCCAGTAAGACAGAATGGTGCACTTCGGGGCTGGGAAAGGATAGAGACATCTTGGCTATGGAGAGGAAAGCTCTCCTTGTCTCCCTGCGTTTCCACACGGGTATTGATCTGTTTTTCAGCAAGGCTGGACAGCTCCACTATTCCTCCCCCTCAAGAATGCATTGACTGCTTAGACTTTTTCCTTCCAAGGGACTGGCTATTCATTTTATTGTATAAAAGTCCAGTTCTGCCCTTTTGTATGTAATTTGGCTTTACATTAACACTTCACAATGATTTGCAGAGATGGGATTGGTCCAGGGGCCTTAACGTATATTCTATACTGTGGCTACAGCACTGGGCATTGCTGCTGCCCCTCTTCATATGATCGTGTGTCTTGTTTGGCAGTTGCTGACATGGAAAAGTCAGTGTTGTGAGTTAAGTTGCAATGAATTTTCTAAACTAGATTTTGAGGAAGAGGTGGAGTGAGAAGTTGTGCCATGTCTTCAGAGTATTTTCCCTGCCTGTTTTTTATACCATTGACTGAGAACTAGTCTGGGAATTTGAATGGAAGACTCTGAATGCTGCACTGATTGTCCCTAACATGAGCTCTTTCTGCCCTTTTCTGGCTGCAGAAGATTGTTCTGATGTGATAAGGAGAGCTTTGGACAGTGTTCATAAATCTTTCTGTTGACTTTGGAAATCTTTCACATTAAATAATCCTGGGATTTTGAACAGGTGGAACAGTAGAGAAAGCAGTGAAAGGTCAAGAGCCAAGGGAAATAGAGCCATGCTGGGTTTCACACTAGGGACAAAGAGAGCAGTGAAATATTAACTATATGGAGAGAACTGATTATACACCTTTGTGCTCATTTAATATTGATAGAAGCCTTCTATTTAAAAGATACCTTACTAATTCCTTGCTCTGGCCACAGGAAGATTACCACCTGCATTTCAGAAGCTGCAGGTGGTTCTGAGCAATGCTTCTCGGAAGCTGTACAACAACGTGAAGTGCACTGCTTTCTTCAAAGCAGCATATCATTTGAAAGGTTGATGTTTGAAACATCGACTGTATTTTTTAAATTGTAATTTTTCTCTGCTGATCATGGGCCTTATGTCAAATATAATGAAGTGGATATTGTAGTCTTTATTAGCCTGATGTTGACAATATGCACTTCACAAGTAAAGCCCTCTAAACTGATCAGAAATTTGAAGAAAATTGAAATGTCTTGAGGATTGCAAAAATTTGCTTCAAGAAAAATCTCCTGACGTTTTAATATTCACAGAGGAGCACTGACAAAGCACCAGAGTGAATCCTCTCTGAAAACCTTTGCCAATTGACGTGCACACAGTAGGGTTTGATCCTAGCAGTGCTTCAGAGAAAGGAGCTTTTAGGATTTCATTCTTCTAGTTTGTGCTGCAGCCCCACACATATAAAGTGTTTCAAACTGTAAACGCTAAAAGGACAGCAGCAAAGGCCTTCTTTTTATAATACGCAAGTATTCTGTAAAAAAAAATTTGTTTTCATAATTTTTTTTTTTTTTGACAGTGTATGTGTAGGGTACCCAGTGATGCTGGAAAATACTTCAATACTGTACCCTGGAAAAATGCCTCTAAATGCCAGATGAGCCTAATAAAGTGCAGAAATCAGGTGTGGGGTGGGAGGGAACTATGACAATCTGTGAACTGATCAGGAAATCTCGATGCCTGAACCTGTGTTTTTCATCTGTGTTTTCATGGCTGTAGGGGTGTTTCAGAGATTGGTGTAAGGCTGGACATGGGCTGTGTGCTGAGGCACATCTTCTCATGTGCCCAGAGAGGGGAGTAAGAGGAGGGAGACTGTAGAGGAACACATTGGCACAGGTGCAGTTAGTTTGTGTCTTGCTGAATTTACTGCCTATGTCTTCATGGGTGCATTCTCACAATTTTGGAGGAGTACCCAAGGTTTGATGTGGGGGGTGTTTGTTTCACATGGTGCAAGTCTAGATGCAGTGAAAGCAATGGTGATTTATTGCTTCTGATCATTTTTGGAGGTGGGGAGGTGTCTGGACTTCAGAACAAGCTGTCCTGTGGTTCTGCATGGGGTCTGTTGCATGGGCTGCCAGGAACCTCAGTATGATTTTTTGTGCTACAGCCTGGGTATTGTCCAGAACAAACCTCGGGTCAGGGCTCAGGCTGAGGAAATTCAGCCTTTGAGATGCCTTTGTTGGGAGTCCTTAGCTTTCCCCTGACTGAACCTGTACGTTCTTTCAGGGGATACAAAGAAGGGTTGTCTGCCTCTTCAGAAAATGCTTTGCAGGTCTCTTTACGCCTTGTGCTTCAAATCATTCAGTCAGACTCTGGCCTGCAGTACAGCCAATGCGTGGCTTGCCATCACTATAGATATGGCAATCCTATCTGCTCGTGCATCTCTGAGCGTAACATGTGCATCCCCTCACGCATTCTCTGATCAGGGTGTTGCAGGTGAGGCTGCCAGCTGAGGTGGCTTACTCCTTTCCATTATTAGACCCTGTTTCTGTTACTGCTTTGCCAAACTTTTTGTAGGTTAGGTTGCAATTGTCCTCTCTGGCAGTCAGGCTTGTGTTGCAGTCTTATGCACGTGTTTTGGCCCAAGCTGCCCTTTCCTGGAGTCAGGCTGCCTTTCTGGGCTGCACTGAGGAAGCCAGGTTTGCTGTTTTAACTCAAGTTAAAACTTGTCTATGAGCTTCTTTAATGACCTTGATGTTGAGGAGGAGATAACTTATCTTTTCAACATTTGCTGTCAGGAGGGACTTGCTAGAGCCTCTGCTGCTTCTAACCTCTCTGAGTCTGACCAGCCTGGTATATGTTATATCACTGTGAGTGGGGGAAAAAAGAAGAATAAACTCCCTCTCCTTTACTTCTGGTCTCTGGAAGAGGAGAAGGAAGTATGTGCTTTAAAAATCAGAGGAAACCAAAGTTAGAAAACATGGCCAAGAACTTGTGGAAGTAGGGAGTGCAGAAGAGACAGCTCTGATAAAAGATATGTGGAGAAAGGTAAAGATAGGAAAGCAGTAAAATAGAGTCAGGTTTTAGAGAGGGACTGAATGGGAGAGAAGTCCAGGAAGGAAAAGTGAAGTTAATAAAGGAATGGGAATGAGGAAACAGCTGCATGGGATGAAACCTGCAGGAGAGGACCTGGAAGTGGACATTGGTATGAGAAGGATAACACTTGGGAGGTCTGCAGTGGTGAAAGCTGCAGACTGGACAGCAACCATGGACAGGCCCTGGTGAGGGACTGGAGCCCGTAGGGGCAAGGGCTGGGCGGCTGGTGCAGCAGAGACTGGGATAATCTAGACAGAGGGAATGGGAAGAATAAAATATGTTTCTTGAATTAGTCAGTAGCCTAAATATGCAGAAGGAGACCCAGTTAGGATTATGTAGTCACCCCCCTTTTCTTTCACAGCTCAGCTCCTGAGGTGTAACTGTGCAACCTTAATGGCATTTCAGATAGATGTATGTGTGATAGATGTTGATGCATCTCTAGACAAAGTATGATTTGTGACAGTTACTTGTTTTGCTCCTTTGGCATTTTTTGCAGCTTTTAGTATGCTCTGTCAACAAAAGCAGAACAAAACTTTCTATTCCTAAACAAATACAGTTAGGCACTCTCCAGATGTGTATATTCAAGTGGCTGCCATGGCTGGATTTTATTGCTGTCTGATAGACAGTGATTTATTCTGTAAGTTTTATGCCCTGAGCTTTCAAAAATACACTATTTTTCATCATGAAGCCCTGCAGAAGTCTAGCAGTAATAATTAGCAAGCCATAAAAATCGACCTGATTTGTGGGAACCACTGAAGAATGCAAGGAGACATTTCTGTTCAAGGAGCTAGGAACAAAAGCGCATGGTTACTGACCCAGTCATGTCAGACCTAAATTTTGAGGGAATCCCAAGTGATAAGCATTCTGCAGTCTGAATACTGCCTATTCATTCAACCCTTCTAGCAGAGTGAATGAATCATCTTTTCAACCAGAGACAGCCCCTCTGGGTCAGAGTCGAGGTCAGTGGTGGGGCATGTGTTTCAGACTGCTTGCCCTAAATTAAAAAGAAAACATACAAGACTTCGCTTACGCTGTTGCAGCTTTGAGCCTCTCAGCCATAAAACATTTACACACGCTCTCTCATCAGGCCTCTTACAAGGGATGGCTCTAGATACAGAACCAGGTCCTTCTAGAAGGTTATGTGCTGTCCCTTCTCAGCTGCAGCTCTACCCCATAACGCTTTTCTCTGCTGATCTTCCTGGTGATGTCCCCCACCTGATGATTACCTCAGCATTTCGGTGTTGTCTGTAGGTTTTTAACGTGAGGTGATCAAGTTGATCATTCCACAAAATGAGTTGAAAATGGCACCCCGCTTCCTTCATGTAGTATACCAGCTCCATGCAAGCAGCAGGACAGGATCTGCAGAGCCTGTTTTTGCTGCATCAGGAGAGGGATATGGTAGAGCACATGCCTGGGATTAATGCTGTATTTCAGTTAGAAACTTACCTGAAAGTGGCTCTCAGATTGAGAAACCATGGGAAAAACAGTGAAAGAAAATTTCAGCAGTTTGCTCTTGAACCCTATGCAAAATTCCATCATGCACCACCTCTTGCATAGTGTAATTCCATACAGTGGGAAGAATCATCATTTATTTGCAGGGAGCTTGTCACCAGTGAGTTCTGTTTGATGCACTGTAGCTTTTTTGTGGAGAGAGGATTGTTTGTTTTCTCTTCTCTGCTTATCTTATCCCTGCACACTTGCACGCATTTTTATAAACATTTGTCCCATCCCCTTCTTTCTCAGGATGAAGAGTTAGCATGTCAAGTCATTCCTTTCACAGAAGCCTCTCCATATCTTCTATCATGCTTGTTGAGCTCTCTGTACCTTTTCCAGGTCTACTTTATTTCATTTGTGATTAATAGTTAATGTTTTCAGGCATCCTAAACAAACATTAGTGCTGCTGACAGATTTTGCAAAAGGAAATGCACAGAGAAATTCAAGATGAATTCAGGATCCAGGCTCCTCTTATCCCAGGAGCATGCCACTGACTTCACATTCATTTGTCAGCCCCTTGTCACTGGGTGGCAAGAGAAGGGGTGGCAGGAGAAGATGGTTAAACTCAACCTGTAGCAAGAGTCAGGTAGTTGCACACACCCACGGGAGCTTAGGGAGGAAGTGAGTCCCTGGAACAGGTCTTTGCTGTGACAGCAAATCCTGCAATTAATATTTCAGAAGGGCTGACTCAGTGACTTGGTTCCTGCTCGTGCTTTAGACACTTTAATTTTCTAAGTTCAAAAACCCAAGGAATTAAAAATTAAACTTTTAAAATAGCACTATAGTTAAAGTACAAGCTGGAACATATATACTCTTCTTTCACTTTCAGTGCACATTCCAAAAACTTAATTGAAACACTTTTGAAGGAAAAACTTCCTGTGAAAGCAAGAGCTGCAAAATTGGCTCCTGTGGCTCCAAGTTTCTTCAATACCGACCTGTCCTCCTTGCCCTCCTGTCCCTTTGTCTAAACAGGCTAAAGGAGTGACTGCCTGCTTTCTTTTCTTTTGTGGGTTGCTTGAGTAAAGATTTGGCCGGGTAAACCTATCACATGATAAAACTGTATCCCAAATATTGTGATTTTCCTGTCTAGAGCATTTAGAGCACAAAAGATTTCTGAGTGTTCTCATTTTGAGATAGGGAGAGATTATTTTATTTGCCAGGGTATATAGTCATGGGTCATACAAGTGGGTGGCTGAGTGTGGGAGGACAGCATATTTTTAAGTCATACAAGTAGAAGGGTATGTTTAATTTAAAAGAAGTCCTTTATTTGTAACACCATTAATTAGAAGATACTATGAAGGGATGAAATAATCCTACCACTTCTGACCAAGGTTTTGCAGTACAGCAGTCACTACTCAGGCATTCCCTAGGAAAGAAAATTCTATCACTAGCTAATCCATGCCAAGTTTTCTGTAAATACAGAAGCAAGCTGAATTTGCAAATAACCTCTTTCCCGATCAGGTTTTTAGTGCTTTGTCTCCTTATTTCTATTTATCTGTCTACAGTTAGAAGCTTTGTGCTGCAGCTAAAAGCTTTGGCTCCTGTTGGCTATGATGAGTTCCTGGGCCCTCCAAGGTTTCCTGATCATGAAACTGAGAATCAAAGATGCTTAAGTGAGTCTGGGTGGAGGGACCTGGGCACCAGCTTTCTTCTGCCTGATGCTCTTTTTCAGCATGAATAAACAATGTCTTTGGTAGACAATGTGATGCTTTTACTTCCTCTGTGCGCCTGGCATGATTGCCTGGTATGTCTGAATGTTCGGAAGTGAAGCTCGAAGCACTCTCAGCAAAAGAATCATCTGTTGCCCTTGACCTAGGGAGGAGACTTCTTTCATGTGAGCAAGAATTTTTACCCACGCAGGGTGGAGCAGCACACGGCCTTGAAGATCCTTTCCTGTTATCCCCTCCATACATCATTTTAGCATCTGCATCTTTGTGATTGTTGTAGTTCAGTTACAGAACAATTGTTCAGTTATAGAACGATTGACCATAGGACAGAATTAAGATGGATGGCAGCTGGATCAGGAAATCCGTCCCTGGTTCCCCTTTTTCTCTGGTTCATGGCCTTGGAGAGGCCAGAAGATTTCTGCCATAGGCTGGTTCTCCTGCGTGTATTTAGAGAGAAGAATCTGCCAGAAATTAGCTCAGGACATACTTTTTACCATTTGTAGCAGATGACATAATGATGTTCCCAAAGATAGCGTCTGGGTTTTTTCAAAGATTGTGTTGTAACAGGGGTGGAATTAGTTTTCAAAGGTAGGTAAGACCTTTGAAAAATCAAAATGTGCAGACACATTTATAGAAGCAGCATTTAAAAAAAAAAATTAAAAGCTCACTGAATAAAGTTAAGATCATGTGTAAATGTGTCATGCTTGATGATATCTTGGTGAAACTGGAAGAAATAAGGGTTGTGACAATAAATTATGTATGCAGAGAAGACAAAGACATACCAGTGTAGTTAAAGTGTTTATTCTGGATAAATGAGATTTTGTTATGTGTATTTTTGCTTAGCACCCACAAGTTTGTCGCATCTCTCTGCTGAATGGTCCAGGTTGCCTCACCTTCATGAAGAGCAGCTCCCCTGCCGTTGGCAAGAGCATAGACCTGTCTTATGTGGAGAATATGCAAGTAATATATTAGTGTAATTAATTAATTCCTCACTGCTTAATATTGAGCTGTCATCCATCGTGGAATCTCTTGAGAGAAGAGATGCAACATCAAATCAATGTGTCTTAGCAAGGTCAGTGTAGGGAAAACAAACCCTTAAGATTTTCACTCCAGCCTTTTTGTGGGTTACCTTTACCAGCCGCTGTCCAAATACAAGTGCTGATCAATGTAACTTGAGAGCAAAGTTACGTTGCTGTAGCTGTGTGGCCTGTTGGCAGGATCTGTGGCAAATACCCAGTTTGGCTGACACTTCTTAAAACAACAGGTTTGAAAACGTGAGGCTGAGGATTAGGAGATTATACTGTGTAGTATATTCTGTAGTCGCTTTCTGTACCTGTATAATAAATAAGATGATGACTTTGTCTCAGCTGTTTATAAGCACTGAAAGTTATAATGGAAATGGCAGTGGGGAGGAGAACCAAGCATTCAATCCAATCAGCCAAGGTTTCAGCTGGCCAAACTTGTGAAATGTTGGCAGCATGGGTAGTGCTTCTAGTGGGATGTCTTTGTGAGTATTTCCAGTAGTTCTACCTTGTTTTCCCTAGCCTGTAATGGCTGTATCATGTTGTATACTTCTTCCCTGTCTGATGAAGAATTTTCCTCCTTAAGTAGTATTTTGAGTACCTTTGTCTTATGCAGCCCATCCTTCAGCTCAGCTGTGGTGTTGTCATGGATCTTCAACTGTCTTCATACTGGGGTTTAAAGTGACTGTGGTAAGAGGGAAATAAGAAAAAAAAATTTTCTTGTTTTGGAGTCAGATTTCCTGGGTGCGACCTGAACCACCTTTTGCCTTCAAAATCACTTCCATAAACTAAAGGTTTTGTCTTTTCTCCTTAGCTTTTTGAAAAACTGTTTGTAATAAAGGGGGCAAATATTTTTTATTTACCGTGGTAGGAAAAAACAGACTGTAAAAGTACAAATAAGGACTGAGTTGCTGAATGTTTGTTACATTAATCCTTCATTATAGAGCTGAAAATCTTTGAGGTTTACCATGAATAAAGGTTTAATTTCCAGTTAGATTCTTGCAGTGTTTTAAAGAACAAGGGGGTTAGGAGAGGAAAGCTGTGCAGAGGGTGACAAAGTATTTGAATTGGGAAAGGACGCACTGCTTGGTGTGCCCACCCTGAGCAATCCTGTGCAGCAAACCAGTGAGCTGAATTCCCTCTGAAAAGCCCTGAGAGGGCCACGTCTTTGAATGTTTCCCTGTCTGATCACACCCCAAATGACTTCATCTGCCACAGCCCTTGGAGCTAGTGCTGTTTGTTTATGGTGGGTTTTAATGTGCCTTCTGCACAGGGGGTGAAAAAGCTGATGTAGCCACAAATGCTGGTGAATCTCTTCTCTGCCAAAATTGAAGTCAGAGCCTTGGCACAGGTTGTTTAGCTGTCTGCTGGCTAAGGGCTGTGGAGCCTCCTGTTTCAGACAAGCCTGCCAACTGCAGTGCCTTCTCTAAAGTGCACAGTGCCCATTTGAAACTGTGCTTGGTGGAAAAATCAATGCAGTGTGTCTGACTCTGAGATGCTCCCCTGAGAGGAACCCTGTCCTTGTGCAGGCCTTATTTCAATGAGTCTCACGGAAACAAAAAGCTCCACTGAGAAATTTGGGAGCTACCAGGAAACTTCCTGGCTTCTCAGAAGTACTCCTTCCATCCTTCAGTCCCTGCAGCTCCCTTAAGGCAGGAGAGATCTCAGGCAGGGACTGCCTTCTCTGTTTACTGATCAGAAGACAAGGCTGTCATGGTGCCTCATCTTAAGATGTGCAGGACTGTATGCAGTTTAATCCAGGGACACTTGTGTTTCTTTGTGTTGGCACCTGCAATGACTGCTATGGCTTCCTTGGTGCTTTTGCCATCCTTATCGTGGACCAAATTTCTTGGTAAGAAGTTTTTGCCGTATTTCATGTTTCAGATATCACTTGTAGTTGTCATGGTGCTGTTGTTATGGTAACTATCTCCTTCACCAGCTAAAATGCCTTCCTTGTATCCTGCAGGAAGCAATTATGATAGATAGGGGTGTGAGGGTTTGTTGAAAAGCGATGATGTTGAAACAAGAAGGGGTGTACAGGGATTCTTTTTATCTAGGAGTGAGCTCTATGGTAGATGTTTTATTGGGGTTTTTTTCAGTCATAAGCTGCAAGCAAGCTCCCATGACTGTCACCATTTCAAGAGAGAAGGGCTCCCAATTTTACATTTCTGGAGTTTGAGCAAGTTGATAGATGGCACCTGGGCATGGGAGCGAGGGCAGCCCTCCAAGCTGGGCAAGAATGTCTGTCGGGGGGAGCATCCAAGAGGGGTCAGCTCAGGTGCTTTTCGGCAGCCCAGAGAAATGAACACCTTCCCGAGGGAGGAAGGAGTAACAACCGAAGGGCTCATTCTCATACCTGTGCCTGTGTTCTGCTGTGGGATGGACCCTCCTCCTGCAGTAGAAATGCAACATGCTGCATCTCATCCCTCCTGTGCAGCCCCTGGGTGCACCACCTGGCCAAGCAGGGTTTGCTGCTCAGCACGCAGCAGGGCTTGGTCAGATAAACATTGCTCCGAGTGAAAGCGTTCCCCTTTCTTCAGGAGCTGGGTGGCTCCTGCAGTGGGATGACCCACCCTTTCCATCTGCCTGGCTCTGCTGCTGTCCATCTCAATGGCAGGGAACTCTGGGAGGGCTTTAAATCTCTGCTGTCACAGGCCTGGACACTGTGCAGGAAGGATCTGAGGACTTGTCTCTGCTGTGCCAGGGCTGCAGTTCTGATCACTGCTTCCAAGGCTGTGGCCATCCCTCATTCTCAGCTCTGGCAAGGATGCAGATTGTGGTTAATTTTCTTCATATTCCCATAGTAGGCCTCTTTTGTTCTGCCTCTGGTCCAGGCACCATCCGTTACTTTTCATCGGTTTTGTAATCCAAGGTACAATCAAAAGGATTCTCTACAAGGAATATGTGGCTATCGACTAATTTTGCAGTGTGGACATGGAAAAGCCTTTGAAAGCCACCAAATGCTGGTACGAGTGCGAGGAGATGAGCACTACCTGTGTTTTTAAGGGATTCAAGGGGGTGTTTAAGGGGATATTCTTGCTCCTGTTGTCAAGAAAGAGGGCTCTAGCTGAAAGCTAATAACTCAAGCAGTGGACAAGGAAGAAGTAAATCATATATGTTATGAAGTATCAGAGAAATTTGTTCATTGTTTATTAGGCTTGATAGGTAAATTGGCTCCCATGAAGACTGCAATTCTCTCTAATAATATAGCATATTACTACAATCACAGCACTTAGACATTTAGCATCAAGTATAACTTTGGTTGTTTTTGGTTGTTTTTTTGGTTGTTTTTTAAATTGTTTTGTGGCTTCTGGACCATGACTGTGTCTTCCTCTTAGGAAGCTGACATGGTCCCCAGCAGACACCATGAGACCTTCTCCCTATCCCTGCTGTGTTCTGTCATTCTGTTTGAGCAGTGCAAAGCACACCACTCACATCTGAAAACAATCACATTAATTTGAGAGATGTATGTTATCTGAAATGAAGGAGTGAAATGCAGTTGGAAATGCAGCTCTCCATGTGTTCATGGCATCCAAAATTGGCCTTCTTGTTTTGTAAATACATGGAGAGCCCATGAAGACAACAGCACTGGCAGTGTTTGTATACTACATACTAAAGACTGACCTTTTGATGGTGGCAGGAGGTTATTGGAATTTGTCCATCTAGATTTCCCACCTTCTGCCTCTTGTTTCTATTCCAGCCTCCTGATACCTACCTGCTTTCCTTGGCTCTTCCAGATGTAAGTTGTTAGTAAGTTAAATTTACTGGCAAACTCCACTGGGACCTTTTAATTCACTGTGCCTAATATTTAATATTCAGATCCATCATCCTAATTGGACAGTTGGTACGTGGTCATGAAGATTTTTTGGTTGTGTTATTTACCAGTGTAAGTTCAATTGCACCCTATTGATGTATAGCGAAACTCATTTTGAAAATACCTTAATTTCTACTTTTAAGTCTTGGTACCCTCCTTTCTGCAAAAAAATATGAACATGTCACCTCAATAATTTATTTTCTCTGAAAGAAATTCTCTGAATTTCTTAAATTTCTTTAAATATCTCTTTTAGGCAGTCTCATTGAGGAGTTTTGGGAGCCCTTGATGCCTGAGGTCGTTAGCCATATCTCTGCACCCCAGCCAGCATCTGTGGAGCAATCCGCTCCCTGTCCTGGCTCCGCACTTGGAAGGGCAGCTGAGTCAGTGCTCTGGTGCATCTGAGCTAAATAGCCCTCTGGGAAGCAGGATTTGGTTCTGGAGCCATACAGGGGCACATCCTCTCCTTCCCCCTGTGCTCAGGATCTGGCCATGTCCCCTGCCAGGGTTTGTTTTTCTTTTTTGAGGAGTGTGTTGCCTCTCCCTTCAGGAACCTCCAGTGCTAATTTTTGCCTGCAGTAGAATTGTAGCTCTTCCTCCATGTATCCAGGTGGCTGTTTCTCTTAGTTGATTAATTAATTTCCCTGAAATTAAATACCCTAATTTCACTCTGAATGGGCTCATAGATACATGAGCAGGTAAAAACGTGGCTTGAAGCAGGAAGGCAGGCTATTTGCAAAAGTCTTGAGTATTGACCTGATTCTGTTGTCTTAAAAAGCAATAAATTTGTAGAAAATTCATCTGTTTATATGCAAAGGCAGTGTTAATGTAACACTAAGATGATTCTGGACAGCTAGCATGACAGGAAATTTAAATCAGCATTATCTTGGGTTTTGCATATCATGGCCTCATGCTGTATTATTGTGGGTGATTTGCTATGCATGGAGTTCAAAGCGTTCAGGCTTGGCTCAACCCAGCCATGGCTGTGGGAGCTGGTGTCACATGAAAGAGCATATGGATTAATAACTATATGTAGGGTGCCTGCAAAAGGAGGAGGTAACTGCAAAGTCAGACCACATGTCCCCCATGAGATGTGTCTCTCTGTGTTAACTCTAAGTTAAGTATTTTCTGTCTCTGTACAGTTCCTTAATGGCTGAAAAAAGCTGGGAGGGTTCATTTTTATCATCATTTCTGCTTCAGGTTATTAGTACAGGAGACAAAGATGTCTAGTTCAGGTCCCTAATGCTGTCCCCTCAGTGTACTGCCTGAGTTACAAGGACATGAACTCAAGGTCTGTTAAGTATCTCCTCACTGCTGCATCACTGCTGCTGCCATGGAGCATGATCTCTCCAGACAAGGATTGGCTTCGGTAGCAGGGTCCATGTATCCATGTACTGAGACCCATGGGTCAAAGACAAAGAGTGAGACCATGCTGTAAGATTGCTGCTGTGTATTCCCTGATAAAGCCGTTCTGCTGTAATGGTTAGCAAAGAAAGGCTCATAAAGATCCAAATCAATTTTGGCTAGAGTAACATGGCATTTTAGAGGACTGGCCGTGCCTTCTTATCTCATTTTTTGAAAGACTTCATTGCAGCTTTTGTGAAGAAGAAACTCATGGTAAGGAGAGGAACTTCTTTCTTCCCTGAAGTACAGTTTCCCTAGGTTGTCCAAACTATTCCTTGTTTTTTCTTGTTACATAGCTATCACTATTTAAATTTTGCTATATCATCCGGCCACTCTTTGTATTTCTGTGTCAATATTTACATTACCTGATTAATTTAATTCCATGGTATGCTAATGAAATGACAGAAAAACAACTCATTTGATGGTGCAAAGCACACCTGTGTATTCTGGATTTTAACCCCAGCTGTGGATGAATCACAGCACACAGCAGATAGTCATTGCTAAATTGCTGAGTACAGAGATGCATTGTGTGACTCACTCGCTGTGTCTCCACTACCATTATAAACTCTGAGAGCACTTGATGAATAACAGGGAGTCAAGGAAGAATTCATCTATGCTTTACTCTGTAACCATCTATTATAAATACTGAGCCAAATTCTGCCTCCAGATACACGCAGCTCGCATTGAAGTCTGCCCACTGTATTTATTTTTAAAGATAAAAGCGCTTCTGTTATTTTCACAGGGGACTTCTGTGACATAGTCCATTGTGAGGATGTGAATATCCTTCCTCAAGAGCTTCAAGGGATGCAGGGAGTGTCTGCCTGGAACCAGGAAGGACACTTTGGGGATAATAGCTACCAAACTGTGGTGGTGGAATAGAACCATTACATTTGTCCCAGTGATTTTCAGAGCCACATTCCCCACACCTGGCTCTTCCATAGCCGTCCCTGTCCCTTCTGCAGCTCTGGGCTTCTCTCATGGGTGGACCAGGGGCTTGAACTGCTGAAGCTGACGGGCAGGTTCATCCTGCTCCTGAGGCTTCCTCTCAGTTTCAAAGCACACTGCATTGGTGAGGGAGGCCTTGAGTTAGTGCTTGGGCTTCTTCTTTGGTTGTTTTTTGTGTGTTTTTTTTCCTGAGCTTCACCAAGGGTCATAAATGAAAAATGTCTCCTTTTTTTTTCCAGAATAGGATTTCAGATCCCAAATGTTGGTGGCTTTGAATGTATGCTGCTCATTCCTGTAAAAAGGAAGACATTTGTCCCATGGCCTCATGTTTTGGAAAGGCTCTTACCAGAAAATGTGCTCTTGTATCATGCAGTAAACAGGTCTAGAGACAGAGGTATATTTTTTTGGTGTGTAAGAGAGGGTTTTTGCCCCTTATGGAAAACAGTTCTTTGTAATGATGCTGTCAGCTCTTCTGGTATGATGTGAGATGGTACTTTAAAGCTCTGCCTTGTGCAGGCAGAATGTCTCCCTGATGAGTCTCCCATGGGGAAGGCAAAGGGATGTGGAGCGTGTGTCCTCTTTTCTTACTTGTGGCTGACTGAGGCATGTTTCCTTGTTTTGTGGTACTGCTCAGCCCACCATTTCCATTACAGCTCAAATGAAAACCTAGGCTGCAAGTCTCACCCGCTCCTTCAGTCTTCATGCAGTTAGTTATCTCCAGGGAATGATGCTGGGTCAGGGTGAGAGTGGACAGAGCACTTTCTAAAACAATGTGATATCATTCTGAGGCAAAAGAGTTATTCGTCCTTTTTGGTATGGGACTCCAGTTTGAGTTGCATATTGTGAATGAAGCCTAGTTTTGTGATTCACTGTGGTTTTTTTAAAATCTGAAGTATCTCTGAAACCATTATTATTAAATTATAATACCTGTTGAGAAAGAGATCAAATTATCAATTGTGAATTATTATCTGGTAAATAACAATGGCCTTTTCTCAAGTTTAGAGGTTTTCTGCAAACTGACTTGAGATTATGGAAGCTAGTTTCTTTTTCTGGTTTGTTTTTTTTAAATGTCTGCAGAATATATGCACTCTCCAGTTTGTGCTGGCTTTTCTAGACTGCTCAGCCTCTGTGATATGTGGCTGGTTTACTGCATTCAGCTCACTTCTTTCATGTTTTTTTCTCCCAGGGTAAAAAAGAGGTGGCAAGTGCTTTTGGAAAACGCCTGCTGGTTTTCACTTTGAAGTAGCTAACTCAGGGCAAGTCGCCTTCTCCTCTCCAGAGGCTACCTTATCATCAAAACACAATTATGATTTATTGCCTTCCTTGTTTTACATATTAAGGAGCTGCTGCTGTATTTATCTGTGAGGAGTAGCCAAGCCCTATGGCTTACACAGTGGCTTCTTTCCTTGTCTTGGACAAATGAGAGCTAACTAACAGGAGTGCAGTATGTGTGAAGTAGCAAATAATGATTAGTTTTGTTTCTGTAAAAATTAAAAAAAAAAAAATGCAAATGCTCGTGTGAGAAACAAACTGCTCCCCATGGACTGTTTTGGACAGAAGGGAATGTGTGTGAATGTTCACTTAACAGCAAGTAAGAGGGGATTTAACTAGGGTCAAACGGCATGGGTGTTCGAGAACCCAGTGCACGTTCCCAGACCTGGCTTCTGTCACATCAAGCAGCAGATTGCATGTGCTGGAGAGGCCGTGTCACCTTGTGCTTCTGTGCCTGACAAGCACCCGCTCGCTGCAGCTGCAGCTGCAGCTTCACTTCTTCCTTTAGTGCCCTGGGAAGGTGTCACGGCACCGTGATGACAGATTCGCTTCTTGTTAATTGGGTTGATATTTTAACTGTTATCTGAGTTAAAATCAGATTAATGAATGGGCAGCTATCAAGAAAATGGTGCTAGTAGTTGCAAGGCATGTGAGAGTCAGGGAGGACTTGACCCATAATTTTTACTGCTGGTGGTTTCTTCGGGGTTTAAATCAGTTCACTCACGGCTAGGACAAACACACAAAGGCACTTCTGCATTTAAATCTTCTTTCATTTGCTGGGCGTGAATTTGCCAGCAGCACTGCTGGTGACATGCTTGTGCTGATGGTCAGGGACACGGTCACCCATTTGGAGCTGATCTCTCCTGCTCATGTCGTTACAGGCCAAGCGGTGAAGGCGAGGAGCCATGGCTGAGGATAGGAAAGACGAAGCCAAGGCACCGCACTGGACTTCAGGTCAGCTAACAGAGGCTTCTTCACACCCACATTCACCTGAAATTAAGGATCAGGGTGGCGCAAGTGCCGGACTGGTCAGAAGTGCCAATGGATTTCCCTACCGAGAGGATGAGGAACTGAGGCTGGGCAGCCATGAGCAGCCAGGGACGTATGCTCAGACCAAAGAGAATGGGATCAATGGAGAGTTGTCATCTGGGAGCAGGGAGACCGCAGGTAATGCACCTTGATGCCCTGCTGCAGAACACTGGGCTCTGCAGACCCCTGGGTATTTCTCCATGAGGAAATGTTTGGTGGAGTCAAGCATGCCCTGGGGCATGGGGGAGCTGGCATGAGGTTGCATGTGCTTTGAAAGGACACTAGCTCTACACGACAAGGGCTGCATCTTCACCCAAGCTTACACAGGTGATACTTACTCAGGATTCTGGGTGGTGCTCTTAGAAGGCTCCAGGAAAGACATGACCATGCCTCAGTGCATCTTCGTAAGTGGGCCGGGGTTACCTGTCGAGGTATGTGACAACAGACTGGTGCAGAGCAGCTGCTTAGGTCCTCTGGGCTGCATAGGGAGTAGAAAACTGCCCAACTGTTGTGCATGGATGGTTCATGCATTTGTGTGTGCATGAAGGATGGGGTCTCCTGTTACTGCTCACAGGTAAAAACACCTTGAAACCACGTACTATTTGCAGAACAATGCATTGCTCATTCTGACTGGGAACACTACAATTCGGTGTCAGCATGTATTCTTCCTTGCCCAGCCATATCTCACTGGGTGCTCACTGGGACTTTGCCTATTTGTAAACTATGTAAGGTTTTTAGAATTCAGCTTGTTATTTGCAGAAAAAAAAGAAGAAAATGACTTTGTCAAAATGAAATATGCAAAGCAACTTTCCTGTTTTAGAAGTAAATGCTAATCATATTTGTGCAGAGTTCCCACTTTAAACCCCAAAAGTACAGTGCAAGAAGAATTTTTCTTGTATAGACACAACTGCCCTTGATGTATCCATTCATGCATGCTAAAGAGATCTTTCTAGCGATGTTTTTTTGGCTGTTGACAGCATTTGGAGATGCTATTCATAATTTCTCAACAGCTGGAGAATTTTAAGGTTCCTGGACCATACAGTCATTTCATAAGCAATTGTGCTGGAAATGGAGATCTCTGCTAAAAGTAAATGCGTTTGTATTTTAAGTCTCTTCTTGCGGATTGGCTTTCAAGTTTTGGCTAAGGTAAAAGAAATCCTGTGTGAGCATTCAGGTGAACACAGTGTTGATGACTGGAGAGTTCATAACAAGGTCTTGTCTCTATGCTGTAACCCAACTTAGTGCTGTGTTTAGCCAGCAGATAAGCAGGAGCAGGAGAGGTGAGATGGTGTAGTTCTTAGCAGTGAGGAGACTGAGTGCATTTCTCATCTTTGCCACAGATTTGTTACGCCATGTTGGACAAGTCCCCCCATGCATATGGAAAAGTGGGGATAACTTTACAGGATGAAGAGGAATTTCTTATTCTTAGAAAGGGAGGAGAGAAATGCTTTTCTCAAGCTCTCTCAAACTCAGGTTCTGAGTGCTCGTCAGAGAGAGAGCTGAACATTTAATTGAGTTTGCAGCTAATGGGTGATAGGAGCAAGGAAACCACTGCTGGCCATCAGCAGGCATTACAGTAGTGCATTTTCATGTTGCTTTTTGAGGCAAGTGGTTAAAACCAGAACAAGACAAAATGAGGAAGTATGTTCTAGGGCATGCAGTAGTGCTGGGGACACACATTTGCTGAGGGAACAAGACTACTCTTGATCCAGGTGAAGTTTGCTTCAGTCACCACTTCGTGGCCTCATTCCCTCCTTCCCTGCTGTTTTCTCACTTTCTGCTCAGGCTCCACAATCTCTGGCGTGGAGACTTACTGTCAATATGTACAGCTTTTTGTTTGGGAGTCTTAATATAGCTTTTCTCATGACATCTTTGTCCTTGTGCACTGGAAAAGTCGCTAGAACTGCTTGCTTTCATGCCTGAATTCCTGTCTCTGGAAACTTGTGCACTGCACACTCATACACTGGCTAAGCCCATGTTTGATTAATGCAACGTAAACCATCTTAGTATACTTCAGATACATTTTTACCAATCATTTTTCTCTTTTTGAAGGAGAAACCAGTTGGCAACTTATTATACTGATAGAAAGGGACCACAGTGTGTATTGCCACTTTACATTAGTATTACAAGCTGGATGTGCTTAGTGCAGTGTGAGGCAGGACTTCTAGATTTTTGATGCTTGATTCAGAGTTTGATCTTGAAATCGGGATTATCACTGACAACAAAATTTAGTCATCTTTGCTGTGTTTGCTTGCAAATTGTAACTTCAGTGAAGTGTTGCATCAGGTAGGGTTTTTAAATGCCACTCTGATACACATAATTATCAATAATATGAATCATGTAATCATTTGTAGTAGCTTACTGACTCCAAATATCTGAGGAGAAAATGCACAGGAAGCCAAGGGTGGTGGAGAAATTTAAGCCAAGCTGTGGGTTTGAGTGGATTTACAGGGCTTTTATTTTCCCTGGTGCAAGTCCAGCACTGTAACCTAGGAAAATCTTTGGCTTCTCAGCCTTCATGTTGGAGTCTGTAAATCTCCAGCAGCTGCAACAACCAGCTCATGCACAGCAGAGCACTAGTTTAAATGAGGATTTCCCAGGCAGCCATCCATCACCCAATGTGCATTTTGAGGTGCTTTGCCCAAGGAAGGGCTCCTGCATCTGACTGACCCAGGAGCTAGGATTTAGCCACAAAATGGCACTCTCCCAGGGAGAGGTGTTCTGTAGCAGGCAATAGACCCTTCAGGGCACAGCAGAGCAACAGGACGCCCATTTGTGGGGGCTTGTGCTGTAAAATCAGAGAGCTGTGTGTTGAGGGAAAAGTTAGGGTAAGGCCACCGGGACAAAGACACCTTATACCAACACTGATGCAGAGGCGAGGGGTGGTAATGGGGGAGGAAGTAAGAGTTCTTGCCAAAATGCATCCAATCTGTCACTGCAAATGACATTTTTAGGTTTGCACAGTTAAAATTTGCCTTTGTGTATATATGTCTCTCTCTCAGCGTCTGTCTAAGAGTTACTGGGTCTGACCTCGATTTTTGGAATCCTCTGAATCTGGCTGTTGTGTTGCCTTTGATTGATCTGTCTCAGTGTCGTGCTGGTAATGGCTGCATTATGGAGACACATCAATGCCCTCCTTTCAGAGGGACCGATAGGAACGTGGAAGAGTGCACAGAGCTGTGGGCAGGGCAGCCTCAGGGCCTGATCCGGCAGCCACCCAAGTCAAAGGCAGATATGTGCAAGAGAATAGGCCGGGTTTTTTGGCATAGCACACAGGAAGCGGTTAGGGGTGTGATACAAGGGTGAGGGGTAAAGCACCTATTCCTTTTTGTGTGCATTTTGTGGGTATCAATTTGTGTATGTATTTGGGCTACCCCTGGCAGACCAGCTCAGCCCTGTGTTTCTGCCAGACACAGATCCCATGCTGTTCCGGAGATGCTCCTGAGCACACCTTGCCTTTGGTGCAGTCTGCAGCATCCCACAGCCTGAGACCACCCAGTTTTGATGCATTCTCCCTGCTCTGTGCCTGTCCATGTCCCTTCTCACTTGCACACACAGAGCATCTTTGGTGAGGACTGTGAAATCATTAAGAGTGGAGAATGAGCTCTGTAGGTTTTGTTGAGCCAAACGTTTTCGTGTCACGTGAGGTGTGTGCTGCAAAGGGGCGTGGTAGTGTAATCCTCAGAAACTCACTCTGGAGTGGGCTGCCAAGGAAAGCTTTGGATTGGATCCCATGTTAGAGCACAGGATGTGTCTGACTTGCAGTGAAACCATGAGAGTGGCAGTCTTTTCTTTGCTCACTAGAAAGCTGTGGTCAGCTGGCAGGAAGCTGCAAGGAGCAGTACAGATGTGCTGCAGCATTCTCCAGGAACCCACAATTCAACGTAATCCATTTTATTTGAATTGCAAGAACATCAAGCTACAAAGGTTTGATTTTTTGCACTTAAAATGCATCTATATTTTCAGTAATGTAGTGACTAACCAGTCAAATTTATATAATTAGGGATAAAAGTGGTGAACAGTGTGAAGCATCTTCTACAATATGTCTTTATATACAGTGACTCAACTGATTAAGTGCTTTCTTCATTATAGGCCAAATTCAGGATTGTAATTGGAGGGGATTTGGATTACCCACACTGTTATTTGATGAATTATTTTTTTGACAGATGAAGTGAAAGCATTTCCTGAAATCCTATCACCAGAGCCTCAGGACAGTGTCTGTGTCCTGGTGTCAGAGGATGTTAAGGACAGTAACATGTTGTACCGCAGTGACAAAATGTTGCCCTTCATTAATTGGCAGGGAACCCAAACCATGTGGGATGCAAAGAGACTCTGGAAAACTGTAGCAGGTTCCTTGAACAGGGCACAGCAATCGAGGGCAAACTGGTCACTCCTGGCTCTGTAGTCATGGGGAAGGTGGGTGAGAGGCAGCCCATGGCAGATCCATGCGAGAGGCTGGAATTCGTGGTGGCTGGGAGAGCCCAGACACTGGTGTGTGTTAGTCTATACGTGAACCAGAAGGAGGGAGCCCTAGACCTGTGAAGAGGAATGAAGAAGTGGCAGTGTTGAGCTGAGGGAGGAGTAAGGGGCTGAGGAAGGTGAGGGAGCACACTCAGCAGCAGGAGAAATGGTGAGATGGAGGCTGTGAGGGAGCAAAGCAGGGTGGGAAGAGGCAGGGAAAAAAGGAAAATTGTGAGATAAGCTAAGGACAATAGAAAGAGATCCAGTTTTACCTGCTTATCCAGAGACAGATCAGCTTTCATGTGATGGCAGATACTACCCCAGAAAGAAGGAGGTTCAGACAGCAGGGAACAATGAAAGAGAAAACTGGGAAGGGACAAACCATATTACAATTTGAAATGTAATTTATCCTTTTTCAGCCCTTTGTTTCAGGCTTTGTTCAGCTGGACTAAATGGGTATCTGGAACAGATTTATTCCTCTAATGATCTACTCTTTTAAATAAGCATATTTCTATAAGGTGCAGGGAATGCCAGTCTGAAAGCCTGCCCTGTTGTAGCAAGTAGTTCTTAAGCAGAGTCCCTTTAGGCTGTCTGTGGAGAAAAAAAAAAAAAAGAAAAAAAGTTGAAGGCAGGGATTGTGCTTGTTTCAGCCTCCTGCTGTGTGTTAAGGAAACAGTCTGCATCCCATTGTTTTCCATAGCCTTGCCTTGTAGTAGCCAGTCTCCAGGTGAAGAGGATCTTGCTCACAGCCCTCATGAGCACATCCCTGTTAGAAAATCACCATGGTGCTTGGTTGTGCAGGCTGAGGGCCCTCAGCCCCTCTGCACTAGGCCTGGAGCTGCAATGGAGCAGAATGGCAACACCGTGTATGGTGTCACTGAATGCAGCAGCCTCTCCAGGCTGAAATGCACTGAGAGTCATAGCCTGGTCCTATGCTGTGCTAATGGTTTGTTCCCCCCTCTAGTGACAGCTCATTTAATCTCCTTTTCCTTTTTCTCTCTCTTGCCATACAAGTGGTAATTCTCTGATGACGCCGGCAGCAGACATACAACAGGCCTTCTTTGTATGGAAGCCTTTTTGGTCTTTCCAACAGGACTGCTTTGTCAGAGCTTTCCTTTTCTGTTTGGCTCTTTGCACTGGCTGTCCTGCTGCTGCCCAAGCCCTTCTGGATTTAGTAAGCCCCCCACTGCCAAAAGCTCCCTGTTTACCTGTTTCTCAAAGGAGCCTCCCAGCCTTGCTGTCAGATGTGCATTTGCAGCAAGCCGCATGTCTTGAGCAATGCAGACAGAATGCACAGAAGGATGTAAAATCAGTGACATTCAGAGCTGAACGTGACTGCTGGGTTTGTCCCATTTCTGTTATTTATTTTACAGAACTGGAAGAAGGCAGCTTACCATGTCATTGATGGCTCCCATGGGAAAGAAGTTGTTAATTAGGCATTTTGATCTCCCTCCCTTTGCCCAGGAAATGTGACAGTAATTACTGTGCACCATCATCTCTGCCAGTTTAGATACAGGCGAACATTCCAGGCTTCTGAAACTTTCCTTCTCTGTATTAAGCATAGCACAAGTGTCATTTTCTGGGGCACATTATTGGAATATTGTAGACATTTTCAAATTATGTTGCTGAAGGCAGTGTAGGTGGGGGCAACAGAACTCCTCTGGGGCACTTTTTGACCATGCTGGGGTTTTTACCATTCTCTGTTAACATTGCTGTAGAGGTCCTTCTCAGTTGTCCTGCAGAGGACCAGGAATGAAGGCACAGAAGTTCCATCTTTTCACATCCCCTACCCACAGCTATCTTCTCCCTGACTCTACAATACTCAATAACTGCTATATAGACTAGTCTCTGTGGGTTTTTCTGTGGCTGGCCCTATCAATCCATCCAGTAAGACATCATTTTTGTCCAGTCATAACCTCTCTGAGGGGCTGGCTCTGCCCTCCCACCTCCTCTTGGGACTTCAGAATCAGTCAGTGAGTGACATGTCTCGGTAGGAGCTGGAGGGTCTGGCACAGTTTTGGGCAGAATGCAAAAGATACTGCCTAAAAGGGTGTGAGGTGGGATACCCTGGTGTGCAGGTGCTGTTGGCTCCCACAGCTGGGAGTCAGACATACAGGGAACATCAGCCATCAATCTTTTTTTTTTCCTTAAGCTCCTCTCTGAGAGTGTGTGGTTCAGATTTGGTTTGAAAACCATGTCTCAACCATGGTGCAGTGATGCCGTTAGAGCCAACTGCAGCATCGTACCACATCGGTGTTGCATCTGGCCAAGAGAAGGCATCAGCCAGCCATTTCCTTTGGGCTCCCTGCTGGTGTTGCAGTTCACTTCGGTGTTTTCTTGTTACAGCGTGAGCATCATAAAAGGGAATTGCAGGAGCAGCTGTGCTGCCTTAAGAAGTGAGAGTGGAATGCCTGTGAGCATGTTGGCTTGGCAACCAGTGCTCACTCGGTGCTGTCAGTGCTCCCAGAAAATGTAATCGATTAACAGCCTCGGAGATGTAACAAGGAACAGCAAGGCTGGGATATGGATGAAATATCTTTCATAACATGTTGTTCCAGCCACACTGTAGTTCAGACTGTACACCATGATCTCTGTTGTCTAGGCTGCCTTTTGAAAACATCTGCAGCCCTTCTTGGGGACTGCTGTAGCCAGGAGAGTTACTGCTGCTGAACCTGTCAAATACCAAATGCGTTCTAGGAGTTACATTTTTGTCTTGTCTCCCCTTTTTATGTTTGCCTCTGCCCTCCCTCCCCACCATTCATGTTTAAGTACCTGTTCCGATGAGGGCTGTAAATGCAAACTTTGCTGTTTCTGTGGGTCAGATGTTGGCCATCCAGCACTGGCATTAGCTGAGTGACTGGTGGGACAGTTGTGCCCAGAAGACACGTTCTATTTGTGGCCTGTTCTGCTGGAGTCCTTTTCAGTTTCTAAAGTGTGTGGTAGGAGACAGCTTGTGCATTTATTAATTACATAAGGTAGGCAGGAATTGTAAAAGCCATGAGAAAAGGCACAAGGGGTGGGGAGAGCTACCCCAGGTCAGCCAGGAGGGCTGTGCAGGGCCATGGACAGGTGGCCCAGCACTGCAGGACTGTGTGCTGCCTCCCTGCAGGGTTCCACCCTCTGGGCTGGACTCAGCTCTGCACCTTGTGGAAAGGTAGAGAGTCTTTAAAGGGTCTTTCATGGTCTCCATCTTCATGATGGCATCATAAAGGGCATTTTGAAACAATGGGCAATATTTGGCACCGAGCAGAGGTCTCTGTGATTACAGCTGCAAGGTGGTATTGCTGGGGACTGTGCCAGTATACAATCTTTCATTCCAGTTTTGATCAGAGAGCAGGAAAATTTGGAAGAAGGTTCGTTACTAAACAGCAGAGCCTTGTTTTGCAGGCACACAGCTGCTCTTGTTTCAGGCAGAGCTGAAACGGCAAATTCTTCTCCGAAGTCACCTTGAAAAGGAAGCAGCAGGTTCTTAGGTGACACATGGGACGTGCTGGTGGGCATTGCTGGCCCCATTTCCAGGCCCCTTGCCCTGTGTCTGGAAATGTGGTCATTAACCCGCTTAGCCCTGTGCTCCACAAATCCTTTCCTCCCTTTTTTCCATGGTGGGAGCTCAGGTGTTTGACTGATGCACTTTCCAGCCCTGGCTAGGGACAGCCCCGAACAAAGCGTCCCCAGGTCCGTCCGATGGGGGCAGGTCCTGCCAGCACACAGGCTGGACATCAGCCCTTCCACACCCCTGGGCACGGGTTTAACCTCTGCTGGAGAGGAGATAGGAGCCATCACATCACTCACAGAAATGAGAGTCACACAAAGTCTGCTGCTGCTGCGAGGAGTGCCAGGCGTTGCTGATTGCTTTTTTCCCCGTTTCCATGCCAACGCGGCCCTGCTCAGAGTGAGATCTCTTTTTAAGCTCCGCTGAGAGAAAGTATGTAGCCTGCGAGCTTATTTAGCATTCAGGAGTGCACAGGCTCCCTGTGATGGCTGTGAGCCACGGCCAGGCTGGCTGACAAAGGAGAGGAGGATTTAGTTTTTTGCCTCTTTTCCTCTACCATTTGCTTCTCAAGGTTAAGAGAGACAGGGAAGAGACTGCAAGCACTTTGTGATTGGGCCCTCACTCTGTTGTCCTCACTGAAGCACAACTTACGTGGAAATGAAAAGAAAATACTACCTTGGGGTATATTTTCTGTACAAAGTACAAGTATGAGGGAGATATATACGCAAATTTCTTGGTTCAACTAACCACGATAAGCTACTTTGTATTAAAATTGAAAGCAAAGGCAATCTGGGTTTTGAGTGAGAAACTCAAAGGAAATAGTAGCAGGAAGCAAGGGACAGCCCCCTGTCTTTGTCTTTCATGCTGTTTTATTCTGTGAGGTTACAATATAGAGAAGAAACCACCTCTTCTCTTGCTGTATTCATATCCTGGGTAAGGATAGCAAAACTTTGCGTGTACTGGTGTTTTGGTTAGGGTTTTTCCTTGTGTGGAGTTGCCGCTGGTAGATTAACTGCTTGCTTTAAATTCAGTCCTTCTAATGATAATACAGATTTGCTTGCCTTTGCCAGCTGAAGAGATGGAAATGAGCACAAAACAGCTGGCATTAGCTGGCAGATGGGCACCGATGATCCAGTATGTGTCCTTACCAATGGCTGATCTGGAAATTCAAAGAAAAGACTCAAAGTGAGATGTCTGTGTGATGGTGTTTACACTGTCATTTGTTCTTTGGGAGATTCTGAGCAAAACATTTACATTTTCTGTGCTGTTTCACAGACTGACTACAGAGCAGCGTCATTGGTGCTTGGAAAACTTCTTCTGAAGTGACGATTTAGGAATGCAGTTTTGGTTGTTTCTTGGCGTTTTGTTAGTATTGAGGCATTCATCATGACATGCAAAATATGAAGGAAACTCAAGGCACCCCAGCTGTGTACATTAGATTGTGGGAGTGAGCCTTTCTCCTATGTGTGGGAAATGACTGTTCAAAACTTTAGTTTTAGTTGCATGGAGTATATGGAAAATAACTGAGAGATATCATTAGCTCCAGGGCAGGAAAACCTCTTAGTTGCTTCCCTGAGAGTCATTTCGTTCAGGACTGATTAAATTGAATAGTTCATGGAAATCAGTTTCACTTGGAGGCACTGTGTGTTTTGGGAGAGGAAAATAAATCCCAGGTACTTCACTTTTTGTTTCTCTTTCTTTCCTTGAGACTAATTCATAGTGATAGGTGATCAGTTTGGTGCAGCTTCCAGCAACTCATATAGCCTATGGCAGTTAGGATAAAACTGATTTACAGTCTGGTCCTCTGCCTGTGCAGCCCATGCATCTGGCCAAACAGATATTTCTAGTCTTTATGAATGTATCAGCTGTCAGTGCTGTGTAGATGTGGCAGTCTTGCTGACGTACTCAAACTGTTTTCCTCCACAGCCTTGCACCACATATGAGAAGAGGGAATAGGATTCAGTGGTGACTTGCTTTTTTACCCTAAATTCAGAGTATGCGCCACATGTAGGGTAATGCAGCCCACACAGGTTGTTGGTGAGCTGAAACTAATCCCTAGCTGTTCATGTGTATGAGTTGCTTTCTCCTTCCTTTCCCTGTCATCCTTTCTCTCTATTTAAGACTATGTCATCCTTCTCAACGATTGCTTTGCCAGCTCTTCCTTCTCTTCCTCCTTTCTCACTGATATCGTCTCTAGGTTTTTTCTCTTATTCTCCATATGTGCTTCCAGCTTTATCCCAGCCATCCAGTGTAGGCTCTCTGTGACCTGGAATTTTCACAAGGGCTCTTCATTTGCAGTATGCTTCGGGGCTCTGCCTCTGGATGCAGTTCTCTAGGAGGCTGCAGTGACCCCGCCCTGGTCTCAGCTCTCCCCAGAGCAGCTGGACGTCTCCAGCACCATGGCTGTGGAGGCTTGCAGGTATGTAAGTGCCCAGAGAAGATAGCTTTGGCAGAAGTGGAAGAGGTAGTTCAAAAGATCACTGAACCATAGAATGGTTTGGGTTAGAAGGGAAGAAAGGTTAGAAAGGTCATCTCATTCCAATGCCCTGCCGTGGACAGGGACACCTTCCACTAGCCCAGGTTGCTCCAAGCGCCATCCAACCTGGCCTTGGACACTTCCAGGGATGGGGCAGCCACAGATTCTCTAGGCAACCTGTGCCAGTGCACTGATGGGCACTGAAGATGCACCGAGGGCTTTTATGTGCATCTCTCACAGTTCCCTTCTTCAAGAGCAGGTGCGCATTTCTCTTTCCTGACCACATTGCACACACAGAGATGTGAGCTGGTAGTCTCCAAGAGTGGGCCGGCAGTGGATGGGAGCATGCTGTGTGAGCATTCAGGGATGAGTCCTGGTCAGAAGTAAGGTTCCCTTCAGCTGGGGGAGTGCCAGAAAAGAGGGGAAGAGATGGGAGAACTGCTGAGCTTGGCTGAGAACTTCTCTGAAAGTCCATCCACAGCACAGCCTTCGTCGGACAGTTAATCCGTACGTGACACAGGCCACCTTCGGCTCTGCCTGTCTGTAGGGACACCTGCACACGCTGCTTTGGAAGGATGCAACACCATTCCTCCACTGGCAGGAGAATCACTCCTAGCTTGGTACAGGAGCAGGCTGGGCTGGCAAGCAGGGCTGGGCAGAGATCAGCCATGCAGCTGCTGCTGCAGTGCAGAGCTGGGCTTGACCAGCAGCATGAGCACTAAAGTGAGCAGGGCACAGCATTGCTGCATTGTATGTGTTAAATATCCTCTGATGAGTTAAACCTGCATTCTCTTGGCATTGACAGATTGATCTTCCATCGTCCCGACCAGGCATGACTAAATCCCACACAATATGTGCACACATTAATGTTAATTTTAAACTTAAATCCAGCAAAGTTTATATAGCGTGCTGTGAATTCTTTTTTAAGAAGATCAGAGAAAGCACTGTAAAAAGTGTATAAATCATCTCAAAAGGAGCTAAAAATGAACCTTAAGGGACACATCACCTCCTGCTGTAGGTGGCTTATGCTTCATTGACTTCTATAGAATTTCTTAAAAGTCTGTTTGTTTAAAATGTTAACTTGTGCTGAAGTCCAAAACAAATATTGATTTTAATGTGAGTTACCTATTATGTGTATCTACTCACATTCAAAGGATTAAATATCTGGTTCTTTGATTTGAAGCCAAAGTGGTTTATTCTGTGTGAGTCCTAGGGAATTAATATTTTGAGGAAACATAGGTATAGCTGCTTTGTATGTGCAGGTGTTGTTTTGAGCAAATACCAACTCCCAGGAAAGGTAGAGAGACATCACTGCATTGCCCTGGCTGAGGGTTTGGCATTGTCAGCTTCGATGTTGCATGTTAGCTCTAAATTGTGTTGCCCATGCATCAGACAAAACAGAAGTGATAGGTTTTCCCACCTCTGATTCGGCTGGGAAATGCTGACAGTAGGTATTTTATCCCAGGCAGTAGACTTAAGAAGATGGACTCAGGGGATGCACCGGGAACAAGTATTGCAGTAATGAGGGCTCGTTTTTAAAGCATTGCGTTATTGGACTGACATTTGTATGACTGGTTTTTAACAGACTTACATCATCAAGCTGGGCTGGGAGGGACTGATCCCTTGGTGTTTTGCTCTATGGGTGCTGGACAGTGTGCCAGAGGCCTGTGCCTAATGCATGTGCTGGGGAGCCAGAGGAGGGGGCTCCCTGGAGCTCTCAGAATGGCTCCTGGCTCCTAGCATGAGTCGCTTTGGATTTTGCCACCGTGTGCCTTGGAGATCTAGACTATGTGTCCAACTCTGTCACTGAAGAAGGTGATCAGGAAAATTCAGTCAGAGCAGGGGAACTGAAACACACAGAACATGTGGAAGCAGTCCAAGGACAGGCAGCCTGAGCTTCCCTGCTGCTTCCTTGAGCTCTGCAGAGCAGCTGAGGGTGCCTGGGAAAGCCACCCTCCAGCCCTGTGTTTGTATCAGGGCACAGCCAGGCCAGCACTGCTCGGCTGCAGCCACGACTCTGGCTGTGCACCAGATTTACTCTGACATAAAGCAGATAGCACAAGAATCATGGAGTCATTAAGGCTGGAAAAGACTATCAAGTTCCAAAGTGTTAAGGAGCTGGATAATGGTAGTTCAGATTTACAATCAAGAGTTTAGGAGGGCATAGAAGGGGCTGTTGAATACCCCAAAACACAGGTGTAATTCACGTGCTGTGGGGCTCACCAGGGTGTGAAGCTTCTGTGCCAGGTACTCAGCTGTAGCTCACCTGTTCCTGCTCTTGTCACACAGTGATTGCAATGCCTCTTTCCCCAAAGGTAATCTGAGCATTCATTCCTTGGGGATTCAATGCATTAAACAGTAAAGGCTCTTTCTTTCCCAAAACACAGGCCTTTTCTGGCCTGTTCTGTTGGTTAGCTGGTGAATCCTGGTGATTAAATTGATCTGTCACTATCCTCATGGGTGATGCAGTAGCTTAAAGTCAATGAGTTTATTAGGGAAATGATATTTGTCAGTTGTGTTGTGGTTCCATTTAAATTAAAAGCTGATGTTCCTATTACTGGCATTTGTACCTCCTGCCAATTTTGTTAATATTGCCAACATTCAGATCAACGACCTACTTACAGCAAAATATTTACACTCACAGAAGCCATTTGAAAGCCAATATTTGAATTCTCTAAAGCTATGTTACGGCTTTATTCTTCAATCTCAGGCACTAATCTATTTGCATTATTTGGGGTTTATATAACTTATTCATACTACTTTGATTGCTGTGGTGCATTTCTCTTTCAGTCTGAGTGCAGAAAGGCAGTATTTAGAGCTGTCATGATCCCAGTGATCAAGACCAAAATGCATATTTGTTTTTTCCATCCCAAATGTCACTGGGTGATGCCTGGGTCTTTTTCCTCCCAACATTTCAGTAGTCTTGACTGAAACAAGTCATCCACCAGCTTCCAGAAGAGCTGTGCGTGAATTCAGGACCTGTCCTTAGGGGATTGGCTAATGCCTCTAAACAAATCAAATAGCTATTTGGTTTATGGCCTGGCTGCACTTGGAATTGCAGTACCCGGGGGGAAAAAATCCATAGGTCCTGTTTGCTTTTCAAATTGTCAAAGAGAGCAAATAGCTGCTTTGTATCTTTTCTTTCTGCAGGAATATGTGTGGTGTTTTGCCTCACAAAGCAGCGCAGGTTGCTCTGTGCTTTTGTTGTGGGCTCGATTCCACTGTGCCAACAATTAGTGCTGGTTACCTTGGAAACTGCTCTGCACCCCACTGAGGATTTTGACAGGCACATTTTGACTGAAATTGCTTTGTTTTCACAATTCTGCAAGTACACATGTAGCTAATCCTTTTGCTGTGCTCTGCCTGTGTTCTTCCCCTAAAATGTAGCAAAATTAATGAAACATGCGATTTTATCCTTTCCATCTAATTGCAACTTTCTTTAATCCCTTTTTTAGCCTCAGTGCTCCAGGAGTGTTAATTACCCTTACTTTAATGGAGCTCACTGATTTTTCTTGGTAGGTGTCTGAGGGGTGACCCTATGAATGCAGGTGAAGTTTTGACACAATTTACAGTCTTCTTTCTCACCCTCCTTCCTATCATCCCTTTTCTTTGGTTTTCTCCTGGAGCATTTGTTGTGCCATGCAGTTCAAGCATGTTAAACTTTGTTTACACCTTAAACAAGTTCTGCTTTACAGAGACCAGCTGGCATCTTCCATGGCCCATGGCAAATTCAACGTCTTGCTGCCACCCTGGTGGCATTGGGTAGAGCTGGTGGCAGAAAGAGGTGGTGCTGTTCCAGTGTGGGAAGACTGCCCTGGTGAAATTGTGGGGACGTGAAATGCATTTTCCTATTAGGAGGAGCTGTCCCTGTTGCTGTGAAATGGGTTCTCAGGGTGAGAAGAAGCAATAGAGGGACTGAGTGAGTAATGCTGCATAGAGTAATAAAACACAGGCGACTACAGGCAGGAAAGGAGAAGAGCTGAGGTGACAAACTCTGGTCTGACTGAAGCAGCTGTGGCCTGAGAAATCACTGACACTGTTCCATGAGGTGGTGAGCAGGCTGTTCCCAGGGCAAGCTGTACTCCAGGGGTACAGGGGCAGGGAGATGCTGTGAGCCCTGCCCATAGGCAGCGTCTCCTGTCAAAATCAGCCCTCAGAATAGTCATACAGCATTGCCCAGAGGGGTAGGGGGAAGAGAGAAGAAAAAAGGCACTGCTGGATGAGGGCTGTCAGAAACAAACAGCTGAGCAGTTTCACCTAAGAAGTGGTGTTCATAGCAGACTCAGCTTCTCCATAAATTGAGCCCGAGGTTGTGGTAGGTTGGAAGAGAAAGAGGAAAAAGTGCCAGAGGCTGAAGAAAAACTGTTAAAAGGGCGTGTAAGGAACAGACATCACACATCACCGTGGAGATGTCTCAGAGATCTGATTTTTGCTCTTGCCTTAATAATTGCAGATTTTTAAAAACCTGGTTTTTAGACTATTTGGTGGAAATATTTATGTCAGGACCTGAAAGCTCAGACACCTTTTTTAAAAGACTTCTGCTACCATCTGTATATCTGTCTCTGGGGCTGGTAAACATGTCTGTTATAATAGTTAATGGAATGGAAAGATGTCATGGGAAATGAAGATACCGTACGTGATGTGCCAGTGGAGACACCTGCAGTCCATTGACAAATGCAACAGGATCAATAAGAGATGAAGGGGAGCTTTGAAATGACATCTTGGCCTTGTACAGAATCTGATCCCAGATGCTGGACTGTGTTGTAGCCAGTCTTTGGCATGTAACCTCATTTAAAAGCCCCTAGCTGACTTTCTGTCAGGGAAGGGGGCCTCAGGTATCTGGAGGGAGTGTCTGAATGATGCCTACTTCAGTGTAAATCTTGGTGCTGGAGGGGCCGGGGTGTGGATGGGGCAGCTCTTGTGCCCTTGGGCACTTATGAAGAGAGCAGCAGCCTTTGGAGGCAGCAGGCCTTCTAAACCCAGCCAAGAGGGAAGGCTGTGGCTCCCCATACTGTCGGTAGCTGGTTCAGAATCCCCTGCACATCTCAGTACTCTGGAAAGCGTTTATGTCCCCAGGTCATCTCTGGGACAGGGAGATTCTGCATCTCCTCATTTGGCATGCTGTGGTTTATAGAAAAATCGGGCTGACTTCCAAAACCAGGAGCACAGAGTCCTTAATTCGTTTGAGTTTTAACTTTGGTTTAAATTAGTGTAGTGGCCCAGACAGGACTCTGCCCTCTCAGCAGGGCAGAGTCCTCTGTTCCTGCCACAGAGCAGCCATGGCACTGGCAGCAGCTGGGCAGAGCTGCCCTGGCAGCCCTGTTGGAGTGTGGTCTGAAGTGACAAACCTTTGAGGGAGCAGCAGAACCACTGTCCATGTATGTCAGCTCCTCACCTCCCGCCTCTTGGGGCTTTGGAGAGTTCATGCTGAAGGTTTTCACAATGTTTTCTCCCTGCTATGGACGTCCCATTCAAGGACTGCCTATACTTCAGGGTACTGCATTCCCTGAAATCAAACTGTGAAGCTCCATCTGTGTCCTGTGTCATAAGCAGGTGACATCTTGGTAAAAAGGAGCAGTGTTTTACTCTTTGCAAAACGCAAAGGAAAGGCATGTTGACGAAATGCAAAGGAAAGCTCTTAGTTCTGCTGGAGTCTGAAGTAAAGCCATGCTCCTTATTGCCTTTAAGAAATAAATCTATTTGTTGTTACTTGTATGTTAGTGCCGTTTCTGTGGCATGAAGTAGAGTCAGAGAGAGTCTGCCTGTTTAAAGAGAGGGAAAATAAATATCTACAAGCAAAACTATGTCTAAGGAATACATAGCTTGCCATCCAAACTGCCTAACTCTCCTTTTTTTCTCTTTTTTTTGGTTGTTTGTTCTTTATCATTAGGCTGCCTTGAACTTTAACTGAACCATAAGAAAACTATGAAAAGTCTCAATAGCAGCCCTATGAGGATTTGACTTAGCCATTGGATCTTCTATTTATAGTGTCCATTAGTACAGAAATGTCTGTCCTTTTGCAGCAGTCATGTACAGCAAAAGCACTGCTCTTCTGATGAACTGCCCGTGCCTCCCATGTCACCCAAAATATCCATCAGCAGAGTGTTTAGAAATAAGCCTTTCTAGATTAAAAAACTCTGCCAAACAAAACAAACTGAACAAAAATAAAACACAAGCCCAGAGGCCATTTGTATTTTTATTTACTTATTTTGTATAGGCTGAAATAGAAATTTCTATTTATCAGGAGACAACCTTTCACCCTCAGACATATCTCCTTGTGGAACATTATCATTGTTCCAAGCAAATTAAATCAGGAAGAGACCTGAGAGGGTGAGAACTGTCTTCCAGGCTTGTAGAGCCCATTTGTACCAGAGAACTGGGCTGGATGGGAACAAGTATAAATTCTATTATAAAGGAGGCAGTTTTTTAATAGGGATTTGTCTTAAACCCTGCTGAATTTAAGAGTTGCAGTAGCTTGGCTGATGGAAAGCAGTTGACTGAGTGGATTTTCTTTGGATATGCTTCAGGGTACTAAATCTGGTAAATGTTTGCATATTCTGTATCAGAAATTAATTGGAGCCTTTCATTAAAATTTTCATGTGAAAACAAGCTTCAAAAACTGATTCTCTTAACAGTCTTCCTCAGTGAGTCTTGATTTGTTCGTCTGAGCTAATAGCATAGACTTGATGATGTTGCTTTTGTCAGTGGTGTTGTGATTAGTAGCTTGGTGGAAATTTTCACAGGAGGGTCGTGTGTCACATCCTCCAGGTGCGAAGTGGTGGCAGGAATTGGCACGGGGTCTTCTGTAGCCATGGCACTCAGCAAAGCTCTGTGTTGTCCTCCATGCTCAACCAGAGCTGTCAGGGCAGTGTTCTTTGCTGCTGTGAAAGAGCAAAATCTGAACAGGGATACATGCCAGGTATCAGAGGATGCTTTCTGGAAGAGCAGTTTGTTTCTCACCCATGGAAGGTGCTGCGGCTTGCCATGGTGTGAGGAGGGCCCCATGTGTCTGCAGGAGGAGGGTGGGCCAAGCTGCAGGTTTGTTCTCCTGGGTTTTCCCAGAATCGCTTGAGGTTTGCAGGCTGTGTGTGCCTCACAACACAGGGAGCTGTCAGGACCTGTAAGGATTCCAGATTTGTGTCCAGTCCACTGGTCTGCAGCAGCAGCACCATGTGAGAGTCTGGGAAGTATCTGTTCTGTGTTTCTCACAAGAGGAAGGATCAAGAGGTGCTGAGAAGCACCCCCAGCGCATCTAGCAGGTGTGGAAGCAGCCCAAAATGAGGTGCAAAGCCCCAAAATGACATGCAGACCTCTGAAGGGTAGCTGGAAAGATTGCTGGGCTTTAAATAAGTATCTGTGTTCTTTGATCCATAGGCCACATGCATGACTTGATTTATGGGGTTATGGTGCTCAATTCAATCTACTTAACCACAAATGGGAGTTTAATCTCATACTAGGGTGTGTTGTTGAATAGAAGAATAGAGAACTAGAACTGCTATTCGTAGTCTCCTCCTACAGGCACCACTATCATATGTAGTCCATTTCATAAATGTATTGAGCTTCATCTCAAAAAAACCAGTTGATTTGTTTCCTCCAGTGTTGAAAGTCTGCCAGAACTTCTCACCCTGGACAGTAGGAAAGCAGCTTCTTAAACTTCTAGTGTGAATATATCCTTGGCAAGTTTATATTCATGTATTTCAAATGTTTTTTCAAATTCATGTTTTTCAAATCAGCTTGGTATTTTCATTGCTTGGGAGTTGTTGTGGCATATTCATCCGTCTCCTTTTGCTGTTGGCAGCAGCCAATGGAACCTGTTGCAGTCACTGCCCTCCAGGTGACCATCCAGGAGTACAGTGAATTGTAAGGTATAAACACCAACAATTAGGAATGTTCTTTGCCAATGGGTGAGGATTTTTAATATCTCATTAAATAGTTTGTGTTAAAAAAAGATTAACCTAGCACTTTGGTTTTAGACAAAAATGGCTGTAAAAGTCAAGTAACTCATATCTATGTTTTTTGGGGAAAACAATTGGCTTTTCTAAAGGACAAATGAAGAGGAATAGCTTCACATTAAAAGTACAAGGGAAGTCTGTAAGAGTAACTGTGAAAAGAAATCATTATTAATCTAATGGACAGTCCCTTGTCAGCATGGTTGCTGTAGAGTTACATGTAGAGCATTGATTTAAACATACTTGCCCTTCCCAGCCAATTCTTGCCTGAAGGATGCAGTAATGGGTGAGCAGAGCTTTTATTCCTGCCCTCAGGATGATGATTAATGGGGGCTCTGGCAGGAGCAGGGTTATTGACATCTGCCATCACAAACCTCTGTTGCCAAGCGAGGCTAGAGCAGCAGTGAGGTTTTGCTCTGTTCCAGGTGTGCCCAGCTGTGCGGCTGGTGGGCTGTGACTGTGCAGCACTGCCTCCCCTAGGGGTCAGCTCCATCTGTGTTGGGAACAGCTCTCGGCCAGCACTTGGATATAGCTGGAGAGGGAAGGGGTTTATTTCCACTGGCTTTGGCTGAGAGAGAAATATATTGATTAGTGACTAAGGGAGAGCAGACTCCTTTACAGATAAGAACCACAAACCCTGTTTTCTCTGAATTCTGCTGGACCAACCCTTAAGACCTTGATTTGTTATATCAAAGATGCCTGAGCTGCAGAGGGCAGGAAGCTTCTCTGTTCGCTTCCACATGCAGCTGTGTGCCTGAAGACATTTCACTGCGTCTTTGAGTGGGTCTGGAGTCGAGCTGACACACAGTTTCTCAGTTTGGAAGAATCCTCTCCTTGAGTGGTCCTACTACTACCCTCTGCTCACCAGAGCAGCCAGTTCTTCAGCCCCTCTCAGGTGTGCCACACCTTGAGGGCAGCAGGGAAGAGCAAATTGTGGGTTCTGTGGCATCCAGCTCTGTCCAGCATGCAATGCCTGAGCTGGCTCCATGCATGGAGCATGTCAGGGGCCAGCAGAGAGGTGCCCTTTCCACCAAAAAATTGTTATCCTCTGCAATCCCTTTGCATGATACGCAGACCTTCTGTTTAAATAAGGCTTTGTGTGGCAGTCTTAAAAGGGGTGCGGAAGATTAAGTATAGATTTTAATCATACAGAAATGTTATTTGGCCCCTCGAGTCCCTCGTCAGTGTAGATGGCTGTCTGGGAAGTGCTTCTAATGCACACTGTGTGCTGCTGAGGAGGAATTAGCATCCAAAGTGCATGTTAAAATGCAGCTAGCTTCATATATTAAATGTCAAGAAATCCCATTACTCAGCTGCCCATTCTACTCCTGTTTGCAAAACAGTACCTACAGAAATCTTTCTAGACGTTTAATAGATGATCGTCTTGAAATTTTGCAGTTGCTGCACATTGTCCCTAATAAAACAACATTAAATAATGATGCTTTGTGCATCTTGCTTAGAGAAAGCTCCTGATTTTTATAAATATTTGGCATTTTCCACTGAAGTCTTTGGAATATCTGGTCCTTTTATTTTTGATGATTTCCTTATATTTCAGGAAAAAAGATTACCTTTTAGAAATGGATTAAGTCAGCTTCTGGTTTTTTATTGTTTAAGCTAATCTTTATGATTTTAAAACACCATTCTGATTAGCATGCTTTTCTGTCTTTTCTTTTTTTTTTTGGACTTTGCTACTGCCACAGAAGAAGTGTCTGCGAGGATAGTACAAGTAGTAACAGCTGAAGCTGTAGCGGTACTGAAAGGTGAACAGGAAAAAGAAGCCCAGCACAAAGATCAGCCTGGATCACTACCTTTAGGTAAAATGAGACAAAGAATGTTCCGGGTATCCTTGTGTCTGCAAATGTCTGTATGTATATGAAAAAGCGCAGTTCCAGCTTTGTGTTCGCGTTGATTACGGTTGTAGGTAAACCATAGCCACCACTGGATAAATGCTGGAACCACAGGATAATGGCAGGATCCTTGTATTCCCAGTTCTTCGGGGCCCTGTGACTGTCTCTTTCCCTGTTTGCTCAAAAAGCAGTTCTCCACCTCGTTTCTGAGTCACGAGTAGCATTCACAGCCATGAATGTGTTTGGTGGTAGGGTTTTGTCACCATGTTTGTTGGGACTTTTTGTATTGAGCCACTTGCAACATGAAGAATTAATGTCTGAAGAGGCAAAGATAGGCTGACACATAAAAAGAAAGTGAGGCTTTGCTGGTTGGGCAGTAGCTGCTGAAATGGATGGTGAGGGAGCACCTCCCCAGGTTGCAGAAAGGAATGGGGCACAGCAGGTTGAGAGCAGCCAGGCAGAGTGAGGGCACATTGTGCAAGGAGTCACATGTGGTAAAAGCAATGTCTGTACTGGGAATGGTAACACTGCCACTGGGCCATGTTGTGTCTCCATCCTCCTGCTGCCTCCTTTGTGAACTCTCTGAAATACAAGTGCATGGGTGTGTATTTGTCTGTCTATCTATCTATCTATCTATCTATAAAAGAAGGTAGGTATACAGCCATTTGTACCTAAAGTGCTTCCTTCTTGCCTGGAAACTTCTGCAGTAGCTCAAAATATGTCCATCAAAGGCCAGAGAAAGGACATACTCCATCCTGAGGTAAGGAAGTCTTGCAAGCCTGCCCTGGGATAGATTCTGCTGAGTGCATGTACATTGTGATTAAATCAAAACAGTGCCCTGAGGTATTTTCCCAACAGGCACTCTGCCTGCTTTGGTGCAGAGCCTGGACCCTGCTTAGGAATGAATTAAAGTCAAAGAGGAATTTAGAATATGTATTGGAAATTTGGTTCCCAAGGTTTTTTGCTTCATTGAACTCACTTAGAACTGCAGCAGGGAGACATGTTGCTTCTTTGCAGAGACTCAGTTTCATATGGAACGCCCCAGTTCTCCAAATCACTTCACTTGGCCCTGGGAGAGGCAAAATGGATATTCAGTTCTGTCTAGTCAGATTAGTAATTTAAAAGACATTGGGAGAAGTATGTCTGCATTTAACAACTGTTGGTATTACAGTTCCTGTGGTCACATGCCTTGTGATGCGTTTATAAATACTCTGTCCCTGGACAGCCCAGCTTAAGGACAAGCCACATATGGTCTTTTCTAAATCACACTGAAATCAATAGGAGGAAGTGTGGAAAATTCTGCTGGGGCTTTGAAAGTGGCCTGTCTGTGCTTGGGAAGAAGCCCCAAACTAGAAACAGATCTGCTTGTTGAAAGGGGCCATTGATAAGAAAAATCTGTTAAAACAAATCTGTTTGGGTATGTTTTCTTTTTTAAACATTGGTTAAGCCCCAGGAGTGGATCTGTTTTTAAAGAAAAAAAATTCTCAAAGTGATTGGTATGAGATCAAATGCAGAGGTTATGCTGATTTCATTTAAGAAGCTTGTATACGATTTCATCATACTTGAATCGAAATAATTGAAAAAAAAAAAATGGTTTCAACATCTGGTCTCATGACTGGGAATGAATGTAATCCCCAGTCCAAGTGCATCTAAGTTTTCACTGTGCCTTGCTCAGCTGAATCACTGTTATGTCACAGCTGCCATTAGTTCCCTGTGCTGATGTCTTTTGCATTTAGACAAGCAATATTGCATGTGTTCTGTGATTAACCTTGAACTCAGCAGAAGGGAAGAAAAAGGGTGCAGAATGAGGTTTTTTCATGTACGCAAGGTAGATTGAAGAGATTGGATGCCAGTTTCTGATAGTTGGCTTGAATTTGTGATATCTCTTGTTCTCAGATGCTTTTTAGTTGCCTTCGGTGACTGAAGGCTTTTTAAGAGGCAATACTAATTTAAAAGAATATCTTGTATTTTATTTTTATATTGTGCTCTATGACCAGAATTTTGTAAATAATTAATACCACTAGAAAACAAAGCAACAACACAGAAACAAATCCTTTTATTATAATTTCAAAAGTCCGTGTATTCTGCAAGGGTCTGTGTGAAAATCCAGCAGGCATCAGTCCCCATCAGAAAACTCCTCGAGCAGAACAGGCTGACTGCAGCTTGTATCCTGTACTGGTCTTCCTGGAATTAATGGCTGTATCTCATTTTCACGGTTTGATTTCTAGCAGTTGAAGAGTCAGCCAACCTGCCTCCTTCCCCACCTCCGTCACCAGCTTCTGAGCAGACTGGAGTTCTGGAGGAAGGTAAGGGTCTCCTGGATGTTGCAGTGCAGAGCTGTCAGCAGAGGGATGAGACATGAATCTAAAGGACGGGGGAATCAGAAAATGGAGATACTTTCTGCAGTGGAGATACTTCCTGTGTGAAAAGATAAGGCATTCCCAGCAATCACTCCCCATCCGCAAACCAACTGCAGTGCATGGATGAGGTAGACACATGCACAGAGGTAACTGAGGGATATGCTGAGTACATCCATGCTAAAGGAAAAGATAGCATTGCTCTTTTTTTTTGTCTGTTGTATGCAATATGAGCCAAGGTGTCTGCTGTCCCAGTGTGGTCACCAAAACCACGATTAAGTATGGATCATCTTCTGTTTCTTGAGATTTGTTTGGCTGCATTTTTAAAATTACCATTGCCTTTTGGTTTGGAATCTTAAATGCATGAAAGCAAGGAGATTCAGAGCTGGATCATTTCTTTGGCCCTCAACCTGTAATTCATGCTTCAGTGCCTGCATGTATTGGGGGTTCTGTACACAAAGTGCAGCAGTCACATTCTGCTCTTAAAAGGCAAATTTCTATTCTGTTCTGCACAAGTGTTCAGTTTCAGTAGCCCATGATCATGCATTTTCTTCCTCCTGAAATCTCCTCCAGCAAAGAACTGAAGTGTTGGCTTAATGTTAAGCAGAGGCCTAAATCCCAGCGAAGCTGCTGCAGTGTAGGCGTGTGCGTCAGTGCTTTGTTCAACAGAAGATGACTGCTGCATCAAGACCATCAGTACAGGGAGACAGTAGTGTTTAAATTTGAGTTTAAAATGAGCTGCATCATGGGGATAAGAGGGAAGGATTTGGGTTCAGAATCTCCAGGGGACTGTCGGTTGAACTGTGTCATGTCAGTAACATTTTTATGTGTCCACTTATTTCTTTCTTGGATTTTCTTTTAGCGTTTTCTCTTTCTTTTTGTTACGTAAGTGCATGAAAATAATTCCTTATCATCTGCTGAACAAACTTTGTTGGTATTTTAACACAGAGCCGCTATGAATTTTGCAAGTGGATGGTTGCTATTTCACGTGCTAGCATAGTCTGACTCAGTTTATGAGGACACTGCAGTTAGGCATGTGCCATCATGCAGTCATTTTTGAGACAATGCAATTACAGGCTGTGTTAACAACATTTGTCAGTCCACTCTGCTGGAAAGGCCTACTGGGTGTGGTTAGTAACAAGTATAAAGAACTTGAATAATTGATTGTTGTTGTTTTTAAAAAAAACATCTGTCCCTTGTGTGTTTAAAAAATAATACAACAGTTCCTAGACTCATCACCCAGAGGTAATGGCAATCAAAACTACTAACTGAAAAAAGGGAACTAATAAGGCATTAGCAATGGTTTTTAGAGTTGTTGCCAGGGGTTTATCACAATTTTTTTGATACTGGCTAGTCCTGTGTATGCTTTTTGATTTTTCGTGTCATGGTAGTAGTCTTGTTGTTCTGCTTCAGGCCACTGTCAAAGTTCTTCCATTAGCCTCAGGTTTAGGATTAGCTTTTTGTGCTGCTTATATCAGCTCTATACTTGCATGTATTTTAGGATTTTATAAAGTACTTACATTGATTAATTGACAGGAGGTTGTAGGTTGCCCCCTAAGCAAATGGAAAGCATTTTGCTAGTTGTACTAATACAGGAAGGTGGCAAAACACTCTACAACTTGAGGTTATAATCTACTGCAGACTGTACTTTGCAGCTGTGCAGATGACTCAGAAAGTCACTTAGCATTGTTAGTTTTCTCTTCCTTGCATGTAGAATTGAATTAATATAATAGCACTTACCCTGCAGAGGTGGTTGCAAGGACTGAAAAGTGTTTGGGAGATGAATCAATGATTTACATGATGTCATGGTTTTTAAAAACTCTCAAAGCATTTTCTTTAACATCAGTCAAAAGAGACTTTTCCATGTCATGGAAAATTTTGGTTCAGTTCTTCATTTTTCAGAGAAGATGGCCGATTTGTAAGGGAAGTAAGGACAGAAGTGATGTCCTGAGTCTTTAATGCACTGTGCTGGAAACTTCTTGTTTATGCCTGGCTCTCAAACAGGAACTCACAGTAGAGTTGTTTGAAGCAGCAGAAAGAACTTGGAAATAATTTCACCAGAAATATGTTGTTTTTTACCAAAAAATCAGTGTTGTAAGTTCAGTGTAGTAAAAAAGGCAGTAAAAATCTTGTGCTCTCCTCTGTATTAGAAGATGTGGTCCTTGTCTTCTGTGGGTAAGTTCAGTTTTTGCTGACCTGAGTGAGCCAGACCTGTCAATTTTATTCAGGCAAAGTTCCCATTCAGAAGAGTTTGCCTCAGTAGGGTTTGACCCAGTTTTACTGGACTTGTTTAAACCTCCCGTTCCCTCTACCATCTGGCTATCCATCCTCATTCATTTTTACATTGTCTGTCTGTCTTTCTGCTTAGTAAAATACAGTTTATTAATTTGTTGAACAAGAAAGGTGAGCCCTTGGTGTGTCTTCCTCAGACCTTTTTTTCCATTCTCCTAGAAGCTTTTCCTAATGCACTTGTCAGTGTGTGTCGCATTGCTTTGAATCCAAGAGACTTCCTTCCGTCAATGTAGGAAGGAAATCACTGTTGTAGACTGACAAAGGTGGATGTGGCCAGCCATGCAGCAAACACAAATTAAAAGGAAAAAAAAAGGTAGGAAAGACAGAGAGGTTTGTGGGTCAGGTTTATTTCATGAGAGAAAGGAGTCAGTGGATGTAGGTTTCTTTGGTTTGGCTGCAGGAAAACGTTCAAATGAACCTGTCCCTTTTTACTGCTGCAGAAGGTAAGAGAACTGATTTGCCTTACTGAAATTATGATGTTTATTTCAACTATAATAGCATAATTTTAGTCAGGAAATTAAATTCTCCCTAGCACGCTTTATTCTTTTTATCAGTTGTATCTGATAATCCAGGACTGATGTCATATTCTAATTTCTTGGCATTTCTTTTGTGCTCTGTGCCTTTTAATGATGGTCAACGTCTTAATGTAAAAAAAAATTTAAATGTTGCAGGATAGAAGTGTGCCTCTGATGGACTGTCTTCCACTTTGAAATAGGCATTTCAGGTTAGCCTTTATATACCAAATAAGAATGTTTTGTAAACTGAAAAGAATCAAATGTCCTATGAAAATGGATCTATTGACAGTGAAAATTACTTCTTGAAATGCATTCTCAAAATGTACAAGGAAGGTAAAGCAGAATTAGCTTTTGTGAGATGTGATTTTAATCTTGGACTTTGAAATGCATTAGGGATTTTTTCCCATGCTTTGAGATGGAAAAGATTGGAAGGGACTATAATAACAAAAGGTGTTTCTTGTTGCTGAAATAAAAGCATAGCCTCCTTAGAAGACATCATTATCCTGTTAATGGAATTATCTGCATTAATTCTGAAAATATCTTTATTCAAACTGATAAACAAACAATATAAATCTGTAAAATAGCCACAGATGTAACAGCCCCAAACAGTACCAGACTTTGCACTCCTGGTGATTTTGGACCATCACAATGGTATGTATTGAGCATTTTTACTGCTGTAAATTCCTTCAGTTTTAAAGAGCAGAGGCAAAGGCCTCTGTTTTCTTGCCTACAATCCGTTCAGAGCCTATAAAGAGGGGATTTTCAGCCTTGTTTGCATCAGTATAGAGAAGTCCTGGGATTTCACCTTCACTCTTGTTGATGCATTTTGCATTTGAAGGGCCCCTGGATAAATAAATACACAGTTGGAAGGAGAACCTCCCCTTCTGCACATCTTCTTCTCTGTGTTCAGCTTCTCACCATACCCACCTTCCTTTCTTTTCTCCATGTTGTCCCAGTTCCAGCTGAAGAGGTGGCAAGTGCTTCACCTCATTCCCCTCTTGTCTTCAGCAATACATGGGCTGGAGTGAGGGCACCCTGCAGAGAAGGGGGAGTTGAAGTTTTGAGCCTTGATTCCTGGTCTCTCGCACCCTGAACTGTGGACCTGCCCTCTGTAACTTGCCTTTCGCAAGCCATGAGCCCCCTCAAATCTGTTACAGAATTTTGCAGATGCTTCTGTGGAGGAGACATCCACAGGTTCTGCGATGCAAGTGGATCAAGATGATTCCCTGCAAACTTCCTTCTGGCACTTAAGTACTAGTGAAAAATGGGAAGATTGGGCACAGCTCCATGCTTAGTATTCCCTATTGCAGTGCTCTGCAGAGCTTCCTACTTGGCAGAAGTGCATTTCCAGGTTATCTTTCCACACCTGCCTCTTTTAATACTGCAAACCCCTGAATCCGGGGGTTGGATTCCACTACAAAAGAGAAGCAGCTGAACTATATCAGTGGTTCGGGCACTCTTTGTTCCCTGAAACAAACTGTGAATGCACTTCTCTTAAACTGAGTTCTATGTGTGGTCTTTGTGCACACAGCGTACCTTTGGCCCCAGCCAGCCTCAGCGCTGGCACCAATCTTAAACATGGACAATCTTCTTTTTGCAGGACTGTGATACATATAGGAGCTGCTAACATTGGCATTCATTGCTGCTTTTTCTTCTTTTAGGGCGTGATTGAGCCTGAATGGGTTGCTTCTACAGCATTCCTTTCCCAGGCAGGAGAAATCCATGCCATGACATTACAGGACACTTGCTGCCAGTTGCTGCAGAAAGCAGAGGGTGCTTTTTCTAAAGACACAGATGTTGTTCTGTCATGGTGTACTACAGAAAGAAACTTAAAGCTTACTGTTGTTTGCCAGGAAGAACTTCAGAGCTCTTATAAATGGGATTGTTTTGGATCTTGTGTTTCCAAGACTTGGGTAATGGCAGTTTTGGTAGGGTCCTGAGCCATCTTGTTTTGGTGTCCCCCAGAGAGATACGTTATGTTGCCTGTGTTAAAGCCTTGCTTTCTGACTTAATGTTTTGGATCAAAGAATGAAAGTTTTGGGGGCTCTGGGGGAAATCCTGTAAGTTATAATTGCCTGGAGAAAGACCAGGGACGCAAAGTATGGACTTGTACTTGAAACTGGTAGGGAAATCCAGTGGAATAGCTGCAGCTGCTTAAGGCACCCTGTGAATCAGTGCTCATCAAACTGCCAGTTGTCATACACTGAGAATGGACTTAAAAATATTTTCTCTAGCACTAGATGTTTCGTTTTGCATAACTTTATTCATGATGAGAGGACTCCTCAGCCTACATGAGGTCCCAAGTCTCCCCTCTAGGTTTGTACGGATGAGGTGGCAGGCCAGTCATTTTCAATGAGTAGTGAAATTTTTCTTTGTCTTGCAAAAATGACTCAAACTGCCCCTCCCTGTAGCTGTCAGTAGCTGGTGTAGTCCCGATTATGTGATTTTCTGCAATGCTACAGTGATGGGTGAATAAAGCTGTCGTTCCAAAGCATTAGCAAACACCAAGGTGGGAGCTAGTTCACCAATGGAAACATGACACAACAGCATAAAACACAGGACTAGCAGAGACTGCTGTGAGCAGCACTTTGTGGCCTTTATCAGGAAAAAAAATGTAGCTAGCTATTTTGGGGAAGGTTTTCTTCCCTTGTTTAAACGTTACTTATTTATAAGGAAGTGAAGAAAGCGGGGAATTTTGAAACAGATATAATGAAAAATAAAGCCATCACTGGCCAAAATGTAAGCTGTTTTGTTTTTTTTTTAATTAAAGCACTTTTAAAATTTTACATCAGTACTAAATCTGATGACTGTGAGGGATACAACTGTGTGAGGACACTTCAGAGGTTTTTAGTACAATCAGTCAGGCATATAATACATATGAGTATAGTGCAAGTTGTGACATGCAGTTTTTGCACAGCATGTGTTCCTCTAAGTAATGAGTGTGTAGTTTTGAAATTCCCTTACTCCAAGGGTTGGTTTCTGATGTTTGTAAATGCATTAGGAAGGGCCAGGTACATGGCCCATGTGTTAAAATGCACAGCTGCCTCAGTCCTCCATCCTGCATTAACCCATGGCCTGGCTGGTGTCATCCACTCCCCAGCATGACACAGTGGCTGGTGCTGCTAGAGCATGTGTCCATGCTGTCTCGTCTTTCTGTGTGTCTGTCTGTCCTGCAGCCTTTGTCTGTGTGTCTGTTTGTAGATGCAGGGGCGGAGGATCAGGTGAGGCTGCTACAGCACTGCCCCGGCTGTGGGCCTGCTGCCGGCAGGGCGTGGCGTAGGCACCTGGCCCCCTCCATTTCAGTGTCTGTGCCCGAGGAGGAGCCTTCCAATTCGGATGAGGAGTACTATGAGCACCCTTTGTTCAGCTCGGAGTGGACTGGCTCTAGTACACACCCCAGTGCCACAGTGAAGAGCACAGAGGTCTTGTTGGGCCATGATGAAGGTGAACTGAGCATGGTCCCATTTGGTTGCTCTTCCCCTCTACTCACCTGCCATCCATTCCATTCTTTGTGTGCCTGGGATTGCTGCCATCCGGGGAGGGAAACATAGTTGTATTTTCTCCCCAGATAGAAGTGACACCCCTACAAGAGTGTCTCCATGTCTAGGTGAAGCTGCAGCACGAGCAATGAATGCAGCTTTGAGATCAGTGCAACCATGGTCCCCACTTAAATGAGGGCCCTTGTTCCTCAGGCCTGGCTTATAGCAGAAGCAAAAGGAGCAGCTAGTTAAAAGAACTGGAAGCTAATTTGGTCTTTGTGCCAGAGAAATACTGCCAAGAACAGTATGCAGAGTAGGCCAAAATATTGCTACTAGAAGTAAGTCAGTTTTTAACACAATGGGGGAAAAATATGTCTGTACCAAAGATAGGTGTGGAAGGACTTTAATTCTCCAGCAGGTAAAGTAAATACATTTTACACCAGTGTACACAGGTTATTTCAGGCAGTATTGGGTCATGTTTGATTTCCATTTGTTTTGTGGACACGCTCCATTTGCATTGTGCCAGCTGACTGCAAACATAGAGGAAAAAGTCTATATATACCTCCTTTTTCTGTGACTTGAGCATGTCAGTAAGTATTATTTTATCAGTGGGGGTTATGTAAAAGTAAAACGGCTTTTGAGGAGTCAGGGGAGAATCTTTCTCAGTGACTAACAGAAAAGCTGACTTCTCAAAGGTGAAATAGATGATTTTTCATTTCACAGCGCTCAGTCTTGGGAGCTGAAGTTAAAAGTAGTACTGAATCCTCTAAAGGTTTGTATCTCTGGAGGATGGAGCTGTGTCCCTGAAATGGGTCACTGGGTCATTTCAAGAAAACCAGAGTTGTTCAGAATTAACAGAATAATTACAGAATTAACAGCCTCATACTGCAATAGCATCCATAAGAGATCAGCACTAGTAACTGAAGATTGTTAATGTCAGCATGTCTGCCTGAAGGTAGGGCAGATAGAAAAATCACTTGCTTTAGCTGTATGCCTGTAGCTGTTCATACAGCCTGGTTAGTTCATGGGCAGTTTCCTTTTCAGTCGTATCGTCTGCCTCTGGTGAAAGTGTAAGATCTCAGAACATTTTTTAATTGAAAGGGATGCACATACAGAAGTACATAAAATCAGAAAAAGAAGAGTAAGGGAGTTATTCAAGTCAGGGTCTTTCACAGCTGGAGTCCTGTTGTCCTGCAAGGCTGCTTTTACAATCTGCCCATGTGCAAATATTCCTGTGCTCAGGCATTGGTCCAGGTCTGATTCTGAATCTTCTGGCTTCTGTTCATTTAAGATACAGTATCTAACCTTAATTATTTTATATGTTATTAATAATGTGTTGTTCTTTTCATAAGGATCTTTTCTCAGCCTCAAATAGTGTTTATGTTCCTTAAACCACTCTTTTAAGGCCACAGCTGAAATGGATGATTGATTGATTGATTGATTTTTACTGGTCCAATCTCAGGAGGAAAATGAAGCCCTTATAATACCAAGAGGCTGGATACAGCCACTTCCGTATTCGAAACCACTTTGTTCTAGGTCTGATTCAGCAAAGTACTTCATCATGAGACACATTTTAAACTCAGGGATGTCATCATGCTGCCTGCAGCATGGCTGCTGGTCAGCTGCTTAAGTATCTTGCTGAATCAAAGGTTTCACACTTAATCCTGACTTCTTCTCAGAGGGAATACTAGTAGTACACAATGGTTTTTGTCTGAATAGCAGTGGCAAGAGTTCAAGCCTGGAATGGAGACTTTTCTAATAGTTCTTCTGCCATGGCACAAACAAGGACTCTTCTTGATATTACTGTACTGATCTAACAGCCTGTAGGCTGAGTGGTATGCTTTAGAAATTCAGATGAACAAGTAGTTATATTGCATTCATTGGTTTCTTTGACTTAATTGATGATGAGGAGTCTGGGGATTAGTGGGGAAACAGCAAAGAAAATTAAGAATCCTTGTGTTAAAATAGTGATTTTCACATATAGATTTCAGATGTCAGACAGCCTAAGGGAGAGATTGTTTATAAACCCATTCAGCCTAGGAATCTTGGCAGAAATCTTACAAAAACCATTAGTTATTAGCTACGCGTAGGACCTGTTAAGACTATGGAAGTGCTCAGTATTTTGCCAAATCCAGGATTCATAGAATAGATTGACTTGCTGGCATTCAGCAGTCTGTATTACCAAGGTCAGCAGAAAAATGTCAATGCCTCACGCCTTCCTCCACCTCAGCGGAATGTCTCGTACTGGACTAAACAGCACATCTATCAGAAAAATATCAGTGTACTTCGTACTCATTGATGCATTAATGTTGTCAGAGCCATCCCTCATTCAATTCCATCTCCATTTCCAATGGCTGTTTGACCCGCTCTCATCTTTGGGAGAGGTATGCCTGTAAAACACTTTAGCTCTCATCTTACAGCATAAACATGCTTGTCTGGGGGGAGGCAGGCTTTTGGTTTGGTTTTATCCCTAAGGAAAATTCAGTTCCACAGTGACTGCAATGGACTGCATACTGGCAGTCCTTCACAGACTTGAATCAAAAATATTGAGCTGAAAGGGTTATGTAAAAGCAGTCCTGTTCAGCTGTGTGCTTGGTGTTTACTGCTGGTGTTGATGTCACCTCCTTTTTTCCATCCCTGAGAAGAAGAACTAGTAAAGAGTCTGATGTCTGTGGAAGTGAAACCTGCTGCTCTTCCTGGGAAGCAACTGGGGAAAGAGCATGGCCCCCTTGAGCCTTCAGACTGGGGAAAGGGCCTCTGTAAGGCTCAGTGGGATTCTGGTTCAGTGTGTCATGAAGACAGAGTGCCAAGTGTGGCAATCCAGTAGGCACAGTGTGACCTTTATGGTGGGAGCACCCCTGAAAGACACACCCCCTGCCTTGGCCGGGGAAGGTGTGTCCTCCTTAGCTTTGCATGCGTTTGCTGCTGGCAAATCCTTCTCCAGCTTCCTCCAGTGCTTTCCAAGGCTGCTTCATTTTCTGTTTTTCCCATTTATTGGTATGACTGCCCTTGTTATTATGCTTGAAGAGTGTGTAGTGGATAATATGATTGTATAGGTGCTATATGACAACATGGTTTCCCACCGCTGCGGCTGATTCCTGGTTTTTTACTTTGCCATGATGAAATGTGCTTTGCAGCTAAGCTGATTCCTTTGTGTAAGCCTTTTTCCCCATCTCAGATGTGTTTGCCAGTCACATTGCTAATCTATGTATTTTTTTTTTCTTTTTGATGCAGAGCTTCATCTGCATTTCTTTCAAACAGCAGATTTACTGCCTTTGACGATGACATAAAGATGCTTAAACTGTAGAAATGTTTTCATTTGCAGTGTGCAGGTTTTTTGTTTGGTTGGTTTGGTTTTTTTGTGTGTGCTTCAGTGCATTCTGGTTTAGCTTCCTTAAAGCTATTGCTTCTTATATCATACCCTTGCCATCCATTGCAATTTACCCCTCCTCTCCTTGGTCATTGCCAGAACTCTCATTTTTTGTGTGTGTCATCTTATTGCAAATGTTTAACCCTGCTGGATTGCCCTTCTTAGGCAAAACCTCTGTCTCCTCCACTGGGACATTTGCCTTCAAAGTGAAGGTTAGGAGCGCTTGCGCTGGGTAAAGTTCTGATTTAGTCTGAACAAAATATCTACTGCAGTCATCTTTCAGTACATGAGAACTAGGCTTCAGGATTTTTCTTTTAATGGTATTTCTCTTCAGCTGGTGCAACAAGGTGCAAAGGCACCTTGTGTGCAGTAGTGACGTACCCACTGCCTGCCTGCTGCAGGGAAATGCTGCATTTGGGAGGCTGGTGTTCTTGATGGCCCAGCTGAAGAACACTCAGTTCCTTTGGCAGTCAGAAGATGTTTTGATGCCATTGGCATTGCTCATTTGCACTACAGTAAGAGGCACAGCAGGATGCATAGAGAAAGGCAGTATCTAGCTATTTAATTTCTGTGAAAGAAGGGTGACATCAGCCCAATGGCTGTGTCTTTATACTTATTTAGGTTTGCCAGTCAGTCACCAAATGTAAAAACATAAAGGAGCAAAGTTACTATAGTTGTAGATTTCTAGTTTGGTTACCTGTTGAGTTTAGAATGGCAGTTGCTTTTTTGACTCAATATTAATGTATGCAAATATTTAAAGAATGAACAATACTTTGATACTAATTGTTCTAAAAACAATCAGATTAATCACAGCAAAAAGATGGCTCCATGGACTCCAAATCACATCTGAGGAAATTCAGAGTTGGCCCAGTGCTAGTTGTAACAAGCTTTAGAAAAAACTCATAAAACCTTTTTTACAGATTAGTGCAGAAAGATATGCCACATTCTGCAGTCTTTCTCTTCATATTTCCCATTATAGGAAGATTTAAATGAGATAGGAATCATTGTCTTCCACGGGACATTAAAAATGATTAACAGAGTGGGTATTAAAAAAAACCTTAACTAGGTATTACTCTGAAAATACGGTGGCAGAGCATGAGAGTAGCCTTTTTAGAGAGTAGCCTGTTTCAAATTAACCTAATTAGGGCCTGACCTAGAGCCACGGAAACATGCCAAGTATTCTTTGACTTCAGATACAGCTGTAGGTGATGGGCCATTTTGAAGACCAGACCTTCAAGATCTGGGACTATCAATAGGTCTCTTGCTGACGTCCCCATGGCGGTTTCGTGACACCAGTGAGATTTTGGTCATTTGCCAAAGAGCAAATATTAGAAGTTGGTACAATTAAAATAACAGCCTCTTCTGAAATTTACAAAACCCTTTGCATTATCTCTTTAGTTTAGGGTGCATGTAGAACAAAAATGTAAAAAAATACATAGAAATGTATAACTATGTATGTTTTAATATCAGCAACACACAAAGGTACTATTGATTTGACTGAAGTCAGACTTTACTAACACGAAACTAACATAAGCTACAGAGTCCAGCAAAGCTTCTAATGAAATGAGGTTATTTGTGGTTTTGCTGTTGTATACAAATCATAAAGACAAAGGATTTACATGAAATCATCTCATTTCAGTGCTCACATTTATATGTGTACAACTCACATTTTCCCTATAGAGCTTTATACATTGAAAGGAAACTAGGATTTAACACTTTAGAGCAGATTTCTAGGTGGGTGGCCTTGCTGCATGCTCACATCTTTCTCCCCTTTCCATTCCATCATTCATACCAAAATGTTGTAAGCCACATGACTGCCTGCCTGTAAGTGCTTTAAATAATTTTGCTATAAAACCCAAACAAACTACTTCAGATTTACTTGCAGCCACGAAGATGGAATTCCGTCTCCAGGAGGGCACACGCCCTTTTGCAGCAGAACCCTTAGACACAAAGCAACATGAATCTGGGAAAGACAGTAAGACTGTTGAGCAACCTAAGTATGATGCCTTAGTTCCCCAGTCAGCAAAAACAGAGGCTGCAGATAAAAAGGATTCAGAGAGCAAAGACAAAGAAAAAATGTTTTCACCTCCATCAGAATGGATCTTGAAAACTGATTCACAGAAGGAAGGGGAAGCCAGTTTTGCAGAGCTTGCTGCTAAGCCTCCTGCTCCTCAAGAACAAAAGCACTTGTCATCTCAACTGCCTACAGAGAGCAGGGCAGAAGAAAGGACTGCAGGTGTGCCCTCATCAACCAACCAAGTGATGGCTATCAAATTTCAAGATGACCTCAAAGATGTCCGAGGTGGTGCAATCTGTCATGGTGAAAGCCCTCTATTCCTACCAGAATCCAAGGCAGAAGCAGCCAAAAGTGAACTTCCTTCAGGTCCATCTCCTGCTGTCCCCCAGGAGCTTTCACTCAAAGACAGTTTCAAAACACACCAGGAACCCACTGACCAACTGTTTGCCAAAGATCTCAGTAAAGATGAACAGATCCACAGAGACAGGACATTACCTCTGCAAGAAGTCTCAGCAGTAACTGTAGATGGCTTGAAAACTCCAAGCACCCCAAAAATCCCTCCGTGGGGGGAGGAAAAGGACATGACTAAGGATGAGAGTGATGAGGAAGAAAGGTATGACTTCTTTGATAAAGGGGAGGCTCAAATATTAGATGATGGTAAATTTGCCACAAAACCTGAAGTTAAGACACCTTCCCTAGACAAAACAGACTTTCAGAAGGATGGTGAAGCTAAAAAGTCGCCTGATACTCTCAAAGCAGAAAAAGAAATAGGCCAAAGTGGGCTCTCAGCAGCAGCAGATGTGAAAAAGGAGGCACAGCCGAGCGCACAGGTACCCCCAGCTAAGTTAAGCCATGAGCTGACCCCTGAGAAAACAGTACCTGATACCACTCAGTTATCCAGAGTATCAGAGAAAGCCCCTGAGGTACCAGGTTTAACCACTGAAAAGACTCCTACTCCTGAAGTTTCTCAAGAGAAGGATGTTAAGAAAGATACCAAGGAGGATAAGGCAAGTGTTTCAGTTCCTCATCAAATGAAAGAAGAGGAGGATCGATCAGGAATGTCGAAGTATTTTGAAACCTCTGCTCTGAAAGAGGAAGCCTTCAAAGTGGATGGTCTGAAACAAAGCAGTGATTACTATGAGCTAAGTGACACTAAAGAGAGTATATATGAGCCTTACCAGAGAGGTCGTCTAATACCTGAAGGTGAAGAGGAGGAGGAGGAGGAACAGGAGGAATTACTGACAGAATTAAATCAGCAGCAGAATGTGCATACTCATGAAATGGGGTACAGTACCCTGGCTCAGAGCTATACACCGGACACATCTGAAGAACCCAGTTCCCCAGCAGAAAGAATGTTCACTATTGACCCCAAAGTCTATGGGGATAAGAGAGAACTTCACAGTAAAAATAAAGATGACCTAACTCTGAGCAGGAGCTTGGGGCTTGGGGGCAGATCTGCAATTGAACAGAGAAGTATGTCTATTAACTTGCCCATGTCCTGCCTGGATTCAATAGCCCTAGGATTTAGTTTTGGTCGTGCGCATGATCTTTCTTCCCTCGCTTCAGATATTCTAACTAACACTAGTGGAAGTATGGATGAAGGGGATGACTACTTGCCAGCAACCACACCAGCACTGGAGAAGGCCCCCTGCTTCCCCATTGAGAGTAGAGAGGAAGATGAGCACATAGAAGAAGAAAAAGCAGCGGCGGAAGAAAAAGTCCAGCCTGAGACCTCGGCTGAACCATCTTTCCAGGCCAAAGATTACTACAAAAATGGGGCTGTCCTGGCTCCTGACCTGCCTGAAATGCTAGACTTGGCAGGGACAAGATCTAGATTAGCCTCTGTGAGTGCAGATGCTGAGGTGGCACAGAAGAAGTCAGCTCCTTCTGACACCATTGTGGAAGACAGCAGCACAGCCCTGCCACCTGTGACAAACGAAAATCACGTAATTCTAAAAGCTGAAAGTCAGCTGGAAGACTTGGGCTACTGTGTTTTCAATAAGTACACAGTACCACTCCCTTCTCCGGTTCAGGACAGTGAGAATTTAACGAGTGAAACCTGTCCCTTCTACGAAGGCACAGATGAAAAACTGAGACGTGGCCTAGCTCCCGACCTGTCCTTAATAGAAGTGAAGCTGGCAGCTGCTGAAAAATCAAAAGAAGACTTCCTCAGTGAAAAAGACTTAGGTCAGCATGGTGAGTCTGTTCTGGTGAGGGACTTTGAGCAGGAGAAAAAAGAGAAGCTGGATACCGTGCTAGAAAAAAGTGAAGATCAAGTTGACTCTAAAGAGGTCTGTCCCATGAAAGGGTCAGAGCCAGAGAAGACAAGAGCTGAGGCAATGTCAGAGAGGAAAGAAGAAAGCGTGGCTAGTAAAGTTCATTTTCCTGCTGATGCCATGTATGACAGAATGTCTGCTTCGGACATGACAATAGAAAAGGATTCTGTCTGTTTGTTCATGGAGAAGGAGAAGACTCTTAGTGTTGTTCCTGAAATAGCTGAGATAGAAGCTCCAATTAAACCAGATTACAATGCTATAAAGCACGATATGGAGGTGGCTGCAAGGAGAGCTGACCAAGAATATCAGAGTAAGTTAGATGCTAAGATTAGTGAGGTTGTTTCTCTTCCTGTAGGGAAGGACAAAGCCTCAATTAAGAGAGCAGAGCCTGAACACAAAGACACTCAGCAGAAAGATGAGACCATCTTCTCCAGAGAAGCAAAGGAAGCAGATGTTCTTTCCAAGATTGAGCTTAGTTATATGAAGGACAGCACCAAACTGTCAGAAACAGAAATTAAGGAAAAAGTAGCTAAGCCAGATCTGGTACATCAAGAGGCGGTTGATAAAGAAGAATCTTATGAATCTAGTGGAGAGCATGATCAAACCCAAGAAAGTTTGAATGGAGAATCTGTGAAACCAGAGGATATCAAGGCAGAACATCCAAAACTTCCCGTGTCTGGGGAAGAGATGCCTGCACTGTTACCAGCAAAGGAGACTTCTGTGGAGCTCCTCCCTCCGAAAGCTGAGCCCCTCCAGGAGGAGCCTGCTGAAATTCAGATGGAGAGCATACCACAGCCTGCAGGAGGAGCTGAAGAGATTCTTGAGAGTGCTGTGAAACCTATGGACACCCAAAAGCTGCTGCCATGTGAAGTGGCAGCTGGGGCCCCGAAAGGGGAGGAATATGAGGAAGAAGAGGTGGAAGCAGGGCAAGAAGCAAAAGAAGAGGATAAACAGCATCTTGTATCAGAAATGCCCCCAGACTTTGGCAAGCCTGCTGCTGAAGAAATGGGAGCCAAGGGTAGCCCAGAAGCACTGCCTGAACTGAAGGGCGTTATTGAATCAGTGGTGACAGTGGAGGATGACTTTATCACAGTGGTGCAGACAACAGTTGATGAGGGTGAATCTGCTTCTCACAGTGTGCGCTTTGCTGCTACTCAGCAGGAAGACATCGAAACAGGAGACTCCCAGGCTGAAGAGGAGCTAGATGTGGAAGAAGTGGAAGTTGAGCCCAAGGAAGGCTCCCCAGAGGCTCCTGCTTCACCGCAGAGAGGAGAAATCCTGCTCACTGACTACAAAACAGAGACGTGTGATGATTACAAAGACGAAACAACAATCGATGATTCCATCATGGACACAGACAGTCTCTGGGCAGACACTCAAGGTGTGCATTATCCTTTCTGTTTTGTCCGTTGAATATTTTTGCTTCCAAATCATAATGATTGAAAAGCAAAATTATTACAGTTATAATAGTAATCTCAGCATGTTTCAAAAAAATGGTAAAAATAGTTTGCCTTTTTATAAATAATCAACTGCTCTGTCTTGAACTATTTTTTCCCTGCTCCTCTGAAGTACTGTTAACATTTGTTACTAATCTTTTGTTTGTTGTTGTAATTTGCTCTGATCCTACAGATGATGATAGGAGCATCATGACTGAACAGTTAGAGACTGTTCCTAAAGAGGAGAAAGCAGAGAGAGAATTGCGAAGATCATCTCTTGATAAGCATAAAAAAGAGAAACCTTTTAAAACTGGGAGAGGCAGGATTTCTACTCCTGAAAGGAAAATAGCTAAAAAGGAACCTAGCACACTCTCCAGAGATGAAGTGAGAAGGAAAAAAGGTTCATTTACCACTCCTATTACAACTTTTTTACTTGCTGTTTTACCGTACTATCTGGTTACTCTGTTGTAGATGATGTGCACCATAACATTATTAATGGTATTGCTTTTTAATGAGAGACTGTACAATTTGTGAGAAGCCATGCGCAAGGCTCACTGCTCCACTGCTCCTGTTTCACTGTAGACATCCCCACTGCTCACTGGGTGACGCACCTGAGCCAATGCACCAGTGCTCCCCCTCTTCTAATGTAGGATTTGTTCCCCCAGTAGAAGTGGTGCATTGGGTTGGAGTTCTGGAGCAGTGGGCCTTCCACTTGATATATTAATCATGTGAAACTGTTTGCTGGTTTCTTTTCCTGATTCTATGTTTTTGTGTTTTTTTCGTCCATAGCAGTGTATAAGAAAGCTGAACTTGCTAAAAAAACTGAAGTTCAGGCCCACTCTCCCTCCAGGAAAATCATTTTAAAACCTGCTATCAAATATACTAGACCAACTCATCTCTCCTGTGTTAAACGGAAGCAGACAGGTGACTGCGTTCTGTTCAGTTATGCAATGTGGCTGGCAAACATAGACATTTTCTTTTGTAAATCTCATAGCTATAGCAGCTTCTCTATTTTTTTTTCCTCCAAGAGTATCAGTCTTCACAAATAGTATTGCTTTTTTAGTGTTTTGTACCATTTTTTCTTTTATTCTTTCTTTCCTGATCTTTGTTTGTTTATTTGGTGGAGGCCATGATCACGTATGCTTGTCATTGCTTGGGCCTCCAAGTGCTGTGGTTGTAACTTGGCATTGTTCTTAGAGTGTGATGTTCTAGGAATCTCTGCTCATCTTTTTATTGTTTATTTATTTTAAATTTTTTTTAATGATGCTTTACTTTTTTTTGTGGTGGGAAAATGTTGACAGCTTAAACCATGGTATGCATTTCCATTATTCTGCTTTTTTACTCTCATGCATAATAAGAAGTGTTTCAGACTTATATTTTGTTTATTGATATTATCTGCATGTACAATTCCCAATTTGTCACTGATGTTTATGCTGTACAGTCAAAATCCACAGGGAGAATCCAGCCACATGCAGCATGAAGCTGAAAGAGAAGAAATCTGGGCTCACACTGCGAAATGCATTGCAAGCAAAAATCTTAATATTTTGTAGAGGAAGATGAAGAAAGAAATGATTCCTGTTACGACTTGATAGGTGTATCATTATTTAGAGAACCAGAATAACTCTTCCAGCATTTTCACATGTTACTCATTGTTCCTGTGAGTTCAGAGTGGAAGGATGAACATCTTGACTTTCATGGTGATCTTAAAAATAAATTGGTAGAAGAGGCCAGGTTTTCTGTCATGTAGCATAAACCACATGCTGCAGTGTGGTTGTTTGGAGCTGGGGCTATTAAGGGAAGAACGATGCACAGCAATGCAGAACTGCATAGGCTTCTTCTCACATCTTAGAAATTAACAGGAGGATCATTTTGATTAAGCAGAGCAATACTAGAAGTGTCCCTAGAAAGTCATTCCCCTGCAGTTTTGCACCAGTTGTAAATGCAGAGCAGCCTCAGCAGGGAGGTCTGAGCAGTGAGCATGCAGTGAGAGGATGGCTCCACGAGAGCAGGTTTGGTATTGTGCCTCTGCTGTGTGTGATGGCTCCTGGCTCTGTTCCATTAGGACAACAGGATTAACATCCCTTACTCCTGTGATGGAATCTCGTCCTTTTACTTCCCCCTCCCAGGAGAGATGGAGCCAGGGAAGGAAAGGCTGGTTCAGTCCACTCTGTATTGCACTGATGGCTCCTCCTCAGTCTGCAGTCTCTGGGCTGTCCTGACTTGCACTCTGGACCAGAACCACCCAAGGGGGGGGAATTTCGGAAAAGAATTAAAACAATTCTCCTTGCTGTCTCTTGCTGCTTGCTGAAGCACAGCTTGATAACTCAGAAGTTATGACCCATAATTCACATAATCTTTCAAAAGCCCCAGGGGGTTCAATAAGCTGTGGACATGGGTGGGGGGAAGGTATTGGCTTTGTAGTGTTCTCAGCTTCATCTACACCTCCACAGCCGTGTGGTCAGCACTGTTGTGCCCTCAGGTGCTCTACCAGCACCTCCTCTGAACTGTTCTGACCTCCAGCATCCCAGAGAGGCCTGAGTCATACCAATGGACTTGGACAAGCAAACCTGCCCTGTGCCTGAAACGTGTGCTGCCTTGGCAACTCTCAGAGGGTTTTCTCTCTCACTGCAAACGTAGTGAAGCAGATGTATTTGTCAAAGTGAGAAATGTAATACAAAAACTACCTCTGTGGACATTTAAGCCCTGAGGTGGAGAGCAGCCAAAATGATGGACCCAGACTGATCATGAAACTTCCAGAAATGTGGCTTAAACTCTGAGCTCTAAAGCAGAGGAGCTTGAACCATGCCAGAAAGTGAGCAAAATTATCTCTTAGAATGGTCCAGCGTACTCGTTGCTGAAAAAATTACAGTATGTCTTATTTTCTTCTGCCTCACATTTTTGTACTTCCTGATGGGACTTGAGGGGAGACCATGAGAGAGAGTGCAATGCTCTGTGATACTCCAAGAGTACAGGTGACCATATGTTATTCTACATATCCCTGAGCTTCAGTGTGTCATCCAGGTCTCTCCAGGATCTAGAGTCTAGAGGGACATTGTCTCTCTCCCATTTTCTTTTTATCTAAAATATAGCTCCATTTCTTGAAGCCAGTTTTGACTGTCAGTGCATCCTGTTTGGAGTGGTCTTGTCAGCTTTAGTGATGCCTGGGTAATGAAGCCCCCCAAAAGTTCTTGGCAGTGTAGTCTACAGAGCTTTGAGTGTGTTACAGTCAGTTAAAATCTCCATGCTGCATTTATTGTGACTTTAAAATGAAAAAGAAAATATCAGTCATAAGATACAGATGTCTACCAAAGGAAGTTAATATTTGCTTTTATTTTTTGTGCAGGGGCCCAGGAAAGTAAATCTTTCCCCTAATGCCCCTCAATACCTGAAAAAAAAATCACATCACTGGTAAACACTGGCAAATACCAGTAACTAACAACACCCTATCCATGAAGCAGGGACTGCTTTTTGAGAAACTTGTCCTTGCTATTTGAAAAACAAATGGCATAGCCAGCCCTGACAAGAGAGTTGGCCAGTTTTTGCCTTGACTAGTGTAGCCCCATGAGTGAACCCCCGCCATGGCCCGTGTTTTGTTGGTGGCTGTGAGATGCCCCTGCAGCTGTGTTATCAGAGGAGAGTTTTTGGAAGTAATGCCAGGACAGTGACCTGGCCATGATATGCTTCTGTTCCTTGTTTCAATTCTGGGGTTGCCCCCTGAGGTGAAATATGTTTGTTGTGTATTTAAGCCAACAGCAAGGCCTGTAGAAATCTTGTGTTCAGGTGGAGAAGTTATGATTGTTACCAGGTACATAGGCACAAGTGACACAGCTTTTTTTTTGCACTTCCTAGTGGTGACTGGTTAGGGTTCAATGCCAAGGGAAGGAGGAAAGAAGCTGTTTGTGGTTATTTAGAGGAGATGGAAACCAGACCCAAACCAGCAGTAACAGCTATGGTAAAGTGTGACAGGGGAAGGCTCTGCTGTACTCACCCCTCTTACAAATTCAGAAGAACTGAAGTATGCAGTTACATATTCTCATCCTCCTCACAGGTTCTCTCTCCTACACATTGATTTAAAAAATATATATATGTATTAAGAAGGCAGGACTAGAGTGGGAAGTGTGACAGAAAACCAGGGATAATCTCACCACGCCTGGGAACCACACTGGAAATGGGAAAGATTAACCTGACCTTTCCTGTATGAGGAATTAGGGTTGGTTTTAGAGTTGGAAAACAATTGGGTTTGTAGCAGCAGGCTGTCATTTGTCATTGCTGTCCTATTTCTGCTTTTACCAAGGGCATCCTGGCACAGGTGCCAGAAGATTTCGTGTCTAGTTGTTAAGTGGCACATTGCTTCCTAAGCAGCAGCATTGGGGTGAAGCTAATAACCTGCTTCCCAAAAAGCTTCCCCATTCAAAAACCAGTGTTGTAAAGATGGAATCAAAGAGAAAAATCTTACCTCAAACCATATTGTATCAGATAAATGAAATACTGAATTAACATACTTGATATCCTAGATAACCCCTGAATTTCTAAATTCTTGAGGGCTTAGTTGACTTTGACACACTGACCTTGTTGACACAACTAGGATGGTAATTCAACAGTGAATCTCTCCCTTTCCATTATGAATGTTGGCTAATATTTTGAAAGTGGTAGCTATTGAGGCCTCTCTTAACATTTTAATTTGTGGATGATTTAAAGGAGCCTGATTTTTAGAGGACAGTCCTGAAAATCAGGATGCTAAGTTGTCTGAGGATTGACCAGAGACTCCTACAGTTGTCAGCTATTTCTAGAACTTTTTTCTATTAGTTTATAGACTTCTAGGAACATGAATACAAAATTTTGTTTTGTTTGAAACACATAGAATACCATTTTGCATCACGTAAGATGAATACAGGAAATTTTAAAGGCAAGTACATTTCTGCATACAGTTCACAGAGGGTAATTCCCAAAGTACTTGCTTTGCACAGTAGTTCCAAGGCATTGAATTGTTCTAACAAGTGTACTAAATGGAAATGCTTATTATTACTGTCTTTAACTATCAAGTCTTTCTTTGGATTTCTCAGCAGCAGGTGGTGAAACAAACCAGGCTCCTGCTGTATTTAAACAAGCAAAGGAAAAACTCTCAGTGAGTAAAATCATCTTATTGTTCATCTTTATAATTTCCTTTCGTCCTTATTTCACATCTTTTTTGTGTTAATTCAGTAAGTAATTGTGTGTTCCATTTAAAATTTGTTTGCTATATTCATTATTCATTTAAAAAGGTAATTAAAATCACCTTTCCTGAGAAACCTTTGAAGTCTAGTCTCAAGTGGTAGATGGTGACAGTTTGCAGATCCACAGAGGGCCCACAGACTCCAAACTGCAGGAGTTGGAGTCTGGTCAGCATTTTTAGCCAGGCCATCCTGTGGGATAAGCTGCACATCTTGGCCCTTCCTGCAGCACCCAACTTGCGTTGCCACCTTGCTCGACTGCTATGTAGGCAGAATCCCTCCCCCAGGACTGCTGGATGTCTCCTGGAGCACCATTCCACAGCCCAGTGCTCTGCAGGGGCCGTGCCTGTGTAGAAGTTACTGGCCCGTAGAATTTATATGTAATTCAGTGCTTTCAGAAGGGCCACTTGCTGGGCCACTGTCTGTGTTATAAGCTGTCAGGTTACAGCCTGGCCTTGCCTTGCCTTGCCTTCATCTGCTCTGCATCCTGTGTCTGGCTCACTTAAGCAAAGATTGCCTTGCTCCTTGCTGACCTTGCACTGTTTCCATCCCATCACTCCAAAATCCCCAGGAAAACAACCTCCTTTCGCTCTCTGCTATAACTGTTTTTTCCATGACACTGACACATGCTAATTCACATCTGCAGCACGACAGCACTTTGTCATTGTTATCACAGAATCATAGAATATATTGAGTTAGAAGGGATCCTTCAGGATCGTCGAGTCCAGCTCCTGGCCCTGAGCAGGACCATTCCCCATTATTAACAATTAAGAATTTCCTTAGATTTCCTCTAAATTTCCTAAGATATTTCCTAATATATCCCACGGCTGATTTCTTTCATTTGTTAAATCAGACCGTCAGTTCTTTGGGGAACAAAAAGCTATGTCACACACAGTGCTGCACATTGTTTATGAATTGTAAGAAATTGTTAGTGCTGAGAACAGCATAACCTGTTGGAGGCTTTGGAGGAACTGTGGTTTTTCAGGTCTGACCCATGCCAGCTCATAACTGCGATATTAGAGCTTCTTTACAAGTACAGTAAGTAAGATATGGGCAGGTTTCTGGGCTGAGCCAATGACACATTTTATTACTGTCTTTTCTAGACAGGCCATCAACACTTGCACAAGAGAAGCTAGTTCTTGCCCATATTCAGTATTTATGGAGTGCATTGCAAAATCATTCTGTGAAATTGCCTTTCTGTACACCTTTACTGTTCCTATCCCTTATAACACAGATCAGAAGGCTATCCCCTGCTTATTTCCTCTCCCTCTTGCCTCACCTCTCTGGTTGCCACACTCACACAGCTCTTGGACATTTTCTCTTCTGTGCCTTGCCTTCACCTCTGCTTTCATACGGATCTCTCCTTTTTTTTCCTTTTTCCTGTTTTCAGCTTTTATGTCCTTCAGGTGCAGCCTTTTCCTCTCTACTGGTAATGTTAGATCATCCAGCCCAGTCAGTTTTGTTATCCGTGTTCAGACTGCCGTTTACACAGAACAAGTTCAGGAAAGGCTGAGCAGTTCCATCTGCTGGAAGCAGCTGTGTACCTGCAGTTCACAGTCAGAGGATGAAAACATGTGCCATGTGTTAGGAGCACCTTGAAATAAAGTGAGGGTTCTGCATCCCCACGTCAGCAATCCTTGACTTTCAGTGAGGGTTACATAGATCTTTGTCCTCTGGACATCTGACCCTTCCAGCAACATAAATTACAACAGGGGTCAGAGCTAATGTATTGCTAACAGAGAATAAGAGTTTTTGGCAGGGATTGGGATGTGGTCTCTTTGCTTGCTCAACCTTAACTTCAGGCAGATTCTGCTGCTATTACTGATGTTAAAAAAGTGCCTTGTTCCCTAAATAACATGGAGGGAATCTAGACTCTGATAACCAGAGCAGTGCAGTAGCTCAAGGTCATTCCTTTTCCCCATCTATTCAATTGACAGATCTCAGTGTGGTCCATCTTTAGCATCCACATTAGATCCATGTATTCACAGAGGACCCTGAGCGATAGGAGGGAGAAGGCTTTGCACTGTGACTAGAAACTTAATCTGTAAGAGTTTTCCAGTCTCGTTATAGGGGTAACTTCCTGCATGATCCACAAGTTGAAAATGGTGAAAAGCACAGAATGAATATTTGGCCCTCAAGTTCTACAGTTCAGAAAGGCAGGTGAAAGGTACTTGCAGATTGTCTGCTTCTTGGCACCACTCAGCATAGATATCCTGCTTCCATAGAGTTTCCGTATCAATAAATATTTTCATGGATTTGTAAATAGGATCCAAAGGTTGACAAGTGGATGAGACCCATAAATTGAACTATGACAAACCAGCCAAAGTCTGGAAAAGCCTTTGATTTGACAGAAATGCATATTCTGTATTTTCTAAGTAAAATAATTATTCACTGGTTTTATTCTGTTTATTCTCAGACAGTAAAAGAAGTAGTAAAAGAAAGAGGCATAAATATGTAGCAAAACTCATTATGGCAATATATTCATGCTAGTAAAGCACTTCCATCCTAATTTCTTGTCTTGCAACTTGGTCTGGAGGATGACATCCAATATAACTCCTCTCAGCTGTATTGTAGGACTGGAATTGCTTGTTACACAGTTCTGTGATTGTTAGTCATGTGGATGATGTCATGGATGACATTCAGCACACCAGCACACCCTGTTTTCCATAGCCTGGGTATATAGCCTAAGCCAGAGGCCTGTCAGAGCTGGACAGCCCATTTGTTTCTCATTTTCTAACAGAGACAACTTCAAAGCAACTACTGTACCTTTTCTGAACATTGAGAAGGTCTAGGGGATTTGATTCCGATCAATTGCCAAGTTTTCTGTGGCTAACGTTCAGTAGGAATCCCAGAATGACAGGCCCCTTTGGATTGCTCCTGTGTGTAATTTCATGTTAGTATGACTACAGAGAGAATCAGGACTACCAAGGTAACGCCCTTGCAGTTGTTCTTTGTAGTATCAGTTATACCTGTGGAAGAAAAAAAAGTTTCTTAAGCAAGTAGCCCTGTTCTGTTTCAAGGAGATTCCTTTTTGTAAAGCAGTAAGGTGCTCCTAACTATTAACAAAGATTTTCTGTCTGTCCCGTTGGTGTTTAATTGTTCTTTCAATGGGATATTGTCATTATTCAGTATCAGACAAGTATTTGTTCACAATAACATATCAGCCTTTTAACCATATATGGCTTTCCTCATCCCAGGACTCCACATTGTCAATATAAATTTATGAATTTTTATAGAGTGACACCAAATGCAGAGAGTGCAGTATCTGGGGTGTTTTAGGGATTTTGTCTGTACACAGTGGCAGAAGAATTGATACTGTCTTATCCTCCTGCTGTTGTGGGAATACTGGTGTAACTTTGCTTCTAAGATTCCCACTGCTTTATTCTTGGTTTTAGCCTGGAGGGATATATTTCAGCTTTAAAGGGCTGGAATCTCTCGATGCTCCTGTAGCTTTGCACTTGTTTCTAAAGCAGCCAGCTAGGAGTTGTATCAGTTAAATGCCACACCTGGCACCTGTTTTTTCCTATTAACACAAGACCAAAATAGCATCTGCAGAAAAAGGCAGTTCCTAGAATCAGTAACTTTGTCCAGTCCTAGATGGTTTCACTCAAACAACACAAAACTGAAACTTCCATGCTTGTCAGATCTGCATAGACACCATTACCAGACACAGGAAAAGTATTAATGCATAGCTTGGCTTTTTTTTTTTTTTTTGGTCCATGTTGCATGTATTTTGCTTTTGTCCAGCTTCATGTTGTGTTTTGTTTGTTTTCTCATGACTAGACTGCCTCTTTGTCAAAGATTCCTGCCTCAAAGTCTAGAGCAAAGTCATTGCTTCCTCCAAGACCCAGCTCAGCTTGCTCATTAACCACTAAAAGGGCCACTTTTCTCGATACAGACAGTTATTTTGTTCGGCCCTCCTCAGCAGGCCCAAGAGACTCAAAATCAGATGCTAAGGTAAGGTAGCAGAGTTGGTAAAGAGAGTTAGAGATGCACAGGTGATCTCCATGAAACACATTATCTACCCACTGAATTTGAGTAATTCTCTGCGAAACTCACATGGGATTACTTAGATCCAGTGGCAGGAAAACTCATTATCAGGCTACAAGATGTGTGCTACAAAATGGCTAAGAATGAAGGAGATACTCCAGAGGAAACATAAGTGAAATAAGTTATAACTAGAAAGACATATCTTCTTTCTGTTGATCATATGGATGCTACTACATTGACTGCCCAGAAGTTACAGCCATTTTCAAGTGGTAAGTGGTAAAGCACAGCAGGACTAATTTGCCTTCCAAGTTTAAAAAAATGTTATTTTTGACCTGTTAATATTCTTTGAAAGCAAATTGAGTCTCCAGCATAGGAAGGTACAATTCTAATCACCAGCAATAGGTGATAGAATAGGGCAGAATCCAAATGCTCAAGGAACCAAATTTAGTCAACGCATAGGTCCCTTGTGAAGGAGTTAAAGTATAAATTTAAAAAGATGTTTGGCAGTCCATTCCAGCTTCTCTGTGTTTACATTTCACTTGTGTATCAAATCTATGTTATGCTGACTTGACTATCCCTGTTTAAAAATTGGTTTTGCTATTGACTTACATTTTTTGTTTAATGCCATACTTGGTGTGTCTTTTATGGGTTGGGACCATTATCATTTGTCTTCAGGAAGAATGTCTGCTTATGCTGGTCTGTCTTTAGTCTGCACATCCCATAGGCTCAAAAATATTCTAACATACATGTCCATTGTCTTAATGGTAAAGAGAGGTTTACTTTACCCTGGTAAAAAGAAGGTATGCACTGATTTTAAAAAGTAAACATTTTATTACAGAAGGAATTAAAACAACAGGATTTATAATTCCCCAGAAAAAATCCCCAACCAAAACGCATAGCTGAAAATTTATCTCCAGAAGAATTTTGCAAGTTAGTGTTTGAATATGCAATAATCACACAACTCCCACTAGTCTAACATGTGGTGTATTTTGGACACCAGTAGTGCAGTTACTTTGCAGGTAAATTCAGGTAGGAATTTCACACTTAAGCTCAAGAGAATTCTTTTACTTTCAACTTGCACTAAAAAACTCTACATTTTCCAACTGTGAGATCCATCCACATTTAGATCCAAGAATAGCCCTATGTGTCTTGGGACAGTCCTCAGAAGATGTTTTGATGCAGTAAAGAAGCCCCAGGGAGCTAAAGCAGAGCATGGAAGGTGACTGACCCCGTCAGGTTCTCTGTGAGGAGCAAACTGTGTGCATAGGATGAAGTTTACCCCTCTGTGTATAGAGAGAGGAAATCGCAGCCCAGAGAATGAGTTTTGAAAACTAAACCTTCCTTCTTTATTGTGCTGCTATTAGGATGGAGTAAGCAAGAGCCCCGAGAAGCGTTCATCTCTACCAAGACCTTCCTCTATCCTTCCTCCTCGGCGAGGTGTGTCAGGAGACCGAGACAGAGAGGAGAACTCCCTCTCCCTCACAACTTCTCTTTCCTCTTCAGTACGACGGACCACCCGTATGTTGTCCTTTTTTTTGCTTATTAACCTTCTCCTGCTGCTGTGGGTGCCGCCCCCTTGTTAGATTTGTCACACTGCATAGCATCACGTGTCCCTACCTTTGAGACAGAGGAGTAGGTCTGGGGTGTGCTGTTGGAAATCTGAGCCCACAGAATGGTTTTGTTCATATGTGAGTGCCTGAAACCAGGGACAGGATGTCCCTGCAGTGCCCTGAGCCAGGACTGCTGCCCAGACTGATCACTGACGTTAGAAAATGCCTTTGCAGGGAGCTCAGAGCTGAGTGAGGTATTGAACACAGGGCGTTTACAAACGGCAGTAAGAAATAATGAGTCAAAACTGAAGTAGGCAACCTGAAATATTCTGATTGATCTTGGAAAAGTGAGCCTGAAGGTTATAGTCATTAATTTGCTGTTTCCCAGTAATTATCTGCCTGTGCCCTAATCCTGGAGTAAAATCTCTGCTGAGAATTTAGATGTTAGCTAGCAGAGTGACTCACTGGGGGCAGTTGGGATAGTGAACCAACTAGGTTCCTTTTATGAGGACCACTGTTATCAAATCACAAGCCAAAATAAATTACAGGGCAAAGAGAATTTTACCAAATACCCCCACAACTAGCCAGGCCTTAGAAACCCCCATGTGGCTTCCTGCTTTCCAATAGGACTTCCTCTGTCTTCTCTCTTTAGAAACTGATCTCAGGCCTTTTTAAGACAGCTTAAGGGAAGCAGATGATTAAATTCTGCAAAAAAAGGCCTTTGAAATTCATGAGTGATGCTCTAAAGGTAAAACAGAGACCCCAGAGTGACTTGCAGCTGCCACAGCAGCCAGCTTGTCCTCCTGACCAGGAATAAGAGGCCACTGAGCATTTGGCAGTGTGGTGAAGGGCTGAGGAATGAAAAAAAAATACGCCAGGCCTGCAGGGAAAAAAATCCCTTTCTGTCTCAGGTGGTACAGTGAGAAGCTTTAGGGTTGGTTTGGAAAGAAAGAAACCTGTTGGAAAATGGGAGGTGTGTGAAGTATGTTCAGTCTGTCTCATGAATCATGTAGAGCAAAGAGTGTCTCCTGAGCCCCAGGGGTAGCAGTGCATTGGGTTTGGGCCACCATCATTGCATAAACAGAATGATTAGCAAATACTTTAAATAAGAATTCGTTTAGTCCCACCAGATGCTTTAGGGAGGCCCATTGGATTTATAATTTCTGAACAGTTGAATGGTGAAAACATACATGCACCTATTCAGCATTAGGGTTTCCAGGCTTTGAGAGTTACTTTGGTCTTTTTCTCTGTAAGTATTCCCAGCAAAATTTTACTTTGGAGATATCTCAGCTTCTATTTATTTATTTTTGAGAGTTAGGAGCAAAATTGGCTGCAAAATGTGCAGCTCAACTGATCCTTGTGCTCAGTGAAGAGGTCTGGCAATGCCATGAACATTGAATGGAGCTTATGCAGAATGATATAGTTGGGATTTTTTAATTTGCATACAGATGTGAGTAGAATATGACATTTTATCAAGGTTGCCTCTGGTAATGGCTTTCACAGCACTAATGAAAAGTAGCAATGGGATGTGAGGACATCTACCCATCCATACAACGGAACTAGGACCAGCAGTGGTATGAGAACCAGCACCAGCCAGGCACTCAGAGCCTTTCGTTTCAGGAATATCATCAGAATTTTTCCTGCTCTCTAGTTTAATGCCCAGATCCACTGAAATTAGCTGGATCAAGTCCCAGAGGTTGGATTCCAAGGGTGCTTCTCTTCCTTTCCCCAAAATGGAAATAAGTGTGACGATGTGCCCTGTTTAGCCAGCTTTGCAGGAGGCAGAGGTGTTGTGGGAAGCACTCCTGTGTTACAGGATGAAGAGCCCAGTCACTCTCTGGGCAATAGCTCGACTTCTCATGGCAAGGTAACTCCTGGCAGGTTGATTGGCAAAGACACAGACACGGAGACACATTCAGGCTGCTGTTCCAGCAGTAACACTGCCATCTTAAGAGCTGTGTCTCACTTGGCACACAGAGGTGCCGTTTTGGGAGAACAAAGGGAAGAAAAGTTGTACTTCTGTGACTCTAAAGCGTTTTTTTGGTTTTTTTTCCCTTGAACGTAGGATCAGAGCCAATTCGTAGCAGAACAGGAAAAAGTGGAACTTCTACCCCCACTACTCCTGGCTCCACTGCCATCACTCCAGGGACACCACCAAGCTACGCCTCCCGTACCCCAGGCACTCCGGGGACACCCAGCTACTCCAGAACCCCCCACACTCCTGGGACCCCCAAATCTGCAATACTGGTACCTACTGAGAAAAAGGTTGCCATAATTCGCACTCCTCCTAAATCTCCAGCCACTCCAAAACAGCTACGAGTTATTAATCAGCCTCTACCTGACCTCAAGAATGTCAGGTCCAAAATTGGGTCAACAGATAATATCAAATACCAGCCTAAAGGAGGGCAGGTAAGGATTCCACTCTTTATGTTCACCCATATGTTATTTACTCTTAGGTTATGCACCTTTGTGATAGGCGTGGGATCCGAAACATTTTGAGTTGCCTTGTAAAGCTACTTCTGTTCTCTAAATCCCTTGTTTGTTTAAGAGATGTTAAATGGGAAGGACATGGACAATCTTAAGAAACTGTTTTCTCATGTGAAAACTAACAGTGCCTCACTGAGATCCATTAAAAAATTTCAGACAGGAGTTTGCACTCCATGCCACAGATAACGTTTCAGCCTGAGACTCAGCCATTGCTGCTTACTTAGTCTTTATCAGTACAAGCAAATAAGAGGTTTGTTTAATTCACACGAGTTGAAAATCAACCCAGGTATATGTTAGCAGAATTACACAGCACATGGCCTTTTCCTGTGCCATTTTATATGATGTGCATTGTGTTGGGTGAAGTTAATGAGGGTTGCAGCCTCCAGCCTGGTAAATGCACCTCACGGTAAAAATGGGGGAAGGGGGCAGGTATTAGACTTCACTGTTTTTCTTGCTGCTAGGTTCAAATAAGCAGGAACAGGGCTTAAATTGTATAAAGTGGAGGACTTACATAATAAAAGTGTACACGTAAGAACGTGGTCGTAAGGCATATCAGGATTTCTATTCTCATTGAAAGAACAGTAATTCAGTGACATCTTGATGTGATTAAAAGCTGAAAAATGAGGTAATTTCATACCTTGCAGTTATGCCATGAAGCACATTTTCACAAGGATTGCTTTCAGCTAAAGACTGAACCTGTGTATAGGATCTCAGAATGGTTTGAGTTGGAGGTGACCCTAAAAGTCATCTAATTCTAGCCTGCTCCCATTTGGCCTTGGATACTTCCAGGGGTGGGGCAGCCTCAGCTTCTCTGGGCAATCTGTGCCAGTGCCTCAACACCCTCACCATCAAGAATTTCTTCCCAATGTCCCATCTAACCCTGCCCTCTGGCAGTGGGAAGCCATTCCCCCTTGTCCTGTGACTCCAGGCCCTCGAAGTCCCTCTGCAGCTCTCTTGGAGCCCCTTTAGACACTGGAAGGGACTCTAAGGTCTCCCCAGAGCCTTCTCTACTCCAGGCAGAGCAAGCCCAATTCTCTCAGTCTGTCTTTGTAGGAGAGGTGCTCCAGCCCTCTGAGCATCTTCACAGCCCTCCTCTGGATTTGTTCCAGCAGGTCCATGGCCTTCCTATATTGGGGATGCAGTACTCCAGGTGGGGTCTCATGAGAGCAGAGGGGCAGAATCCCCTTCTCAACCTGCGGATCGCTCTTCTTTGGAGCAGCCCAGGACATGGTTTGTTTCTGGGATGCAGGTGCTCATGGCCAGCTCTCATCCGCCAGCATCCCCAAGTCCTTCTCAGCAAGGCTGCTCTCAATCCATTCTTGTCCAGCCTGTATTTGCTCTTGGGATTACCCTGACCCACATGAAGGACCTTGCACTTGGCCTTCCTGAAATCCAGAACTGGCCAAATTTTGGAAGGGGCAGTCAAAATGGAGGCTTTCACACTAAGCAGAAGCTTTTGAAGACTGAGGGAAAGTCAAATAGGAAGTACCCTAAATCTTGCTGAGGTATGGTGCTTATACCATCATCTTTTGAGTCTCTGCTTGATACTCTACCAAGCACAGCCAAAGCCAGAGCTGGGATAGTCTTCCCTCATTTTTGAGTAATGCAGAAATGCTAACTCAAATGGTTTTAAAAGCCAAAATTACGTCCAAGCAATTTTCTTTTCTTTCCATTTGGAAGAACCGTTCTAGCTTACAGGAGGAAGCCATCTATTCTGTTAATGTTTAAGGCGTTATAAAACCAATAATAACCTGATAGATATTCTGTGTGATTTGGCAACAAAGAGGCTGAATGAGGAAAAAGAATACAGCTCACCAAGGTCTATGCTAAAAATATGGACGGCTCAGTGGTTGTCAGTGTAAACAATTATGTTGATGTATTTTTTTGTAAGGAGTACCTGTGTATTTCATATTGATTCTAGACAAAACCCTACGGTGAAAACACCCAGAGCCTTCAGCTCCATTTTACTTTCCAAGTTACAACAGTGGCAATGCGAGTGCTTTTATGAAAGGTTCATTTCTCAGCTGCCTCCTCCAGGGACAGGACATCAGGGTGAATAACATGCTCCCCATTCAGTTCTCCTGAAAACAAGACATTCCAGAAAGATGGATTGCACAGTGTTTCCAGATCAGATACTTATATATATGTATGAGTATTGGAATTCATAGTGAAACTTGAAAACAGTGAGGTTTGCCTAGTGCTTTCCTAGAAAAAAATAATTAATTGGATCAAAACTTAACATTGCAGCCCTGTGCCTGCTGCAGGTCTTCCAGAGAAAAAGAACAGGCTCATATTTTAAACAGCAAGATATCAGTAAGATGTTGATCCTGTTTTCATGGTAAATTAACACGTTCAATACTTTCCAGGATTTGGACAGTAGCCAGTTACTCATAAAGTCAAGAAGATAATGCCTCATCAAAGGTACTTCTGCCTTTATTTTGACAGGTGTGATTATTTTGCATGGGAGCTCCACTCCGTTTGGCATACTGTGTAGCAGATGGTCGTGGTGTGCAGGGGCTCCAGCAGCACAAGCTCAGACTGCTTCTGGATTAGCATTCCTCATACAGGCCCAGCTGTTGGACTTAGGGCCCAAAACAGCACCATCATACCCTGTCCTCCTCCTCCCTGTTACTCTTTCTGGACTGTAACAATTGTACAAGCCCAGGGGGCCACAGCAAACTGTATTTCTTTGTAGACAGCGTGCCTAGACAGCTAAATTTCCTTAGCAGCTCTAAAGAGCTCCTTATAGTCTTTGCTGAGCAGTGAATGCACAGCAGCTGGCATTTCACTGCTGTGGGCATCATAGGAGAAATCTGCTGGGTGAACAAAATGTCACTGCAGCTAAAGCATTTTTTGATTCCAGTGGCATATGGCCACTGAGCTGTGGGTTGGGCAAAGAGAGGCTCACTGAATTTTTCCTTTATGCCATAGTTGCTCAGTCTAGACAAGAGGTATTAGAATAATTCTTTTCCAGTTTCTACAGTTGAATTTTATAGGGTCTGTGAGAGGAACACATGAAAGCTAATTTCATTTCCTTGTGTCTGCTCAGTTCTTTAATGTCTGGTAGCAATATTACCCTGGCTGAAATGAGCTGTTATCTGCTATTTGCTTTTAGTGATGATACATGAAACAAACAGAAAGCTGCATTATAACCTGAAGTGGAAGTGCTGATAGCAATAGCCACAGGAAAAACAAGCAGAGAAAAACCCAGCATATATCTGGGCAAGTTAAGTACGTAAACATAACATGCAAATCACTAAAGGAATGCAGATAGGCAGCCCAAAAGTGTCATTTGGAGACAGACTATCCTTTTACCAGAGGTATATTTAAACTTGGCACAAGGACTTCTCTTAACTTCGAGCAGTTCTAGAGAAAGCTGCGCTCTGAAACTGCCAGAGGCTGAGGTGCAAAACTGAAGAAGCTCATGGAGATGTTTGAATGCTAAAGAAATTAAGAAGTGCAGTGCTTCAGCCTGGAATTTCATCAAAAGCTCATCAGGCAGCAGACTGATTTTACTTCAGCTCTGACTTGCCAGCCACTGAAACAAAGAAAAGGGGGAAAATCATTCCACCTGATGGGCGTTCTGTGAGTGTGGTGTGTGAAGAGAATGCTTTTAGGGGAAGAAACTAGCTAACTTTGCACTGCATTAAGCTCCTACTAGGAATAGATGGCTCGAGATATGTTTAATTGGTATTCTGCAGTAGGGAGAAATGAGGGCTTCTGTGCTCTGTGATGCAGCCAGTGGGTGATGGTCTGGTTTTCTCTTTATAGTACAGTATGGTGAAATGTATCATTACTGGCAAAGCTCAGAGGCGACTTGCTCATGGGTATGTCTGCTGGGCTTCAGATGGATTTTCACACTGCATCAGCTGTGGAGGAAATGCTGTGCTTTCCAAAGTAACCCATTTGCATCTGTTATTTCTCAGCCCAGGGGAAGCATGGCAAGCTGGGAAAAGGGGCTGGAAATCCGTTTCAGATGCCAAGACTGGTTTTTTTGTTGTGGTTTTTTTTGTTCAGATTTTTGGTTTTCTTCTTGAAATTCTATCTGTGAATGTGGTTGGTACCGTATCAGAGTACAAAAGTGCACTGAGTCTTTTCATTCCTGGCAAGGCAGAGTATTTATGATGCATTGTAGGCCAGCAACCAAGGATAAAACTAACCTAGATTTCTTTTAATTTCCTCTTAAAATGTATACCTAAAATCTCAGTCATGGGCAAGAACTTCAGTGGATGTGAAACAGCAGAGCTGTGAAAAAAAAGTGAATGGAGCTGCACAGACTAGAATTACATGCATAAGCTTTAAAATACCACTAACCATAGTGACAGCCAGGGACCTTGTAAGAAGTAAGATGATGCCTAGACAATGAAGTATCTAAGCCATTACTGAAGAATGAAATGTTCCTTGAAAGTTTTTAGGAAGATAAAGGAAGAACTTCATCTTCCCTAAACTGTAGAAAACAAAGTGCAATTAGTAATGGGTCAGAAAATTTGAACAAATTGATGACACCACTAATTGGTAGACACTTTCCAAAAACCACAGAGATGCTCAGAAGGAGAATAGGCATCTGTGTTAGATGATAAAATAGATTGGCACTGGGAAGACATCTCAGAGGTGGGCAGAGGAGGAGGCTTGAATGGTTATCTTTTGTTAGCTTCAAAATCGGTTTGGATGACCAGAGAGATTTCCCCCAACACAACCCCCAGACCCTCATCATCACCATTTACAGCCCTGTCTGCAGAGAGCAGTGGGCTTCTGGCATGCTCCCTGCTTCAGCAGCAGCGTGCCAGGGTGCAGTCAGTGCAGACACAGGTCTGGTTGGTGTCCCAGAGCTGAGCACCTCCTGGAAAGAGGCAGGTCAAAAGTTCTCAGTTAAGTTCCCCTTGAGGTGGCATCTTATAATTCCTCCTCCTACTCCTGTTTCACATGTCTTTGCACTGCTTTATGAACCCTGATGACTGCCCAAAATCCGAAAGTCTGTAAGTTATGTATTGTTGGTGCAATGGCTGGTGAAGAGCAACCAGAGAGATGGTGGAGAGCAAGGCCTCACAGAAAGTGCAGTCTGAGCTGTTGCTGGAGCCCACTCTCCTTCCAGCACATCATGTGCTTTTTCTGCAGTCCACTGTGATCTGCAACATAGTTGAGTCAAAACCACTTGGGCCCAAGTTAAGAGGATGTTCCTGCATAGGCCAGTGATGAACATGAATGAGCTTATAAGGGCCAAACTTGGTGCCTTCCCCAGCCAGAGGCACCTGAGGCAGCTGTACAGGGAGCTGTGGATTGACATGGAGCATGGCTGTTCGTACAAGATGCAGCTGAGAGACTGGAGGCAATTGTTTCCACACTGTTGGCTGCACTCATTGGAATAAGTTCGGGCATTTGTCAAGTCAACAATGCAAAACTGTAAAATAAATTCATCTCTGTCAGTCTGCTTTTGTTGTCTTTGTACATTCCCAGGTCTGGGGATTTGCAAGACGTTTGAAGGGATTTGTTCTGCGCTGAAAATTAGGAACAGATTCACCACTTGTTAATTGCAGATCTACAAATATGAAGAGAATTTAGGAGTTTTGGGTACACCTTCAAAATTCTGTCAGAGTTCAAACTTACAATTTTTAAGCTTATGAAATTTAGAATTTTGGCTGGTAATTGCAGATTGGACAGAAATAACATCTTGCAGCTCCTGTGTTCATACTGCACTTGTTTAAAGGAAGGCTTGCCTCAGTACAGTCTGTACAGTTAAGCCTTGAATTATTCTGGATAAAAAGCAAGATGTTCTTCTTCACCCATAATTTAGAAAAATTAAGCAATCACTGCCAGGCTCTAGCAAGTTTCAGAAGGGCTTTTTTGAAGAAGGGCATTTGGTTGCCAGAAATGAGCAAGGAATTGAGACTTTCTCTATGGCTGTGACAGAATAACATCACTGCTGTGCCTAACCCACCTGTAAAATGTGCACCCTGCCTGTGAGACGAACTGTGAACCACAATTAGGAGGCTCCCAAGTAGTCTCATGGGCTCTAGCCACTAAGAAAACTTCTACCCACTGCAGTAGCCATAAGCTGATGTCTCTCTGTTTTTTGGAGGCAGTGAGTAGCCCTGATTTCTGCCAGTCAGATGTTCAGTCTAGGGCTGAAGGTGCCACTTTCTGGACGATTCAGTGTCTTTGCACCAACTACAGCTGGCAGCTTAAGCAACCAGTTGACTCTTAGAACGTGACGTACCATGTGCTGTTGTTCTCTCATTAATAAGTAAGGGGAGAAACTGTTGTTTTTGGCTTTTTTTCTAGAGTGGATTGAAATTACCAGGACGTAAATTCCTGTGAAAGTCTGAGTCATCCCAGCAGCAAGCTCAGTGAAGGAGGTGTTTCCAGCTGAGCTCTAACAAGTCTAGATTTTGAGAAATAACATGAGAAAGGTTGTTGTTTCGGGAAAAATGTTGAGGCAATATTTAATCTGGATCAGAGCTGTTTTGTCATATAACAGTGTTCCATTTTGCATGGAAAGGTTAGAAAACGTTTGTTTTGTTAGATGGGAAAGGTCAGGAAAGAAAATAATATAAACCTTAGTTTTTATATTGGAAATTTGGATTTGAACAATAAAGAGATGCTAAGGGACATATCTGCTGAGTGTTGGGAAAGCCAGCTTGCATGAAGAGATGACTGCAAGATATTTTTGAACTTGAACTGAACAACCTAGTTGTCTCCATTATGTTGGAGTAAAGAAATTCCAGATGTAGTGACTCAAAACTCATCCCTTCTCAAAGATAAGGAAACTGATTTGGAAACTAATACCTGATGCTCAGCACTTGATTTTTGAAGCTATTAGTACTCCTTCCATGAGTAGGAGCTGTTGTGTCTGCTATTGGATTCTGAATTTTAGCAAAATCTTGTTGTTTGTTATTGTGGTTTTGTTGTTGTTATTGGGAATACTAAACCAAGAATTTTGTGGTTTAGGTGAATTAATTGCACTCCCAGGATTTTTTTATTTGGCACATGTGAATATTCCTCAATTTTTTTTTTTTTTACAATTCTTTTGATCAGCTCCCCAGCTTTAGTGAGGAGTGAGATTGCAGAACATGTGCTACGGTTCATCTGACAGGGAACTTGCACTTCCTTGAGCTCTCTGTTAAATTCAGCTGTTGTCTACTGACTGTAAACTCTTTGGCATGGAAAATGGTCATTTCACTTTGTACTTCTAGCATAATTATGCAGAACCTCTCAGTATTTCTCTAAAGGCCTTTCCTCCCCTTGTTGGTAGGGACATGCTTAGTTCAGTAGGGCCATCTTATGAATCACTTTGGTACAGTGATGCACAGGAAGGTAGAAAGAATCTTGTAAATCAGCCACTCTTGTCCTATGCAAGGATTTGAGACTTTGCTGATCACAAGATACAGTTTGTGTTTTACTGATACTACCCATTGAAAGTATCTATTTTCAGTTGTTTGTTTCGCAGTTTCACTGTTCAGGCTGAAATATTGCATGCTCAGTGTCTGCCTCTGGGTATATTTTTAAAAGTCAGAAATGACTGTACCTTGCTCACCCTTTACTAAGAGCAGGGTGAGAATGGTACATTATTTTGCCTGTGCTATGTCCAGCGCAGCCTTTTATTTTGAATTTCACTAGTTTCTGGACCAGCAGCCTTGCTGGTGTGTGTATCCACTAATTCCAGGAGTGCAAAGGCTGAACACGATCACAAGCTCTGTCTGTAGGTGTGGAAAATCTAAGGCACAGTCTTTCTCCTCAAGGACTTTGCTAGGCCAAATAAATACCCTCCCTCTCTCTTTCCTCTCCCTGTAGCCTCTGCCAGGAGCATAAAACATCATTTAGTATCATCTGTCCTTGGCAGCAGATAAATTTGGGATCACTTTGAACTCTCTCTTGATTCTAGTCAGTTTTTAAGCTTAACTTGCTGTGCAAGACCAATTCTTGTCTTGCTTAAATACCTGTATTAACCTGGAGATGAAACACTGAAATAATGTCTAGTTCCTGGGATATAGCTCAGTTAAATTGCTGTGGTAAATAGAAGGAACCGTCCCTTTTTGATAAACGTTAGGAGTCTGGAAGCTTTTCCCAGTGTCACAACTCCACAGCATGTTCAAACAGCAAGTGGAGCCAAGCTGGAGTATTTTTAAATGCTTTAAGCAGTGTTTGTGGCAGAGCTTCTCAGAGGCACTAATTGCAAGGCAGGTGTTGCTTTTTTCAGCCTAGAAATGAAACTCAAGGTTATTTTAGTATAGGAGGTAATATAAAAGTGGGTCTTTACAAAAGCCCACCCCCACAGGGGTGAATGAAATTTTATAGGTTTTAGGAAATTAGCATAATTGATAAAAAGCATCAGTTAGGAGGACATGTGGTGATGCAGCTCCCCCCAGGTCAAGCCCCTTCTCTGGAGCCCCCTACCCTTGGTACTAGCTGTACTTGTTTATGAAAATGTGTCTCGAAGACCTTGTTCTCAGCCTTGGCTCCCGGGAAGGTCCAAGACAGGAGGGGGGCCTTGTGCCCCCCAGGGCTTAGAGCTCTGGAATATGTTTGGTCTTTCTAGCTGGGGAAAAGGGTAGGGAAAAAGGTTAAAAATACATAATTTAAAAAAAGGCAAAAATCACTCCGGCATCACAGGAAGAATATAAGTCATCATCTTCAGAGCCTGTAATTTCATCAGCATCACAATTTTTGTTCTTCAAATACCCATTTCGATGTGTGCCAGTGCACATATGAGGGAAGCTGTTTATGGATTCTCTGCCTGGATGCTGATAAGTTAGGGACTTTACCTCTTCTTGTGAAAAGCAGCTGAATCGAATTATTCTGGGCAGCAATGGAACATAATTCTTTCTCTTGCATAAGCAGCATTTGGTCATTGATGTTGTCTTTAGCAGAGAACTAAACTTCTAAACACAACTGAACTAAATTCTGTTAGGCATTTCACTACCTTCCTCTCAGTGTTTCTGATCATCATGAACACAGTGGTGTAGTACTGGCAGGAGAGGACCTGCAAACTGTTGTATATAGGGTCTTTTAAATCCAAACTCATTTTCTGCTAACAGGAGGCATATATCTGACTGGGAGATTCACAAGTATTTGTGTCTCATAGCCTGTCTTCTTCTTGTGCCAGCCCGCTTAACCCAAAACTATTCCCTCTGCCCCAGTGTGAATGTTGCCCTTGGACCACAACCCCTAGCTGTTCTGATTGCCAGTCAGGCCACTGAAGGAGTAGGAAGGGAATTAGTTAGCTCTGCTGAGTGCAGAGCAACATATGCCTCATCTAAATCAACTCTGAGAAATATACCTTCAATACTAGTTTTCCTTGCAAGCTATGCATAAATTCTCCACCTTGCCCAGAGCTCTCACAGGTCGCATTCAAACAGCTTGGGTGGCGTTGGAGTGCACTGTCCCAGTCCTGCTGGGGACTCTCTGGAAGCAGTGGGAGTCACTGAGGTCACACTGTGTGCGTGTTGGCACACAATCTGCCTCTGGACCATTGCTGAGGAGTCATCAGAGGACAGAGTAAGGGGAAGGTCTGTCAGATAGAAGCCAATTTTCTCTTGGGCAGTATGGTTTTTTAGAATATACATGGCATTGTCTGTAAGGCTTTGATTTTCCACTGTGGTTTAATTTCGTGTAATTACGACAAATGCTGAGGAACCTCAGCTTGCCTTAATCAAAATACTGATTTCCAGGCCCTTTCCAGCCTACCTGGGCAAACCAGCATCACATCAGAAGAGAATGTACCCACTTCAGACTGGCAGGTCAGAGCAAGGGTTACAAGGGCCCCTGTCAGGACATTACCTTGTTGGGATGTCTAGAGAGTGTGAATAGAAAGCAGTCCTGATTCTGCCACAGACTAAAATGTTCCCTTTCCTGAATGAGAGCGTGAGCAGGCTTGATCTTTCATTTAACTTGGCTACAGAATTAAAGTGCATATATGTACATCCCTACCACACCTCCACCCACACACAAGATGTACATACACATTCAGAACACACAGAACCTTCCTGGTGAGTCATGATGTTTGTGCTGTCTCTGTTGCAAGCAGCTGCATCATATAATTCCTTTCATCAAGTGCCATCATAAAAGTTTACCATTTTCTTGTAGCTGTGCTTCCTTGGGAGGCAGTTCCAGAGCCTCCCTGCTCTGATAGTTTATAATTTCCCTCCAGATACCAGCTTCAAATAATTCATAGACAGTTCGCATTCTTTGTTTGCAAGCCAAAGCTTCTCTTTAGCCTAAAGGGCTCCTGTCCCTTTCTGGTAAGCTCCCTCTCCTGTTTACAGTCTGATTTCTCAAAGGAAACATCTCCTGCAGTCACACTGGCTGGCTGGCAATCTCAGCCTTTCTCAACTCATTTGGAACTTGCTGGCTAATTTCAGCCAGTGCTGGCAAGGGAGCAGTGGTGAGAAACACAGGCGGTCCCTCCACACTGAGGGATAGCTGTTAACTAGCTGAGGTAAAGGCAGTGAATTCAGCCATTCTCCACAGTCAGAGACAACAAACAGTTGGCTGGTTGTGTATTAGCCTGTTTGCCCAGTCTGGCAGACTTGGGAGAAAGCTTGGGACAAAATGCTGGCAAGAGGGGATAGGGCTTGCTGAAGTATATAGGATGGATGAATTAAGCAGTTTAAAGCCCTAACGTAGAAGAGAAAAAGCTGCATTCATTGTGGGGCACTTAGTTATGGACGGTCATGATATAAATATGTGCTGGAATACTGATATATCCCAGGAAGGGGAGAAACAGATAATCAGGGAAAGCCTGGATAAGTGCAGTTCTTCCCTGTGCCAGATGACCAGCACGATGCATCCACATCACTCAGCTCTCTTCAGCCCTCAGCATAGGACACAAATGATGCTTAGGTCTCCTGCTGGCCCTGGTGCACAGGGGCACATTTCACCCAGTGAGATGGAGGGTATAATTGAGATGATTGGTTCTTTACAGATATGCCAGACAGGTCCATGGGCCACGAGACTCATTAACTGTCAGACTTCTGGGTGCAAATCAACCTTTAGGCACTTTATCAAAGGCACCCTCTCAACTTTTCACCTTGCTTTGGCTCCATTTTAAGCTACAAGCCCCCGGAGGTCTTGCCATGACCCTTTAAGTCAGCATTTTCAGAGCAAATGAATCCCTGTGGCCATAGCTAAGAGGTGCTGCTGATCCATAACTGAGAGAGATGTGCTCAGAAAGTGCCAGGAAGGCTATCTGTTTTGCCTAGTTGTGTCTGGCCTGAAGCTCTCTGGGAACCAGATCTGACTGCACAGCTGATGTGTGTTTCTGTAACTGATGTGACATGTGTCTTGTATAGTACTGGGGTAAATTTTTAAACAAACGGTATATTGAGAGAAAGCACAAGCATAAAACTCCAAAGGCATTTGTTTTCATGTTTCAGTGTACTGTGGTTTACTTGAACGGATAAGCAGATGGGAGGGGGAAGGACAGAAATCAGTTTGACTACTGAAGATGCCCTTCTGAAGGTGACCTACCTAGTTGTGGGGTTTGCTGGTGCTGTCATGACTGTTATTGATGAACATACCATCACCACAGATCTTTACCAGTTAAAGCAAGTTTTTGCTTTAAACGAAAAAGTTTAAATTAAAAAAAAACTTTACATTCTAATGGTTTGATTTAGTTGTTATCTGTAATAAGAATGATCCATGAAACAACTTGCTGTGAAGTACTTCATATTAGCTGTAAAGTGTGACCCTCTAAATATTTCTTCTGAGAGTTTACTGGGTTTAATTCAAGGATGCACTCCAGGTGCTCAGTACCAGAGATTCAAGTCAGTATCTAAATGTGCTGTTATTGCCACTGCAGGAGCCAAAAGCTGCAAAACCTGATGCCCCTGTAAGAGAGCAAATAGTCCTTTCCTAGTCTGGACAGGTGAGGCACAGAGAGAGTGATTTGTCTCAGATTTATCGGGGAACCTGGGGCAGTTCGGGGACCTGAAGCCGGGAAACGGAGACTTCACAGTGTTCTGCTTCCTCCCACTGACTGCTTCAGCTGTTTCACTGCTGCTTTGTGCTCCCAAAATGGTGAGAAGCTGCAGCAAGGAACCCCAGTGCGCATTTCCCTCTGTCCTATCTCGATATTGCTTAGTCACTGGAGGTTTACCTACAACAGTAGCCAACAGGTCTGTGCTAAGTAATACGTCAGTGAAAGCTCTACATGTGCTATTTAGCAAAATGCATAGATAGTGACCGAAAATCTGTGGCTTTCTGTACAGGAAAGAGTGTAAATTCCTATTGTATATTAATACATAAGAATAAAATCCAATGTAACATTTGATTAAAGATTCCATATTTAACCCAGAGAAAGAATATGCTGCATGGGTGGCACACTAATGCAAAGGCAGCAGGTGCAGCCTTGGATAGAAACACCTTCTCACACACCTGAAAACTCTGTTACTGATGAGAACAACCCCCTGCTCTTGCTCAGAAATAAATCTGAAAATGGTGTTAGTCAGGTGTGCACCCAATTGTCCCTGCCCACCAGTAATTGCCATCCAGCTGCACGTCTTTTCCTGGGAGTACAATCATTGGTGGCACCTGAGTTCTGCTAAGCAGAGGAGCTGCTTTGCTGCTGGGGCCAAGTACGAGACAGTGTGGCCTGCCCTTGACAGAGTTTGCCTTCAGGCACTGTCCTATGCCTGCAGTGCATCTGTGGCTAAGGTAGCATTAAAAATGTGGGCTCCTGGCATGTGTAAGGGAGGCTGGCATCACTGAGGAAAAAAACAAAAACCCAGTCTTGTGTGAAGAGACGAAAGAGCACAGGGGAGAAGCGCAGTGCTGCTAGCACGGGAAGGTAGTTGTGCCCAAATCTTTGGCCAACACCAGAAAGCAAAAAGCAGTGATTGGAGATGTAGGTTTCCAGATGCTGTTCTTTCTTCCTTGCCCTTTAGTAGATGGCAGTAAAGAGAGAGAGCACTAGAGAGCTCTGACTACAGTTTTAAGTAATTTTGTTGCTCCCCTTTCACTGAGGTCTGTTATATGTATGTAGCTGCTGTTATGGCTGTGTGGTAGAGGGAGGGCTGAAATACCTCAGGATTTCAACCTGTGCTGGCTGGATCTGGGATTTCTGCATCAAAGGCTGAGCTGTGGGAAGGAGGGTTGCTGTCTTCTTGTGGCCAGTTCAGCAGAAATACTGAACATCACTCAGTAGAGCCTAGGACAGGCTGTATAAGGACTAGGCCCAGTCCAGGCAAGCACATAGTTCTTTAAACTTTTCAGGGAAAAGCCACCTCTCATACCTCCCAGCATAAACGTTTCCCGTTGGTACTTCACCACCACTTCGTGAGGTAGAAAGAGAGCAGCGTAATGTATTTACAGATGCTCTGTGTGAACATACTAAGCACAGAGATTGCCAGGGTTTACTTTCTCACATTTCAATACAAGTATCAGAAGAAGGAGCAGGAGGCAAATTACCCTGGTTCCCTTGTCCTGCACCCCGACTCAGTGTGTGTATGGTATATAGTAAGTTACCTCCGATTCCTTTTAGGTTAGGATTTTAAACAAGAAGATTGATTTTAGCGATATTCAGTCCCGGTGTGGTTCCAGAGATAACATCAAACATTCTGCAGGGGGAGGAAATGTAAGTAGTATGGACACCTGGTGAGCAGGCACCTCCACTGTGGTAACCCACCTTGCACAGCCAGACCCCTCTGTCTCCCTTCCTCTGAGCACTACCTTCCTTCTCACTGCTGTTTCACATGTGAGTTTGGTCTGGTAGTTGTGTGAGCCTTGTGTATGCGGTGGTGGCCTCCTGATCTTTCTCCACAGAGCACAACACATTTTCAGAACTTGGACAGGGAAAGGAAATTATAAAAGAAGGGTTATATCTAAATGCCCAAGGGTGCTGACAGTGAGAGTGCAGTGTGAGCCAGAATGGCTCAGTGCCTTTCTTTCATGGGAGCAGCCCAAGAAAGTAATTTCCAGAAAGAGAGTGCAGCTCACAGCCTCCCGTTGGGCATTTTCCTGTGCACCAGTCCTTCCTCAGCTAACCTTTCAGTTATGTGCATTCAGCAGAGGGGAAGAAGAAAAAACATAAGAACAAAGAAAGGTCAGAGAAGAGGGTGTGATCAGCCAGTGTGCTGAGTGCTGATGCCACAGCATTATTCCAGTATAAGAAACTGAGGTGGCCCAGGATTTGACCAGACACCTGCTGGTTTTATTGAGCACACTGCAATAGTTTAAGGTGGCTACAACTGTCTTGATGGAAATGATTACCCCTCAGATGGGAAGAGCTGATGGTGTGGGCATATCTGATCCAGACAAGCTCAATACAGCCACCAGTGCTGGCTTAAGTCATTGCTAGTGGTGTGAGCATTGGCATTGCAGTTCCCCTGGAGCTCTGGTCTGGCCTGGAGGGCTGTGACATCTTGGGGCCAGGTCAGTGCCTGTGGGCTGCACCTGGGAGCTATTTGGGAGCGTAGGCAAGGTGGGAGCGTCGCTCTGTGGCCCTTGCCAAGCTGGGCTCAGCACAGCCATGGCAAGGTGGCTGGCAGCAGGGCATGGAGCAGCAGGAGGAGGGAGGGTGCTGGTGCTGCTGCTCTCCAGTGAGCACTGATCCAGCTGGCTGAACCCCAGCCTGCTCAGGTACAGCTGCAGGAGGCACACGTGTAGATTACTCAGACTCTCCATAGTGGATCGACAGGAAATGCATACCATATATAGATGCAGAAAAATGTAAAACAGATGGTAGAGAAAAAAAACCAGTCACCAAAATATCCTAGTTGCCAGGATGCATAATCAACACAGAAGCAAATGGGATGGGTCCTGCTGTGTGCAGGGCTTTGGAGCACCCACTCTGAAAGGAGGAGGCTCAGAAATGTTTTAGAAGGAACCCACAAGCTGATCTCCTTTATCCTCCTCTTCATTTTGCTAATAGTGAAGCTTAACCCAGCTCTGTCCTCTCCCTAGGCGGGAAGGAAGCTTGCTGTGTTAATCCAGGTGTTCCCTCCTTTGTGGCATGGTCTGTTTTCTACTAACCATTTCTCCTTTTCCAGTGGTATGTAGAAGCCTCTCGCTCCTTCTCTGCAGGGCTTGGCTTTTAATTTATTTTACTTTATTTTATTTTCATTCCTGTAATTTGTGCATATGTGCACTTTTCACAGGTACAAATTGTAACCAAGAAGATTGACTTGAGTCATGTGACTTCCAAGTGTGGCTCCCTCAAGAATATCCACCACAAACCAGGTATTGTAGGAATTTCTGGGTTGTGGAACAAAGCAAAAACCTAATACTATTATGTGAACTCAAAATCATGGATGATACTGTTCTCTTTTACAGTCAAAGAGAAAATAAATACTCTTCGGTAATAAAAATACATTAAACTACTTTACTAAATATAGAAAGACATAAAGGTATGAGACCACCTAGTTTAGAGAGGTGATAAAAAAATAATGTGAAAGGATGGTGCTCTGGCATAATACTGAAATACAGACTGAAGTCAGTGAAATACTTATGCATGTGCTTAAATCCCATGAAAACCAGTAGGGCTGCAGTACCTGCTTACAGTTTAAAGATATGTTGAAGGTTCTGTACTTTACTGAACATGCAGAGCATTATTCTATGCTTCTCTAAAACTATTAGATCTCCCCTAAAAGGGAAGTAATGTGAGTGCGCTCATGTGCTTCAGGTCATACTTTCTCCTGCACCATTTCAGTTTCTTAATCTGTGTTTCCTTTTCCTCTGTAGGAGGTGGGCGTGTGAAAATTGAGAGTGTGAAACTGGATTTCAAAGAAAAAGCTCAGGCTAAAGTTGGTTCACTGGAAAATGCCCACCACGTACCTGGTGGTGGTAACGTCAAGGTAAAGGAACAGCTGTCAGAGAAAAGACTGCCACTGTGCCACTGGCCCAGTGAAATTATTAGAGCTGTGAATTCAGCAATGGCTCTGAATTGAGTAGGAAACATCTGTCTGTCCTCTTTCAAACACACTCCCAATACCAATTTGTTCCCTTTGAAATTTGGAATCACCACTCTCACATCCATGTCTAAACTGAGAGTGAAATGTTCTGTAGTTTGTGCACTTCCCCTAAAGATAGCCCTTGTTTGGGACTGTTGGACAGCACAGGTATGATCTGAGATGAAGACTCCATTGTGAAACTGGAGGAAAACATCTTCAAAGCAAGATCCACTCCCACAAACGTTTGAAAATACAGATTTTGATAACAAATCACAGTGCTCATATAATGCTTACGAAATTTATACAGCTAGGAACAATGGTACTCCTCATTAAAGCATCCATCAGAGACAGAAATGGTAAGAGAATGTAACATAGTAAGCCAGTAGTTACTAAACAAGATGAAAAAATGTTTGGTTTCAGTTTTCTAAGGAGGGGAGAAGCTTCAATCCTTCTAATAATTTTTAAAAGTAAGCAAAATGATGCACAAATGATTATGTATAATAAGATGATTTGGTGAATATATAATGTGTGCAATTCTTTACTTTCCTGGAGCAGATTGACAGCCAGAAGCTAAACTTCAGAGAGCACGCTAAGGCCCGTGTGGATCATGGGGCTGAGATCATCACACAGTCACCAGGCAGGTCCAGCGTGGCCTCGCCGCGCAGACTCAGCAACGTCTCGTCCTCTGGAAGCATCAACCTGCTTGAATCGCCCCAGCTTGCTACCCTTGCTGAAGATGTCACGGCAGCCCTCGCCAAGCAGGGCTTATGAATTTGCTCATTTTGCATTGTATGAAGTAATAATATTTAGGCATGAGCTCTTGGCAGGAATGGGCTCAGAGCAGGTGTTACATTCATTCTTTACCATGTCTAAAACTAAATCACATCCCAAGACTTGTAGTTACCATACAGTTTAAAAAGAAAAAACGGAAAAAAAAATACAATTCCATAGATGCAGAAATTGGCCTGACCTCCATTTACAACAGGAAGACACTGGCTTTATATGGGTATACAGCAGTATGTTACATTGGACAATTATTGTTGCTCTGCTCTGTCTTGCATGGAGTACTGTACTATGATAAAATGCATTTTTACCTTTCATGTGCCTGAAGGCCATCCACCTCTTTCTGAAGAGCCTTGTTAATATCCCAAGTTGCTCATTTCGCAGTTATTTTGATAGATGGGGAAATAAAAAAGTTGCCCATTGTAAGTTATTACAGGTTAAATTAACAGTCTGCTTACCAGAAGGAAGGGCATATAGGGAAATTCAACTTTAATTTTAAAAAAAAGTGTTACTTTGTACAAATGAGTAGAACAAAAGCTGAATTAAGTTATTAACATTTTTTTTGAACCTGGTTAATTATGTCAGTGTATAGCTGAAAAGCCAATAAATTATTTAACTAATAACTAAAAATAGTAGCTGAAAACATTTGACTCTTGCTTCGGGAAGTGACATAAAAAAACTGCTGAAAGCAAGCACTCATACCCCAACAGACGTGTGTCTGATTAGAAAAGTTGGTTAAGCAGCTAGATTTGTGTGCATACCACTGGTTTCACATCCTTTCCATCTGTTTGATACAGTATTATAGATATATATATTTCTCTGTGGCCATTTGTGATACGCCCTCCTCATATACTTGAATATTCTACTTCTTTATTCACAGTATCTGTGTCTCTTGCACCCTTTGGTGTTGCAATTTTAGGTATGTAAAAGTAGATGTTAGCAGGGTTTTTTTCCCTATTCATAAGAATACATTTTAAAAAGATGAAAATTGTAGCATGAAGTTGCTTTCTGTAACAACTAAAAGCCGTGACCCTGTTTTAGTGACAGATGCAAGTCTATTCTGTGATGCTAGAAAAAGGATTCCTTCCCTCTTCCCTCTGTTTCTTCACAAAGGAATGATTTTTGTGGGGTCCAGACGTTTGTAAAAGGGTCTCCAAAGATGGCTGAGTTTGGACTATGGATTTTTTAAAAATCCACAATAGTTTGGTTCTAGCTTTTCTTTCTCTTTTCTCTTCTTTTCTTTCTTTTCTTTCTTTTCTTTTCTTTTCTTTTCTTTTCTTTTCTTTTCTTTTCTTTTCTTTTCTTTTCTTTTCTTTTCTTTTCTTTTCTTTTCTTTTCTTTTCTTTTTTCCTATTTTTTCTTTTTTCTTTTCCTTTCTTTTTGTTTCTTTCTTTCTTTCTCTTTCTCTCTTTCTGTCTCTCTTTCTTCCTCTCTTTTTTTAACTCCCATAATAACAGTGAATGTTTGATTTCTTTTTTTTCTTTTGCTAAAGTTGAAACACAGAAAAAATATTAAGATGTTATTTCCACTCCTTTAGTGATGTCTCACGTGTACACTCAGGCACTCAGATAACAGTGATAAACATAGCAGAGATGCCTTTAAATTACAATATGTGAATAAATAAAAATGAGCTCCCTAGTCTGGTTGCCATAGCGATTAATTAAATAGGGCATCTTAAAATCTGAGAAAAGTGGGATTATATTGACTATAAAAAGTATAAGAAAAAGTGTGCATGAAAGATAAAAGGCAAAGATATGCGACTAACCCATCTAGTGGAGTCAACCAACCCATCTAGTGGAGTTACCTGAGAGAACACTGGCACTGAGAGAACACTGGTGATGGGGATGATCCTCAGCAGCAGATAATCACCTGCTGATGCTCTATGTACCTGAGACATTAAGAAATTACCAGTTTACATTCTTGCAGATTGTTCGATCTTTTTAAACCTCGTAACTAAACTTTGCACTGTCAGTTGAGCTATACTTGATACATGTATTAGGTTAACGATGTGTTTTGGAAACTTTTGATCTGTTCTTTCTCCTTCTTAATTTTTATGTGTGCGTGTGTGTTGGGGTTTGGTCTGAAAAGACTCACAGAGATGTTTATGTCTGGGGAGGTTCTAATAATAATGGTACAGGATTACTCATCATTGCATTCAGGTAATAATGCAGTTACTGGACAGTAAATACTCAGTGGACCAGAGTGGGGTTTTGGCGAAGCTGCCACAGCAGTACAAACACAAAACAGAGTGGTTAAATCTCTCAAACTTTTTCTGAATATGAACTTCTGACAGCCCCACACGTAACATTTCAGCTCTGCAAAAAGCTTTTTCACACTATGAAGTACCTAACACTATTTGTAAGTCAGTTGTTTCATACAAAGGACAGTGAGTTTAGAACCATCCGAAGTGCAATTGGAGGATTCTGATTTCTGCCTTGTATTTGTTATACTTTTGCTTAAAGTAATCCTAAGAATTCACATGGAAACAGTGTCAAGTGAGGTGCATTAAAAGCTTCTTCCCATTTTTTCAAAAAAACAACAGATAGAAAGGAAAACCAACAGTATTTGTATCACATTGCACTGATCATGCTATCAATTAATATAAACTAGCCTTGCAGTGGTTTTTTTTCTATGCCTTTTGCCATTGTGGGAGAGAATCTATGGTACTACTGAACCTCTCCTTTCTGAAGCTGAGCAGCAGCTCATGGGAACAGTGTTAACCTGAGACTCAAGTGTTTTTATTCTGCTTTTAAAATTGACATACTCTAGAAAATTAAGCTTAGTTAATCCACCTATGAGTCCAAAGTTAGAGCGGTGTAACACACCAAGTCATTTATTTCTTGCATTAAAATGAGCTTTCTTGTCTTGACTGAAGCAAAGACCTTTGTAATCATAATCATCCTTCCATAGAAAGAATCCTAGAACGCTGTGGAGTTAGATGAAAAGAAATTAAGAGTTTTGTGCTTTTAAATAATAATAAAAAAAACAAGTTATGTTACATGACTCTAGATGTTCACTGAAAAGCTCATATTAATCTTAACTTTCTCAAGAAGAGTGTGCATTTTAAAAACAACAGTATGTAAATATGTAATGCCCACTAAAGAAGATAGAGCCAGCTTCCTGGAAAGTGCATCTGTTGTGTTTCTTTTCCACAGGCATGTCGAGCCAGCAGGTTTGTTGGGTGCCTGAGACCCAACTCTGTAACAAAGCAGAGATAATCCAGACATAAGGAATGGTGAAACCTTGTTTGGGTACCTAGGGGAGCACCCCAAATTTAATAATCCATCGGGTTGTAGAGATGAAAGCATGCTTCTGACTCATCTGCAGAGTTTTGTTTCTATGGAACCACAAGCTGAAAGAAATCAAACTTGAGCAAACCTCTGTCCAGCAACAGTAAAGGAAAAACTAATCCTGATGAGGGAAATTGTGAGCCCACAAGGGCAATGTATATTTTCACTGTACAGCAGTAAATGGAATTATTCATTCAGCCCTCTGCTGTGGTACAGTAGTAACCTCATTGTGACTGCTCACACATCTAAGTTTGCCTAAATACATGACTCAAAGGGAGTCAAAAGGCAGCTTGTGTTGACTACACATGAGCAGAAGTTTTTTCCATGCTGGACTAAGTACCGTTTGAAACCCAAGTACATGTCCCTTCAAAGGCAAATGCCTTGAAGAGTAGATCACATTTGCTGTGAAAATCAGTGCAGGTAGATTTCTAGCCTAGGTGTCTGTGAGTTCACTCACTAGTCAGATTGCTAAAGCAACTCCCTCTGCAACTCCAGCAATTTGTGCTGCAGGAAGGTAAATTAGTTTCACACTTGGAAAAGTGAAGCATATAAAAGCCACTTCAACTTTAGCAAAGAGAAAAAGCCAACAAATAAACATGCTGTATGCTGGGATGTCAAGGAATACAGTCTGCTGTTACAAACCTGTGTTTTTTCTGATAATTCTAGAGCCTGTTACCATAAAAGAGGCATTTCTTGAATGGCTGGTGGTAGGTAGTTCATGTTTTTCAATCCGATTTGCAATTGTATTTGTTGCTGTATAGTGATTGTTTTGCAAAATAAACTCGCTTGTCATCTAATTGCCTGTGTTAGCTTGCTGTGTTTGTGATCCGACTCCTCCTGAGTCTCAGCCCTGTGCAGCCAGCACCTGCCTATTGCCCTCAGTCTGTGCAGGAGCGGTCACAGTGGGTCCAGTTGTGTTGTTCAGCTAATCCCTGTTAAACAAAAGGATCGGCTTTTATGGCTTGCATCCTCTTCTGCAGGTCAGTATCTCTCTGCTGCGTGCAAATTTCTTCTCAGGGTGATCAAATATTGGAACTGGCTGCCCAAGGGAGGTGATGGAGTCACCCATCCCCGGGGGTGTTTAAGGCAGGCCCGGACGTGGCGCTTGGTGCCATGGTCTGCTCCACAGGGTGGTGTTGTGCCAGAGGTCGGACTCGATGGTCTCAGAGGTCTCGAAATTATCTACCGACCAAATTGACGCTGTGACTGTGTGGATGCCAGGTCCTTGCCGGGGGTGCCGTGGTGCAGCGCCCTGCCCGGAGCCGCGGGGCCCGGGCCCTCGGCCCTCAGCGGCCCTCACGCGCCGCGGCAATGGCGGCCCCCCCACCCGCT
>VZRL01003130.1:27815-229312 GCA_013397895.1 Origma solitaria | reverse complement strand
AGCTGGAGCGTCTGGACCGGGCCGGCGTGGTGAAGGTGACGGGAGTTGGGGCGCGGGGGTGAACTTTTGGGACCGTCTTGGAAACTAACGGGAAAAGAGAGCGGACTTTGAGGGATACTTGGTATCCCCCATGAGGGTATCTTTATGGATCCGCGGTGGGCGCCCGGTTACAGCCTGAACTCAGGCCGGGGGGAGTGCAGCCCTGTGCTGAGGGTGAAACGGAGAAATCATAGACAGCTTTGGAAATGAACTTAAAGATCATCTCGTTTCATGGGCAGTGACACCTTCCACTAGAACAGGTTGCACCGAGCCCGGTCCAGTCTGGCCTTGAGCACTTCCAGGGATGGGGCAGCCACAGCTGCTCTGGGCAGCATTCTACTGAGAGTGCTGCTATAATACGACATGCTGTTGAGAGTACTACTGCTGCTCTGGCCAACAAAACTGCATTCTACTGAAAGTACTGCTATATATGACGTGCTGTAGAGAGTACTGCTACTGCTCTGGCCAGCAAATACTGCATTCTACTGAGAGTACTGCTATATATGATATACTGTTGAGAGTACTGCTACTGCTCTGGCCAACAAATACTGCGGAGAATGTTTGTGCACTACCGCAGACTACCTGCGTGTGCTGGGTGCCTGCTCAACACAGGGCGTTGGTGTAGGAGGGAGATGCAACTGAGTAGAGTGCCTTAAGTATCCTCACCTTTGAGCAAGCTAGACTTCACACACAGTGCTGCAGTATTCCTAGGTAAATGCTGTAAAACCCCCTGGAGGAATAATTAAATGCCTTTAATTATCAAATACAAGCACCTTCCTATGCATGCTTAGGTGCAAGGCAGAGCTAATGCATCTATCCACTGAAAGGGAAGGGATTAAGAGGTTAAGAGCAAAATGGTAAATCATGATTCAAGCATTCACAGCTGGAACAATGGTAGAGGAGAGCTGGTTTCTCTCTTTCAAAGCGAACAAAGAAGATTGTTGAGTCTTATTAGCAGCATGTAGTAAGTAATCTATTTTACAATTTGCTAGCAGATTGTGGTGTTGGAGCATTGAGGTTGTGGTAACATAGGAAAAGGCTGTGGGCAGCCTAGACCTTGATAAGTTACAGCTGTGCCCCCAAACAAGAGGAATAAACAACCTTATAAGGGAACTGAGTAGAAAAGGCAGGTGTAGATAGTTTGCTAATCAACTGTAAGGTAACAAGGAACACCTGTTCTAGTCAACGGTAAGGTTACAAGGAACACCTGTGATGGCTGTGGCAAAGAGGATATAAAGGGCTGTACCACAGGATAATAAAGAACTGATGCTTGTCACCACTTTGAACATCAGCCTTTTTTGTCTGCTGTCGGAGGTGACTACAATTTGTGAACAAAATCTTGATTAACCACTTGTTATTGAAAGGGGAGGAAGCACAGGAATCCTGCTATAATGTTTGTTAGATGTACAGAGCCTCTGTCCATCCTGTGCCTGTCTCAGCTCAGGGGGTGTTCCTTGTATTGCACAGGAAGATGGCAGAAGGTGAGTGAGAGACATCAATAAGAGGTAGAAGGCCTTCCACCTAGAGGTGTTTGGCCATGCAGAAGTCCCAGTTGCTGGGACTAAAATACAGTGTGGCCCTGGTGGAGGGGCTCCCAAACCTGGTTTTGTGTGAGCAGCCTTGTTCTGGAAGAGGCATTTTGGGGAGGCAGTGCTCAGCTCTCTCTGAGCAACAGAGAGGAAGGCATGTTTGGTAACGCAGTGGAACTATAGATCCACACTTTCTTTTCTAGGAAGAAGGTTGAAAAGGGGGTTGGGTGGGGTGGGGTTTGAAGGGAGGAGGTTTGTTGCCCTTTTTTCCCCAAAAGAAGCAAAAAGTTTTTCTGCCACTACCAGAGCAGTCAAATCCCAGAGTATGAAGAGCCCTGAGCTAAGGGATCATACCCTGACAGTGAAAGCTGGGCTTTTTTTCTTTTCCCCCAGTCTTGTCCAGATAACCCCTCCATGTCATTTCCAGGATTTTGTTCCCTCCCATCCTATCTAGCTGTGCCTCTTATGTATTTAATTGCAGTTAAATGTCTATGTGAATATGATTTCTTGCTTGAATATTGCACAAAGGCAGTAACTTATTTTCTGTGGTGGGTGTGGAGGGCCTGTGTTTCTGTAGTGAAATAGAATTCTTAGATGCGTGAGTGCTGTGCCACTCTACTGGCTTCAGCTAAATGTGGCCCAGAGATTAAATAGCTGTCAGTGTGGAATCTGATCCAGCTGAACTGCAGTCCACTCCTAACCAAATCCATGCAGCAACAGCAGCAGAACTGGTAATTTTAGGGGCTCCTTGCAGTTTTAGGGATTATTTATCCTTGTTTCTGAACACAGTTGTGTTGTGTTTGAGCAGCTAGGAGAGCTGTGAAGGAAACTTCTGAAGAATCTAGTTGAAGCGTTTTCATGCTGTTTGAAAGGTGTTAAAGAAAAAACAGCTTTCTTCGGCTTCTCTAGTTTTTTACATTACTTCTACCTGACAGACCCACACGGGAAAGGGCAGAATGAGTGACATCCATCAGTGCTAACCTTCTGTGATTGGTTGTCCCAAGAGAGAAAGGCTTTTTCTTCATGATGGGTCTGTTCAGCCAGGACAGAAGCCTGATGGCAGCCTGTGGAAGAGTAAGTTCTTGACAGTGTGCCAAATGGTTTTGTTCCCTGCTCTGGGATCCACATTTAGGAGCTGTTTGCAGCTTTGCTCTTGGAAAGGCTGCTGCACAATGGAATGGCTTGACATACTCCTGAGAGCCTGGATTCTGCATGGAGAGTGCAGATAAATAAGATGTGAATTCTTTAAGGTGTGTAGGGCAGGGATGGATTGAGGTTGGGAACTTGGGGAGCATAAGCATGGAAACAAGTGCAAGGCAGTGAAGTCTGAGCAGTTCCCTGCTCTGAGCACTCCTATGTGAAGTGGGGGCTTCATGCTTGGGCTCTGCTCCATGTTCCCACTCTGTGGTATGCTGCCAGCCTTGACTGTTTCTGGATCAAGACTAAATCCAACTGTGATGAATTGGAAACACAACTGATGAATAAAGCAGTGATCAAGCAGATCTGGAGGCATGTCAGATTCCTCCTGTCGGCAGTGAGAGGAAATGGGAAGATAGTGTCATGGGCATCTTCTGTGACTGAGCAGTTGCATGGGCTAGGAATTGTTGGAGTAGTGCAGAGCTTTCTCCACTCTTCCTTCACCTACTTTCTGAAAGCAGTGACTCCTTGCAGCGGTCTTGATCTTTTTGCAGGCAGACCAACCTGTGTTTCTGTGCCAGCCCAAGATGCCAGTGTAGCCTAGAGAACAGAGCACAGGTGAATTTTCAGGACAATTTGCTGTTGCCCTACTGTAATGGCCTCCCTGAAGAGTCTATTTGTTTCCCCTCTATCCCCACTGTAAGGGAAGGCAGGGGACTGATTTAGAGGACTTTCTCTTTGCAGCATAGTGTTAGTCTTTAGGTGCAGTCAAATGCTGACTGCAAATCTGAAAGCCTCTGCTGCCAGCAGAAGTTCAATATAGAGATATACCTTCTATACTGAAGATACTTCTAAAATGGAAATAAAAATCTTCCAAGTGGTAAAATTCTTTCATTTCTTATGCATACAATTAGTTTCACTTACAGAGATAGAGATTATTTTGGCTTTGTGTGCCCTTTGTGGTGGTGGTGGTGAGCGCAGTCTCCAAAACAAGGCAAAACCAACATTTTTCTCTAGCCACTGTCAAACTTAATGTAAACCACCTTTGCCATTTCCTGAGTTTAGTGCCATCATGGCCTGGCTGGATTGGGGATCTGCATCTTCCTACCTGCAGTTCTTGTGACACTGCCAAGCTGTTGATAATATTTCCTTTGCTCTCTGATTTGTTTTCCATCAGAAGTTCTATAATTTCAAACCTCTGTACAAAGGGATTTATGTGTCTTTTGTGACTGGGTGGAGTCAGAGAGCAATATGCTGCATTCAAATGGCAAGCTTTTCTAGAACTGCAATTTGCAGTTACATTTTCAGTTACTACAAAGTAATAATAAAAAAAATTCCAAGTATTAATTCAGTTTCCTCTCAGTGCTGGCCTAAGTGAGCTCCACTTGCTAATGGCTTGTGACAGGGCAAGGCACTGGCTATGCACAAAGAAAGAGTAAGGAAAATAATCCTGAGCTTAAAAGGTATTTGTCTCCCCTAAAGCATCATTCAAGGATGTGACAGAAAGCCAGGTAGAGGTACTGGTATGTTGTCCTGCTGCTTTCTGAGTGAGGGTTAACACTGACAGATGTGGAGCTAATGTGCAGTTGCCTTGTGGGTGCTCCCCTCCTGGTAGCAAGGCCGTTTGGATTCCCCTTTGGAGGCTCAGTGAAGTGCTGCTAGTGAGCTTCTCCACTCTCTAGGACAGCCTCTGTTCAGGCAGCAATGATGTTTGCCTGCGTAGGTTTGAAACCAATGAATGCCATTGTTTTCCAATAAAATTTGGGTTTGTTTGGGGTTTTTTGGTGGAGTGTTGTGTTCACACTTTCATTCCTTTCTGTTTTCAATGAGTTGTGCTGGACTGGCCACATCAAAGGGTCTCCAGTGTCCCTGTCAACCAGGAGAATTCCTAGGAGATTTTGGCTGTAGTCTGTGCAGCAAGCTGCAGTGCTCTCTTTTGCTTTTGGGTTTCCTGTTGCATAGCAAATATGGAAAGAGTAAGTTTAGGCTTAGAGAGACAAACTGGGAGCTCTCGTGACTGCTTCTTGAATGCAGGAATAAAGAGAGATAACCATTTAAAATAAAATTAAATCCAAACCAAACACATCTGAACTGTACTTACCTGTTACTAAGAGAATGCAGTTGTCTTTAACTCAAGGAAGTTAAATGTTATCACTGACTAAAATGGCACTAATTTTGAGAGTGAGACTATACAACACTTAAAACAACATTCAGATAAACCATCCCTGGCCTGCAAACCTCTCTGTGTCTGAGGGATAGCAATCCTTCTACCTGTGGGGAAGCTGTGGTGCTAGTTACTCCTATTGTCAATATCCATCAGGAAGATACTGACCTTGCACTCTTTGAGGCCTCAACAGCTCAGTTCACTTATTTTCCTTAATTGCAAATAGCATTAAAACTTTCTTTGTCCTCATAATTTTCTTGGAAGAAGAGGGATTTTCCTGTTTGACAACTATTAAAGCTCAAAAAAATTTGGACTTCAGATTTGTTGCTGCATAACTGAGGTTATGCTTTAGTCAGTAATTTCATAGCACATTACAGGACTGGAAAAAACCCAATAATTTTAAAATAAGTTCATTACTCCTCCTGCGTAGTGTTTCACTACTGACTGTTGAGAGGCATTCTGGAAGAAATTAAAGCTCGAATTTTCTTTTCAAACAAGAAGACAAAAGTCCTGAATCCATTGAGGGGATGTGGAGTAGGTAAACTTAATAGATACCTTGCATTTAGAAGTAATTTCTTTAAACTATCTTCTCTCTGTAGTTAGCTCTTGTAAGATTTTAGAAATCATGGTAATTTTGTTCCTGTCCAATCACACTTAATGGAAGGAAGGAACGTGTAATTAAAAGCTTTCCTGCCTGAACAAGGTAGTCCTATTAATAAAAAGGCCATACTTCTGTGAACTGGCAGTACAAGTTACTGCTAGCAAAGAGCCCAACCAGACAATATGAACAAATCCAACTGGTTCAACATTTCAGTACTCAGGGAGATTAGTGATTTTAATTAAACAAAACTTTTTGATTGTAAATATATTTGTTTTATTTAACAGATTACCTTCTAGTTAGTTGTCTTAATATTCCTTTTGTTCAAGAGGGAGATCTTCCCAAGGTAGATCACAGATCCTGTTTTCTGTGACTGGAGATCAAGACTAGCCTAAGTCACTACGAGGAAGTATTGTCTTGGGCACCAGAAAAAAATGTTATCCCAAGTGGGAGTAAATTCAAATTATCCAAGTAGTGGCATTGGATTTTCAGCAAACCTCTCTCTTAAAGTACCCCTAAGGAAGTAAATAGGTGGTGTTCATCTGTTCAGCTCCTCTACCAGGAAGGAATGATCTTGGTGAATCTTTAGGTGCCTAGCATTAAGTAGGAAGATTGAAAGACAGGAAGAAGTATGGCCTCAGTTTATTGGAGCATCTCCCTAAACTTTCAATATTTTTATATAAGCAACAGAATATCACTTTTTTTTTTTTCTCTCTGTGAAAACTGTTCAGGATGAACTTGCATTGGTCTTTCATTTTATTCTACTCATTATTTGTTGTAGCATACTATCCTCTGATACCCTTAGGTAGGGAAGGAGAGCTGATCAACAGTGCCTGAGAAATATTTCCAGCAAACCCGACTCAAACATTCACTTGTATTAATCAAATCAGTCTGGTATCTAATTTGAAACACCAGTAAATCTGCTTTGGCACTTCCCATCCTCTCGAATAACTACCCCAAACTTCCTCTGCTACCACCACCAATCTTCACTTTCAGAGAGGGCTTATGACTTGCTTCCCTCCTCTCCCCACTTGGGGAGGAGGGAGGGAGGAAGACGGCGGGGCGGGGAAGGCGTGCGGGGGAGGTGTGGGAAGGGAAGGAGGGAGGACGGAGGAAGTCGCTCTCCCGACCCGGCAGGCTCTGGGATGCTCTGCGAATCCCTGTCGCTGCGGGCTGGCGGGGCTTCCCAACTTTGCGGCGGTGGCGACGGGGAGAGGCGGCGGCAGCCCTGTTGCTNGAGGTGCTGAAGGCAGGGAGGAAGCTGAAATGCGCGGACATCTTCGCTCCCCCTAATTTCCTCCCTGCCTTCTGCAGCCATTTTGCACCAGCGGAGTTGAGGGAGAGGGTGGGCTGCAGGGAATGGAGGGGAGAGGGTAAAGAGTTGCGGAGAGCGAGAGGTAGCCATGGGAGATCCCGACTGGTGTGTCTGCTGAGACTGGCTCACTGCAGCAGCTGTCATCAGCATCATGGTGAAAAGGAAAAGCTCAGAGGGCCAGGAGCAGGAGAGTGGCCGTGGCATCCCTCTGCCCATCCAGACCTTCCTATGGAGGCAAACCAGGTAAGAGCAGCAAGCCCTGGGCACTTGGGATACAGCTGCAACAGGGCAGTGGAAGTGCCGAGGGGGGGTGCGGGCCAGCTGCTGCCCAGTGGCAGGAAGGACGCAGTTATTACTGCAGCTGCAACATGAAGGCATGAAGCAAACTGCTCTCTTCGCGCTCGGTATGGAGTGATTTATGTGTATTGGGTATGGGTGGAGGTGTCGAGGCAGCTTAACCTAGTGGCAGTCCCAGGCAGCTTCTTGATTTGACTTTAAAGCATCCATGTTTACCTATCTTTGTGCACCTTTCCCTTCCTCCCTGTCCCGTGCTCCCCATTCCGTCCATCCTGCCCCCCCACCCCTATCTTTTAAGAGGACTCATGGAGCTCCTGTACCAGGAGCAGCATCCGTCAGTGCTGCACCATGCAGCTTTTCTTCTGTCTGTATTTGCAGCCGTCCTGGAAGTGTAATCTGTGCTTTGAGAGGTCAACATGCAAACAGATATGTCAAAGTCCCGTCTTATTTTACAGGATTAGAGAGTGAGAGATTGGAGATGTGTGAGAGACTAGCTGAATGTATGGCTGGGGTTTTTATGTTCCTTGTGAATTCTGTCAGTCTCCTGTCCTAGCAGAATTCTAAACTGAAAATATTGTAGGAGCAGTGGGGGAGGTTGGAAGATTTGAAGGTTGTGGCTCTAATTTAAGGCCTCAGTCACAAAATCCTTTTATGCTAAAGTCAGTGTCTTTCAAAATAAAATAGAGAAAACCCCCTGCAATAAGGTGACCTGATTATTTTTTTAATATTTGCTCTGATCTCATTCCAGAGGAGAATGACAGCAGAGGGTGGGTTTTCTCTACATACAGCATACAGGCCTGCACTTCACCATAAGCCTTCTGCATCAGCAGCTATGCAGAAAAATATTTAATACAGAGATGGAAAATTGATCTCTTGCTCAAAATAAAGGCAAGGCAAAGTTCAGTAGTATTTAATAAATTTTAGACAGAATTTGTTGAAAATCATTCACTGAAGTAAAATGGCTGAAAATTGTCTGATGGAAGATTTTATCCCTGAGAACTTGAGGGCTGTATTAACTACTTGACGTATTGGTGTGGGCACTTTTTGTTGTGGAAAAGGTAACAGCATTTATTCGATGTCATCAACAGGTATCTGAACATAGTTTTGGCTTTACGTCTTCCTTTACATAAAGTTTCTCAGGCTTTTGACAACCTTCTGACATGAGAAAAATCCTAAAAATAACTAAGAAAAATGCACATTGATGTACTGGGTCTCTAATGCTTCTTCTCCTTCCTTTCAGTGCATTTTTAAGACCTAAACTGGGGAAACAATATGAAGCTTCCTGTGTGGTATGTACACATGTCTCTTTTTCAATTCTTGTTAGTAACTAACTTTGCATGCAAATCAATCTGACTGTAGTGGCTGATCAGCAAGCTTCTCAGCTTACACTAGAAGTAAATTTAGTCCATTCAGCTTAATTTTGTACTTTTATCACATGAACGATTTGAATTTTTTCCCATCTGGAGAATTTGGATACCATGTCCATCTTTAGATACAGCAAAAATAATTTATTTGGATATTAGTAATAAGTAATTCATTCGTATCTCCTTAGTAATTAAATTAATAATGGCGTGGACAAACTGAGCTATGACAATCTGGGTCTAACCTTGCAGTTCATCCTGTGTAGATGTGCTCTTGCATGAGATTGATGTCATTTCAGTTTGTGATTGCTGGAGGTTTTTCCAGCTTAAAATATTGAAAATCTAAACAATACTAACAGGCTTTGAACAATAGTTTTACCATTGTGCAAGATGAGAAACAGTTCCACTGGAAATTAGAGGGAGCATATCTTATCAGCATGGTTAAGGAGAGGCTATTATGCAGATACAAATTACTCTTATTTCTAAATGTACTTCAAATAAAGCCTCAAGTTACGGCCAAAAAGGAGGAAAAAGGGAAGGCATGAAGCAAGTTCAGATAAGATGGGCATCTAGAGAATTTCAGAATTCCTTGAATGGTTGCTGGTCTTTGGATTACTTAAAGTACATTAGTCAGTTGCAGCCAAACTTGACAGAGTGGAAAAATTTAGTCTGGACATGTATCTTAGTAGTTTAAAGGTCTTGGGTCACTCTGCAGCAATTTTCTGACTGCCTTCTCACAAGACATTAAGCTGGAGAAGCTTTATCTGTTGCTGACTCATTTTCTTCTAAGAAATACATAAATTTTTCAGGGTTTTTGCTAGATACCAAATAGCAATAGAGGAGTGCTGGCTTAGTGTGTTGGTGAGTAAAATGTTTTTCAATTCTAGCACATGCAGCAAAACGCATCATCATTGTTTTATGCCACTGACAGTTCCTGGTTGTTGAGAGGCTGGAAAATGGAGCTTGGTGTCTTGTTGCTTCCTTTGCCAGGAGCCTCAGCAGTGTGCAGGAGCCATGCCTTGGAGCGCCTGTAATCTGAGGCTGTGGCTTCACCTGTGGCCTCATACCTGTTACTGTTAGGTGGAGGGGCAGAGCTTCCTTCTCTGTGCCTTCTGTATGTATCTGTCTGTCCGTGGCTTCCTTTGCTTCCTGCTGTGCTGTTGGCATTGGGTCCCCTGGGCTGATTCTAAAGCACCGTTCTTCTGTGAGCACATACCAGTATTTACTAAGTGCAAAAACAAACATCCAAAAACACCCTAAACTGTGAGACAATGTAAATCACATGCTTCAGCCAAGAGAAAAGGAGCTCTGAAAAAATGCATTTCATTAAGATCCAATTAATTTCTGCCTCTTGGATGAAGAATTTGATTCTTCCCCAATTCTTAATATAATCATTAAATTATGGTACAAAGTTTTCAAAGGTAGAACTTGGTTTTGAGGAATTGGTGGGATACAGCCTGATATAATGCATCTGCTCCCTTCTGCTTCATCTGTTTCCTCTACCTGCTGGTGCGCAGGAATGTCTGCCCATATCAACACATTCTGTACTATCCAGTGGAGCAGCAGAGTTCTGAGTGCATGGGTGAGACAGGGTTTCTGGAACCTGACAGTACTTGACTTGTCTTCTGAAACCTTCTGCTGGCTAACACCCCTGTATTGACTAAAAATACTGTGCACCTATTACATGATCTATCCTTTTATAATCACCTAGCCAGAATAGTTGTAGGCATGTCTATAGGCTGTTAACTGTCTGGCAATGCATATGACACAGCCTTGTTCAGTATTCTATTATTATTCTTGGCTTTAATCTTGCTGCAGTAGAATTTGCTGCATACTGTGCATTGAGGAAGCAGATGTTGAAGGCTGAGATTCAGTGAGTACAGTGTCTGGTCTGCAAGAGCATATTGCATTGCTTCTTTGAGCTTTGCTTTATACCATACTTGAGAAAAACATGCCCTTTCATTGCATTGTTCTCTTTACCTGAACCATCACAGTGACTTTGACTGGTCTGTGAATAATAGCCTTTAAGGTGAAGATAAATATATCCCCCCACACACACATATGGTCTTATAGCATCTAAATATGTTTGTGCTTCAGTATGGATTTAATGTTCTTCCCCCTCCCCATTCTGAAGCTGTTCTGCCCGGACGCAAGGTCAGTCATAATGTGCATGGGACAAAGCTGTAAATGACCTCACAGGAATGCATGTGAGTGCTGTATAAAGCTAATGCATTTTTGAAGTGATGGTAAGGAACTCAAAGATATATTTAAATTCTTTTACTCTGGACTGCATTGGCCATGGAAGAACTCAAATGTTTTCTGGAGGATCCTGCAAATTCAAAGTTTACCTCTTTTCTGTTTGTTGTGGGTTTTTGATTTTTTTTTTGGTTGGTTGGTTTTTTCGTTGTTGTTGTTTGTTTGTTTGTTTTGGTTTGGGGTTTTTTCCTTGTTTGTTTGAGGGTTTTTTGTTTTGTTTTTTTCTTCTTTTTTTTCTTGTTTTTGAAAATGTAATTACATAGTTTTTTATTGTGAATAATTAAAGTATAAATATGGAACAAAGTTCAGAAAGACGCCCCCTTTATTTTATCCAGCCAAGGGACATGGTTGCAGAAAACTGAATTTCTGTAAGTAAAGTGCTTGGCAGCTGTGCTTCATTACTTGTGAATGTTTATACTGTTGCAATGTTCAGTAAACAATGGAGTCTTACCATGCCTTGTGCTATGAACTCCTAGGTTCCTAGACCTTTCTAGGAACTCTTCCCTGCCCAGTGGACCTGCCTCAGACTGGCACTACTTTCTGCCTGCACTTCAAGCTCTTTCCAGTCAGTCTGAATTGACTTCAGCACTGGTCTCGGCTTTCCTCCCTGCTGCAGCCTGAGGTTTGGAAGAACAGGGCAGTAAGGTCCCCTCCAAGGACACAAGTCCAATTCAAGAAGGACTAACCATTTTTCTGTGTTTCTGCTATGGTCCTTCTGTACCTGTACTGGGCTAAGCACTGGGCCCTGCTCTTTATTTATTTTTTTTCTTCATGTGCGCTCCTGAGAGGATGTAACAGGAGGTGCTGAGCTTCCAAGGTCCTGGCGACCTCTTCCTGCCTTATGCGATTCACTGCAGGTACAGCTTCCCTGGGCTTAGAGCAGGGGAAGTTCATGCAGCTCAAGCAAAGCTGTTTAGGAAACCATGACAAAGCCCAGCCAGAATGCTGCTGGAATGGGAACAGCCTGAAGATGCCTGGACAAGCAGTACGGGACAGAGCAGACAGTGACACACAGGCTGATCCTGGTCACAAGGTATTTGACAGTGCCTTTGGTTCTTATGGAGAAGAAAGGTAAAAGGAGAACAGCAGCAGTGGGAAGGCAGCCAGACAAGGCTGACTGCCACTCACTGTGAAAACAGATGTCACCACCAGGCTAAAAGGAAAAATGCTTGTGTAAGTGGTCCTGAGGGAGCTGAACACACACACAAAGCACTGCAGAAAGGGGCCGTTTCTCCAGCCAAGGCACTGGCTTCCCTCAGTATCCCCTTGGCAGATGTTCTTTATCTGCCTTTGGTGTGTGGGGGGTGTTGCAGGCATGAACAAGCCTGCTGTAAGTAGGTAACTGTTTTCTTAGCCAAGCTGCAGCCCTAAGCCCCGAGGCTGTGGCTCTAGACGTACCCGTAGCATGACAGTATCTGTCTCCTGACTCAGTTACAGGGAACTTATTCAGACATTCTCATTCAGGCTTCTTATTGAAATATGGAACTCCTCTCAGCTGTAGCAGCAGTTGTTTAGTTCATGTGGGGTGAAAATTAGGTCTTCTGCCCCAATGTCTGTGTATTCTCTGTAACAGGTCCTGACAGAGTAGAGCCATAGCAGACCAAAAGGGAGGGTCTGGGGCCAACCCAGCTCCTTGCATCTTGAGTGTCTGGTATAGACAGAATCTGCACCTTTACCAAGAACTCCAGTCAAGTTCCACAGGAACACTTGTCCAAAGAACTGGACAAGCATTTTCCTGTTGGTCTGCTTGTGACAATTGTCAGTGTGGGGCTCGGTGGCAGTTAGTTCCTGTGCTGACAGTGCATCCGCAGTAGCAGTTCTGTACCAGGCAGTGCCTGTAGCAGTCATGGACACTCAGTGGTTTCCATACAGCATTTTTCATGTTTGCATTTTTCTGGCAAGATACAGTACTTCTGTCTCAGATGCTTGTAATCACATAAGCTATTCCAGAAGCTAGTCTTTCATTGTGGTTCAAAATATTTAGCTTTCTGCTCAGGCCAGGAAAGAACAGAAGAATCTGGTGGCTAACCACTTAGGGAAAGCTTCTCGGGTGCTCAAAAGCCCAAAATGTTGTGGTAAATACAAGCCTAATCTAAAGATATAATTGCAAACTCCTTAGCTGCCTCTTGAGTTTCTGAAGCATGCATGCTGTGGGTCAGAGCTTGCAGAAGGCAGTTGCTGGAGTACTTTACAGCTGATGCCATTGAAGCACGCAGGAAAGAAACCTTGAATGGAAAGCCAGGGGAGCAACAATGTGTCTTCTGTCACACTTCAAAATTGTGTTTCAGGACACAATTCTGGTGTTCACAGTGACTTTTTTTTCTCCCCTTGCCCTGCAAACTGAATAGCTTTGTCAACTCTATTCTAAAGTGTGAGCTTATGGTTTGGCTTTTGTATTGGAGGTGAGATCATTTAATTCAATAAGCCTCAGTCAGCACTGGTGCTTGGCAGCCCTTTTGGTGAGCTAATTCAGCTCACTAACCTGGTAGGAACTACTTACCTCTTTGCTGACCTTCCTTTTGGCTTATGTAGAGGCTTGGCTTGGCCGAATGAAGGATTCAGTGAGCTCCAGAGCTGATGCATGAGTGGAGGTAGGAGTGTGTGGCTGGAGCAACGACTAAGGAGTGGTCCTTGTCCCCTTGTGATAAAAATAAGTAAACCTCATGTTTTTCACTGGCTCTTTCTAACTTTGTGGTGTTTGTAGCCATGCATTGACCATGCACCTCTTGTTCTGCTTCTGGGGATACTTTGCTAGCTTTGCTTCCTGCTTTTGTTATGTAATAATCCCTTGATTGGGGTACTTGTTCTAATCCTCTGCTGTCTATACTAATGTGCTCTCAGTGCTACTGTGGATCCTGACTGGAACAGAATAGTCAGGCCTTACAACGTGTTCTTTGCTCCCTGGCCTGTCCAGGCTTTCCAAGCATCAGCTACCCCTTCATTTTGCCCCCATTCCTGAACTGATAGGATTGAATGGCAGGAGGTTGTTTTCCTTTCAGACACTGTGCCCCCCCAGCAGATTGCTGTAGGAGTGACTTGAAGCATTCCTTCCCTGGTAGGCTGGTTACCCACTCCTGGTGCTAAGAAACACACATTGCTGATAACATGATCCATGGCACATTATTTTTGACTAATCCTCAGGAAGCCAGTGTTTTTTCCACATATTACAGCAAATGCCCTCCTCTTACCACAGGTTAGCATGCTGTGCCTGAGAGTGGCTGCTCATTCAGGAGAGCATGTTTTGACATGCCTGTTTTGCTCTTCTTCATTGTAATTAAGTCTATTTTTATTACCACTCCCTCAATTTTACAGACAAAAAAAATTGATATGAGTGGTGTTTCAGGATAAGCTTTATGAATCTGGAGTGAGGAAGTATCTTTTGGGCAACAGTTACTTGTTTGCCCTGAGCTTGATAAAATTGGTGAAACAGCTTGTGAGCAAATAGGTAGCCTTGAGGCTAAGCTGGTTTATGGCAAGGACGTGCATTGTCATTATCTTTGCTATAGGTACTTCAGTGACGGAATATCACTGCACTTGTAACCTATAATGAGATCTTTGTATCTGATCAGAGCAACAATTTATTGAAATGGTTGAAGCAACTAGCAATAAGGAGCTTCCCTAGGGATTTCAGAGGCAGATAGTCTTATTTTGTGTTGCTTGAGGTGGAAATAATGAACTTGCTGCAGCCATCAGCTAAGTGTTCACAAAACCATTACATCGTGGCTCGACAAAAAATTTTGTACACGGATTATTTTTGTGACAGGTTGTGAAAATGTTTCCTAAGGCCCGCATACCTTTAATGGGTTGCCCTTTATGTTACGCTAAACTGAAAGAGAATGTGTGTTTAAGAAGCATATCCAGCACTCAGCTCCACAAATACAGGCTCCCCTAGCTCCTGTGACTTCCAACAGGATTACTGGCATGCCCAGCACAACTGTAAGTCAGGGCTACTGGCCTTACCCAGCACAGCTGCGAGTCTGGCTTGGTGTCAGCACTTACTAATATACAGATGGTACTTGCTTTAATTTTCTTACAGTGCAAAAAATACATTGCGTGGCCCATTAATTTCATAGTCAACTATGTCCATATGTCTGGTGAGCTTTAGTTAGAGTGTATTTTTCAGGAAAAATACTATAAAATGTGCTTTTGTTTTACAATTGGAGATTACAGGTTTTTAAAAGAGAATGTTCTATGTACTGGAAGGAATATACAGAAATAGACACAGTGTCTTTTTTTCTTTGTTCTTTCTTTCAGTCTTTTGAAAGAGTTTTAGTAGAAAACAAGCTGCATGGCCTTTCTCCAGCTCTCTCTGAAGCCATCCAGAGCATTTCTCGCTGGGAACTTGTCCAAGCTGCGCTCCCTCATGTGCTGCACTGCACTGCAACATTGCTCTCCAACCGGAACAAGCTAGGTTAGTGCTCATGTGAAGTTGTTTTCCATTACTGAATTTATCAGTTAAAACATGACAGATTGATGCTCAGAGTGCCAACATACTCTAAATCTTTAGAATACTTTCTTCTGGGGATTGTCTTTCTTGAGGATTGTCTTCTTTATAGAATGGTAACCTGTGAAAGCTTCCCCAGTGAAGTTAGTGGTCTGATGAGCTAAAGTCAGAGTAGTTCAATAACATTTTGCTAGTTATTTCCCAGAAGTAATAGAACTTATTTTAGCACCCAGCAGGCATGGGTTCCTTGAAGGAATATGTATTTCTTTCGAGGTATCAGCAGGTATTTTAATATCTTCGGTTGTTTTTTTTCCTTCCTATTTTTCTTTTTGTTCAGACCAGTGCATGTGACTCAGCAGATAGTCAATCAGACAATAAAGAGAGAGGCAGATGCAAATCCAACTTACTTTACTTGTTTTTTACTGATTTCAGGAGTGATTTCAGCAGGAATTTGCTTCCTGAGAAGCAAGTGCCAGTGGGGAACATTTACAAGACACAGCTTGAGCACCATGCAGTGCTCACTGGTATTTTGTCTTATTCAACAAAGTCAAACAGACAAGACTGTTGAGTTGGTTTCTTTTGGGACCAGTCAATGTCTGTGCTGCTGTCCATGCCCTGCGGCTGACATTGCAGAGACTGAACTCCAAATGCTGTGAAATAAATGGAGGCTTCTAATTTAGGCTGTTTCAAACATAAGGAGACAGAATGCTGATACATTTAATTGTAGAATTTTAATTTTCAAATGCTTATCTGGGAGTTGGATGTCCAGCCTCCAGTGCAGCTCTGAAACAATCTCAACGATATCATTAATGGAAACCCTGTGAGATACTGTGATGCATTTTTCCACACAGGGCATCAGGATAAGCTTGGAGTAGCTGAAACAAAGCTTCTTCACACTCTTCACTGGATGCTGCTGGAGGCTCCTCAGGACTGCAGCAATGACCGGTTTGGAGGAGACAGAGGCTCTAGCTGGGGAGGGAGCGGTAGCGCCTTTATCCATCAGGCTGAAAACCAAGGATCACCGGGACATCCCCGGCCCAGCGCCATGACTGATGAGGAGGAGAATAACAGAAGGAAGTTTTTCCAGAATTCCATGGCCACAGTAGAGCTATTTGTGTTCCTCTTTGCTCCCCTCGTCCACAGGATTAAAGTAAGTGGTACATTGATGGGGGTGCTTGTGTGGAGACCTGGCTGAGCGGGTAAGGAATGATTCTGCTTTTGCGATTGTTATCTAATTTAGCCTACAGTGCACACTGGGGTATTACTAGAAATGTTGTACCAAACTGGCACAATGCTGCTGCTATTGGGAAGAAATCCTTCCAGTGGCATGAATAATCACCACAGCATCAGGCAGGCACAAAGGCAAATAAATCTGAAGTGAGACACTTCTAGCCTTTGGGAATGCCAAAGGTCTGTGGCCCCTCTGAAGTCTCTTGGATCCTGAAAACTGCAGAAAGGATTGTGAGCTTTAACTTGCTCCAGTGATTCTCAAGCATTGCTCAGAAAAGCCTTGCTAGATTTTCAGAGATTCCACTGTGGGGCTGCCACTGGGATTTGTTGTTGTCATTACTAATCATCTTGATGTTAATTACGGGGACAGTGTTATGAGCATGGCAGTGGCAAAGGCAATGGAGCATTCCTTTGTTCTGAAGTGTGAAGCACGCTGCAGGCCTCCTGTCTGCTGGTGTTCCTCTGTTAATTTTATGCTGAGTGCATCAGCTTTGCAGAGTGATGTGATGAAAAGGCATTTTCTGTGTGCTCTCACTCCTGCCTCTGGGAGGCTGCCATTTAGCCTTTATGTTTCCAGCTAGGCTTCAGAAAAGAGTAGGTCCTTGAAGAAGAACTATAAAGTCCTGAAGTGATTGGGCTGTTATCTGTTCTAATCCTGTCTTCTATGCTGCAAGAGTTGAAGAAGATAAGAAGAAACAGGAGATAAAACATAATCTTTACCTTTGATTAAGACAGGTAAAAGCAAGACTGGAGAGCTAGATTCTTTCTCTTTTTCTGCTACTGAGTTCTTGTACAGGAGCGTTTAAATTATTTAGCCCAAATTTTTCATACTTGTTTACTAGTTCTCTGTAGGCTACTGGGACAGGACAGGAAGAAATACTGATTTCTCCCCAGTGCTACACACAAAAATGCAGGCTGTCCTTTGAATAAATGAAATTAAACTGGAGGTAGACCTTGGCTATTAGAGATTGGAGTTCCAATTTTTTATATTAATCTTTCTGGCATGTCGTTTACAAGATGGGGTTAATAACAGTATCTCAGGTTTACCTTGAAAATCTCTGAGATCTCTGGAATACTGTGGTGATGGAGATTGAAAATCCCATTAAAACATGCACATTTCTGTCATCAAAATGAAGTGCAGGAAAGGAGGTAAATGAGGCATGTAACTGGTTCACTAAGTGAGCTTTGTCCTCTCTGTCTCGTAAGTCTCAGGGGAAGGAAGGATACTACTACCTGATCAGATAGCCAAAGTAATGCATGGGCTCAAGGAACATGTGTGCACATGTTTGCACAGACAGTCCTAAACTATTGATTTCCTATCTTCTGGGAGGATTTGTGTCTTGAGCAACGTGTTTTTAAATCAGGCTTTGGGGATGCGTGTAATCCTGTAACTTCACAAATGTAGGTAGAAGTGTTGGCACATCACCACAAGCTAGCAGTGCAGTGCAAAGGGAAAATGCAACATTACTACTACCAGGTCCAAAAGCCTTGCAAGCTGCTCATTAGTAAAAATAGTAATTAAAACCAAGCTTAATTTAAGTTTAGCTTGTGAGTTCATTATGATGAGAAAGCACTAACAGAAGGTAGGGAATAGAAGGGCTGGAGAGCTACAAGCAGTCGGTTCCTGCCATTTCTTTAGCTCTCTCTGCATCATCCATTCCAACCGCTGAGGCATCTGGGGATATGTCAGTAGGAGAGTGTTGTGCAGCTACAATTATGCTGCCAACACTGCTGTTACCATGTTTCTTTGCCTTATGGGGCTATACCAACATCTATGTCTCCTAACATAGATCTACCCTTAGGTCAAGTAAGTGCATACCTGCACCTTGATCCTTCTAAGATTTACTTGTGTACTAATTTATATTATTTCAGCTGCTTGCGTATATAAAACAGTGATGGCACAAGTGTAGGTAGTACCAGTGTCTCTGTATAGACGTAGTTCAGGTACCAATGCTAACAACAGTAATGTATACCAGTACTTCATTGTAATCTGTTACCTGTTTCCTCAGTTTCTAAGTAATGTATTAACATTTAGTATTCTTACTCTTTTGGGGAAGAAGTTAAAATCATGGAGTGTAAATCCTAAAGTTGAGCTTGAATACTAAACATGAAGTGGCTGTGTATCATTAAAACAGATACTTTCTGACAGGAATGGCCATTTCTATTAAAGCTTATGTCCTGGAAAAAACAGGGTTCATTAACTAGAATAGAAATTTCATTTGAAAAGAAACCCTTTTCTATATATTTTATACATATATTTTATATGTATATTTTTGTGTGGTAAGATAGGAAAAGGCTGTGGGCAGCCTAGACCTTGATAAGTTACAGCTGTGCCCCCAAACAAGAGGAATAAACAACCTTATAAGGGAACTGAGTAGAAAAGGCAGGTGTAGATAGTTTGCTAATCAACTGTAAGGTAACAAGGAACACCTGTAATGTAACAAGGAACACCTGTTATGGGTGTGGAAAAGAGAGTATAAAAGGCTGTACCACAGGATAATAAAAAGCTGATACTTGTTACCACTTTGAGCATCAGCCTTTTTGTCTGCCATAATGTTTGTACTGATTTTTCCCCATGATTTTTTACTAGCCATAGTTGGCATGTATTGAGCCTTCTGAGTATGGTCTGTAGTCCTTGAGTTAACATATACTGACCAGAGAACTGCTCATCACCTACTTCTTGTAAGGTTTGTGCATTGGAGAAATTAAGGTCTTCACAGACTGAAAACAACATTCTGTTTTTCTTTTTAGGAGTCTGACCTGACATTCCGATTGGCTAGTGGCCTTGTTATTTGGCAGCCGATGTGGGAACACAGGCAGCCTGAAGTTTCTGCCTTCAATGCCCTTGTAAAACCCATAAGGAACATCGTTACAGGTCTGTGACTTGGCTGTGTAATGGAACTCCTGAGATCTGGGAAACCTTTCCCTTTGATTGCCTGATGCTTCCCTTACATTCTGTAGCCATCGTATATGAAGGTCCATGTTGATCCTGCAGGAACCAGTCACACCTTAGTGTAATGTAAGAGTGTTTCCCCTCTGAGTCAATTTAATTATTATTTGCATAATAATTAAGTAGGAGATGGGAGAACCATCACAAATAGGAAATCAATAACCTTTCAGTAGAGTTATCTTTTCTGTCAGCCCCATACAATTTCTGTTAGCCTTGTCTTCCTTAGTCGCTAAGAAGGGCAAAGGCAGTATCCCATAGCAGCCTGACATGAGTGAGGGCATCTTTCCCAAACTGGCACTGGACAAAAATGTACAGTGAAGAGCACACAGGTGGTTCTTCTGCTATCTAAAATTTGATCTCCAGCATGTTATGAAATTAAAAAAGGACGTTTCAAGACAGTCCAAAGAAGATCTGCGTGGTAAATTCACTTTTGCTTACTGGAAGGGGTTACTCTTCCTTTGTGCTTCAGCCATAGTGAGACTGGAGTTGGGTGCTTAGGTTTTCAAGGCTTTGGCTTCCAAGTCTTTTTGTCTGGCCTAGTCCTAAAAACACTATTTTACTGGTATGTTTTAGACAATAGTTTTTTATAGTTCCTGCAACGTGGTGAATTGAAAGTGAGTGGGATATAGTGCTGTGGCATTGCTTCCAGTTCTCGAAAGCGTGGAACTATAATTTTCACCATAGCAAAAATGTAATTCACTAAGATTTTTCTGACAACAGGTCATTTTGGATGTTATATTTTGTTGTGAAGACTTTGTAGACCTATGGGACAGTCCAGAATTGAAAAGATTCAAGTCTTCCAAATTATTTAAAACAGTCTTTGACATCTTGCTTTTTGTCCCTCTGCTTCTATTTCTACAATTAAAATATAGGATTTCAGCCCTGGAACTAACAAAGGAAATTAGTCCTAACTTTTCTTTGACTGTTGGAATTTTTTCTGTAGGTCTGTATGTGGTCAGAAAATCCCTAAAAATAGCTTCAGGAGTAAAGTCTGAAATAAAAATGCTCCCTTTTGTTTTGAAACTGTTTTCATCAGGACAGAAATACTAATTGGAATGAGGTCCTTTACGTCTAGGGAGATGCTGCTATCATAGCATTGTTTTAAACTGGGACAAAAAGAAAGTCAAATTTACTTAAATTTTCCTTCAAACAACAAATTTAAAAAATCTAATAAAGAAGCTTTGCAATGTTTTGTTTGCAGTCAGTCTGATTCAAAGTCACATTTGCACAGCTTTCAACAGGATTTCAAGACTTGTCGTCCTAGTCTGTGTGATGCCCTTCTTCTGCTACAGTATTACTGATCAAACTTTACCTGTGACATCCATGTGTTCCCTGTGCTGAAGACATCTGACAAATTGGAGATCACAATACACTGAGTGATGTAACCTAGAAAAGGACCTGAATATATGTACAAATAGGATGAAGAACTCCAAAATAAAAGGCGTTAGTCTCCACGGGAAAGCACAATTGATGGCAAATGGGTTTAGGATAAAATTTATATTCAAATTTAATTTTAAAGAAATAGAGATTTTCAGTAGACAGTGTTGTTGACAACATAATGGAAAGAACTCTAAAATCTAAACCAGTCTTTTTTTCTTTTTATGGCTGTGACTAGTGCCTAGGAAGTCTGCAGTGGATAGATGCTGGGTTTGTTTTCTGGTTTATCCTTGTATTATAATACTTTATAATAAGTACATTATAATAAGTACATTATAATGTAAGATGTGATTCTGAAATGTCCTCCTTTGACTTCTCTGCTCAGCCAAGCGAAGTTCTCCCACCAACAATCAGAGCGTGACTTGTGAATCCCCTAATCTGGACAGTGGACGTACCGAGGTAAGTTCTGTGCTAAAGTTTGACAAGCTTGAATAAGGTGCTAAGGGAGCAGGGAATTAATATTGAAACAGAGTTACTGCCCTAAAGTATTCCATCTCTAGAAATTACAGTTATTAATATAATTAATAATTACAGTTATTGCAGTTATTCACAGTTCTTCACAGCTAAGGCTCCCAACCTTGTTTGCAGTGGAACCAAAGGGTATGGGGTATAGCTATCTGGATCTCCTTGACCATATCCTGTCTTAGAGGATGGAAGCCTGATGTTGTGTATGGCAAGAGGGTTGGAGCTCGATTCTATGGTCCCTTCTTTCCCAAACCTTTCTAAGATTCTATGATCTTACATGTTCTCCTGGGCAAGAGCCTTGTCTTACCCTTTGCCTGTACAGTGCCTTGTATTGGGAAGCCTCAGGCTTGATCAGTTTTTCCATTGTATTATGGTGTAAGTAACAGTCATGTCGAAGTTCAAATTGCAGTTATAAAACTAATATGGGAGAAATAAATACGTTTATATACTTATTTCCTTTTTTACAACTATCCAAAGGGACTGCAGGTGGTCTGTGAGACAGCGCAGCCAGATTCTGTACCTCCAAAGGCTTCTGTTTCAGCGTGTCATCCTGGAAATGCCTTGGATGGAAGCGTATCCTCCCAAACCTCTCAGGAGAGAGGTACTGCACATCCCAGGTACAAAGACCTTCAGGAGAAACTTGGGCTCATGTGACTCAGTGGTGGAGGTCACACAAGTCCTTCATCTTGAATCCACTCTTGTCTGTACATGCTGAGGGTGCTGGATGTTTGTATCAAATTCTTAATTCCACAAACCTCAGTTCTGGGTGATGAAAAAGGTGGCAGCACTTGTTACTCAGTGCTGCTTTCATTGGAGAAATCTCTAGGTGGCCTGTTGGGAGAGTTTCTTTAGTCTTTTCTAGAATGTTGGTTTCTTATAATTAAGGACTCAAAAAATAACCTGCAGGTTCAACCCTTCTAGGCTGGATTCAGCCTCAGGCAACTGGTATATTTTCTGGCTTCCTTCTGATCAGGTTTTCTTTCATCTTAGCAAAGGATTTTTGCAAGCCTCTCTCTATTACTTTTATTATGCCTTCTTTGCATCATGATGCATAGCTGGCTTTAGGCTATTAACCTAAAGGAACAGAGTAACGAAGGAGCACAGCCATGCAAACATCCTGACAGCTTGTCCTGCAGTGCTCAGGCTGTGGTCTTCCAGCATGGCACTGCTAAATTCATCTAGATTTGGGCACATAAAGGTACAGCTGGATTTTCAGTAGTGCTAGACACTCAGTAGTGCCATAGAGTAAATCAAGCTGATGAGTATTTTCAGAGATTTTGGAGAGGGAGGGCTACAATTTTAAGTTTCTATTGATCTGGGAGTGTCACTTAAACTTCTGAAAATTTTGGTCCTGTTGCTTATCTCTTTTGAGAAATGTCGTATCTAAAACCCTGCACTTTCAAGAAATGGCTTCATTGCAGTGGCAGAAGTATAGGATGTAATGATTTTCTGGATGCCATCTAGGAACAGCTCTGATCTCTCAAATGGGAGCTCAGGGCATCCTTTCACTGGTGCGAAGGGCAAAACTATTCACTAAGGCTCTCATCCCATCAGGAAGCTTGCCTTGGGATTTTGTCAAGCCTGTTGTCAGTTCTGGGTCTTTTTAAATTTGTATTAATGTGAGCCAGTAAAACTGAAGGTGGGGACAGAGCTGCCTTTCTATGTATGAACACTACTGCTCAGAGAGTGCGCAGCTGTAAAAAAAATAAGCAGCCTTTTAAGAAGACAGAATCAGGTGATCAATTTATCAAGCAGGGTCTGGTGGTTGCCATGGGGATGAAGCTTCAGACAGGCTTTGAAGAGAGCATCATTATGCCTCCTCATTTGCAGGACTCATTGATCAGTTAAAACTGTACAGGGAGCTTTGGTTGCCAAGCAACAGACAACTGGGGAACAAATGTTGTTTACTCTGCTTACCAACAGCCAAAGTATTCCTTTGTCCTTGGCCAGGGGTTGAAGGAAGACTGCATTTCCACTTTCCCTGCAGTCATAGGCAACCACGAGCTGATTATACAGGCACTGCATTTGCCTCTAAATGAAGAACTGAGTTTAATTTCTGAGTGTTCTTTGGACACTGTTTAAAAAAAAATGTCTTGTTCTTCTGGTCCTAGCTGTGTTGCTTCTCCACTCGGTATAATTCTCCATGTACAGATGATACAGTTTAACCCTGAAGCAAATAAAGCCATGGCTCTTTATCCAGCTGCTGCCTTGAACAGGCTACCTGGGAAACAGACTTTGCAGGAAGGACTTTAGTTACAAATATTTCATAAGGAGAACATGCCTTGCTCCCACCTGTGTCATGCCTCAGGTTTGCCTATGCCATGTATAGGGAACAAGGAACAACTGTTTAGCTCCATAAGCTGCTCAGGGTCCTGCAGAGTCACCAGGGAGCAATGCATCACCTTTCACAATTGCTACTGAGATACTTTGAATATACTTCTGGGTTTTTGCAGGCTGCATCTATGCGACACAACCTAGACTTTGACAAAACCACCCTTCACATCAGGTTTATGGGTAAAATGTTACAGCATATTCCCATTTCTTCTTGTTTTCTCCTTCCTAATTCAGTTTTTCAGGTTTTTATAACAGCTCATTTCAAAGTTGTCAGACTTGCAGCATTTTTCCCTGGAATACAGCACTGGGGGAGAAAGTTTGAATCTGTTTATTTCATATAGTGTGGCATATGCTGACACAGACAGGCTGGTCTGCAGATGCCAAGTACCTCCAGCATTGGCCTGTGGGGCTGGCAGCAAACCAGCTCTTTCAGGTTTGAACTCTAGATCCATGCATTGCTCCGAGCCCAGCCTTGACACCTGCTCCCCGTTTCCAGGCGTGTAAGATGGAGCAGGGTTCATGTGATTCCAAGTGGTGTCAGTGTTCAATGCACACTTCTTTCTCCTTCGCCAGTTCCATACCTGCCTTGGATGCACAGGGCAGAGATCCAGCAAAACACTTAGTGCTCAAGTGAAGTGAATGTGCTTAGAGGTCCCACTGGTCAGTATTGTTGCTTTCCGTAATGCTTTTCTGGACTGTGGCATTGGACCCATCTGTTCAGAATGTGGTGGTACCGAGATGGAGATGGACATTTCCTGTCCACACTGTCTGCATGCTGTTTAACAGAGTTGATACTAAAAATGGACTTTAAAAAAAAAACAAATGCAAACTTGACATTCCTGTAATGATTCTCAAATGCCTGAGACTATAATGCAAGAAAGTGCTGTTAATTTTTATAGAATCCAAAAATCCCAGAGGTAAACAGGTCACAGAGGTGTGTTTCTAATACACAGAGTGGAAACATTCAAAATGTCTACTTCAGCAGACAAAAAAAAAAAATTCCAGAGTTTCTGCCCCACCCCCAGGATTTCACACCTTCTCTTGCCATGTGATTCTTATTCCTCTGACTCCCTGTCACTTGCTACTTTTCTGACAGCTAGTCACTTGCTTCTGTCTCCTGACAGCTAGTGACTGTACAGAGGGTAGATCAGGCCAGTTGCACTCTGCTGGAAGAGAAATGGTATAAAAAATTAGGAATAAAAAGTTTGGGGCATTTTATTGCAAAAAGATTAGCTCTGAAAGTACATATGATACCTTTGAAATCTGAAATCTCTCTGTTCTCATTTTTGAAGCTCACTACAGATGTTCTGCTTTTGTGTGCACTAATTTCTACAATACTTAGGAAATTCCATATTAAAATCCTTTGGGAAATTACACCACCTGAAGGGCAAGAAAATTATAGTGAGGGCTTAAAATGGTGCTTTTCTCTAGAACGTCTCAGCATAGTCCATGATAGTAACTTTTACTTATACAGGAATCAATTTAATTAGCTCAAAGGGTTAACTAACTTAGCTGCCTTGACTGTTTTTTGTTAGGAAAGGCCTGATATGTGCAAATGTAAACCATTCCTAAATATGTATTACTAGTATCAGAACAGCAGATGCTCAAGGGTTGTCTGTTTCCTGCTGAACAAATTATTCAGTTAGCACAGGTGCTGGAGGCTTATCTTCAGATCACAGTTTAAGAAAGCAGCCTTATCCAAGAAAACACTTAGCAGCATGTACTGGAGTCCTCTGGGGAGCTGAAAGCTAAATATCCACTTACGTGTCTTCAGTAATGCTTTCCTCTGTCAGGTGCCGTAGTGCCAAAGAGTCAGCTCTGTATTCAGAGAGCTGAGTATCTAAGAAGGCCTAAGGAGCCTGATGACTAACATTTCTACTCGTGCTTTTTGGAACAGGGTGTCCTTGGTGATTCCACCATGCCAGAAGTCTCGCTATGCCACATACTTCGATGTGGCTGTGCTGCGCTGCCTGCTGCAGCCACATTGGTCTGAGGAGGGCACGCAGTGGTCACTGATGTACTACCTGCAGAGGCTGAGGCACATGCTGCAGGAAAAACCGGAGAAACCGCCCGAGCCAGAGATCACTCCTTCGCCAAGGCCTCGCAGCAGCTCCATGGTGGCTGCTGCGCCCTCTCTGGTGAACACCCACAAAACCCAGGTGAGCACTTGCCATCAATAAGAAAATAACTCCTGTTAGGGTGATGCTGTCAAGTGATGGCTGGACAAGTAGTGATAGGCACAGCTTTGGTACTGGTTCACCTGCACGGAGGTCAGGTATGTGCATTGATTCAGAAAGAGATCCTGAGAATGATTAGTGCTTTGGAGGCAGAATCTGATGCATAGAGTCAGAGCTGGAGACTGCTGAAAGCTGGAGTGTTGATTTGGGATAATTAATCTAGGGTGAAGTGGAATAACATTAGTTTTTAATGTGAGAATGTACTCATGTAGTTGTCAGAAGAAATGGTTACCAGTGCCTTTGCATTATAGTGTAATGGTCAGGATTCATTGAGCTTTTCTGGTGTACTCCCTCAAATGAGAGAAAAGGAACGGCACTTCTACAGGGCTGCACTCTCCAAACACTTGGGTTAAAATACTGAATTAGACTTGACAAAGAGTGAGCAAAAGCCCTCCATATTGTTACCTTCTTCTACTGTCATTCTTACTGTATAATTTTTATATTTGCAAACAAAATCTCAGTAGAGAAACTGTCCTAAGAGGTGTCAAGTCTTGCTCCCTGTTTGCTGGACAATGAGCCCCATACGCCTGACCTTGGTGCAGTAAAGACCTTCGTGTTTGAGCTTAAATGCTTTTTCTTTTAGGTAGTTCACCTGTTCCAGGGATAAAAAAGGGATGTTGTTGCAGTTTCAGTTAATTTCCTTGTTGATTTGTGCTACTTTTATGCTGTGCCCTCTTTTCCCGTTGCGCGGGCTTTTAACAGTAAATGTTGATTTGCTTAGTTGATGGAACTGCCTAACAAAATTTAGCAGATTCTATTTTTGCCATCCAATTTTATGACACACCTTGAGTAAAAGGCGTGTTAATTTTGCTATCAAATGTAATTTTTTGAGTCAGAAACCTCAGAATTTTCGGTGTTTTCCTTAAAATCACTGCTTTTAGGGCTCTGACAGATTTTTGACCTGCTATTTTATAAGGAAAAAAGATGAAATATCTTTTCTCCAGTAGAGCTTAGATGCTCATAATCTAGAAGACAAGCATAAATGATGTAAATATTAGTACTAGCTTTAGATCTCAGGACTTTATAGACATGGTTACCATTTTTATGAGAGCTGGTGGTTACTTATGGTTCTGAGTGCTCAGCAGCAGCAGTATTGTTTAAGTTGTATTCACTTCAGTATCATTTCTATAACATGTTTCATCCCTGTGAAAGCTTGACATAGCTCCATTAAGGCTGGGAGGTATGAATTCCTATTCAATCTTAGTCTACCTGTGCATGGAGATTTTATAGGATTGCTGTGCATGTACTGAAAACCCTCCTTAATATCATCTCCTGAAGGGAAAATTGAAATGTATTGCTGTTGATGTGTTTCACTATTTCTATGCATGTACTGTCCCTTTGCTCTTGCTCATAACAACCTGGTTGTTTTGCACATTAGCAAGTTTATCTCCCAGTGCGACAGGGAGTGCAGTCAGTGGTTTATAGGGGCTGTATGAATGGGGTTGTCTTCCACAGGCACTGCCTGCAGTAGCATTGTCCTGGTTCTTCTGTGTATACTGTAAAACATTTTTCTCCTTTCACACGCTTGGCTATTTCTTGCTTTTCCAGGCTGTTTCCCTTGCAGAAGACTGCTTTATTCCATTGTTCCCCTCTAATATTTTTTTGTTAAATCGATTTGGCAATTCCACTGGGTACATTGTAGCTGAGGACTCTGTCCAGGGCATGTTTCTCTCCAAGGCTGAGTTTGGTTTTTTTTGTTTTTTTTTTTAACCTCTGTGTCAGTCCTGTGTATTTTTGCTGTACTTCATCAAAATGGAGTCTTGTTCCAGGGTTCTAATTTGTAATGCAGAGCAGCTGTGATGGAGAAAGTGAAATGGTCTTCCAGGCAGCAAAACTCTCAACTCTTGCCCCCTTCTTTACAGCTTTGAGGACTGAAACCTGTGCAACACACAGGAGCAGCTGGGCTCTGGTTCATCCCAGCCATCTGTAGGGACTTGATGCTGTTCTTGTATTGAGTCTCATCGCTCAAGGCTCTCTCCTGATTCAGAGAATGCCACCTCCCAAGGGCTAGGATTTGTCCTTTCTGTCAACACAAGGGGTTGTATGCTGAGCCTTCACGAGCTCATCTGATACAGGGTTATGCTTAAAGCCTGATTTTTCTGTGTGGAGCTTAAATTCCTAACACATTGTCATCATTTCTACTCAAAGGTTGATCAATAACTTCTCAAAAACATTGGCACTCTTGCGTTTCTACAGGTTAGATTTAAGGTGGCAGGCAAAAACTGAGTAAAGACAAACACGTCTGCCAGCAAATCACATCAGGGTCTAGTAGATTTTTGTGGCAAATCCACATTCTTTCTATTGTTCTGCAGTTTATCAGGTAACCGGTGAAACTGATGATCTTGCATCTCTCTGAGCCTCATCAAAACTCTCGCACTTCCTGTTGGTTTCTGTGTGTCTGAAATCACGTCTCAGATATAAGCTTGGGCTAAAGCAGTGGGGATTGAGAGGACATGAGAAACATCCTGCATGTATTGCCTAGTAAGCTGAGCAGCAAAGTAAGAAAAGATTCAGTGCAGCATTCCAGCACTCCTTGTTGCATGGGAAAAGGGGGGATGGGTGAAGCATGAATAAAATGAATAACAGCTTTCTCTAGAGAGTGACTTCAGTCTAAACATGTGATAAAGGAAACCTGCATTGCACCTGTATGCAGTGAATTCACTATAAGGGCAGGTGTAGGACACGAAACCTTCAGAGGCTCACAGGCTGCTACAGTCTTGCACTTCCATCACAGGGGAAAGAGACAAAACTTAAATTAATTATAGGACCAATGCAGCTCTAGTGCTCACTGCAATGCTGATAGGAAGCCAAGAGTCTCAAGTGTAATATCTTGAGAGCTGAGAGAAGTACTAATGAGCTGGTACACATACAGTCATGCAGGAGGAAAACAATAGAAACAACAAAATCTAGATGAGCAGCCCCCAAACTATTTTGTTTTCTTATCTATCTTATGCGTATCGTAATTGCCATGTAGTCTACTGCACAGAATAGCCATGTTTTTAATCAGTCTTCAACAGGATTGATTCATTAAAATGCATCGCATACCATACTGTGGATTTAAGGTGATTCTGTAATTTGCTTCTCTGACGTTGTTTGCTTGATACCTACCCTGAGCAGATTTCAAAGCTGGGACTGTGTGTGTTTACGTGGCTTGTGTCTCAGTAGGTCTTGATCCTTGCTTTGTCTTTGGTGATCATAAACCACCTACTAAAACACTGATTTTGTAACCAATGGGCAAAGATACTGAATCCAAAATAAATTCATAAAATGTTTTATAGCCAGAAGAGGCCAGAGAGCTATAAAAGCTAAGAAGCAAGCTATATGGAGTACTTGCTGGCCTCACTCTTGAGAAACACTAAGGTTGAATCCTGATTTGCTGTGTATTGGATTTTGTATGTGACTCCTTCCCTGAATCTTTAGTCATGTATACAAAGTGGTTGATAAGCATACTACATAGTACTACTACTTTACAGCAATGGTAAAGAGGAGCCTTGTTGCTGTGGGACTCCTATATTCTTGTGCTGATAAAATTGATAGGGGAGATTCAAGGGTGGTCTTTGATTAGTCTGAAAAGTCTGAAAAATGTGTGGTCCCCAATATCTGGAGCTGAAAACACAGTAACTAGTTTTAAAGACTTCAGCTGCAAAGACTGTCATCGGCTTCTGCTGGACCTTTTTGTGCATAAAACTACACACTTGTGTACTGCAGAAGCTGGCTGCCCCTGTAGTGTGCAGTCTGGCTAGGCAGAATCTAAACCTCCTGTCATAGCAGTTGCTTCATCTATCCCTGGTATATGGCTATGTCTGCATTGAAAGCAAAAAGGTATTTTAACATGACCCACTTGTTCAGCAGAATATTTCTGGTGGGACAGCAAGGAAAAAGAGCATTTCATTAGAGACAAGCTGATATTTAAGCAGAAGAAAATTACCCTGAGGGAATTTGATCAGGTCTGCACAAACATCTCATGGAAGATGGCATCTGATCTTTAATGAGAGCAGATGGCTGGCAGCCGAGTTTGTGCCACTTTTGTAGCAAAGCCCATCTTTGCAGCAGGCAGGTATAGCACGTGTTGCTCCATGCAGAGGTGAGTTGAGTGAGCTCTACAGAAATTGGGGTGACTGAGCCTCGTGGTTTTCACTGTTGTGGAACGTTCTGTGATAGAGGAAGAGAGGGTTCCATATGGTCAGTGGTGGACAGGGAGCCCTGGTATTACAAGCGAAGGATGCTTACTGATGTAGAAGTCTTAGGTTTCTTTAGTGAGTAAATAAATTTTTTGAAAATTAAGTTTCTTGAAGGGACAGTGCTGCTTATTGCAGTTTAGTTCCAAAATGCATATTTAAAGGTGTATGTTATTAAGGGCATATTCTCCTAGATCTTAAATAAATAGCCTTGCAAAGGGTGGCCATCATGGTTGCTCATCAATGTAAATCAGGACCTCAAGGACATCATCAGCGACCCAGAGTCATACCTGGGATCAGAATCAGACTGTTCTTCCATGCCACCAGACCATGCTGACAGCAATGCCTGAGGCTTTCCACAATGTGCTGTACATTTTTTCTTTGATGACTGAAAAGTTAGACAAAATAAATAATTCTGGAAGTTTCTAAATTTTGTTTGTTAATTTATTTTTCCTTAAGTGTATAAACTTTTTTGTGTAATGAATTGGAGGTCTTTTCTTCTACTGTGCTCCTATGATAGCTCTAGGAAGTAGCTCCTTTTTAAAAGCTGATTATACTCTGTTTCTCCTTGTGCTTGTCTTCTTTTGGGAGCTGCAGGATCTTACAATGAAGTGTAATGAGGAAGAAAAATCGCTAAGCACAGAGGCATTTTCCAAGGTTTCACTGACCAACTTGCGAAGACCAGCAGTTCCAGATCTCTCCACAGACCTGGGGATGAACATCTTCAAAAAGGTCAGTGAAAGAAAACTATACCTATGATTCAGCACCTCAGTGTCCTCCTAAGTAGCAGCTGAAGGTCTGCTCAGACTATATATTCGTGATGTCTGCTTGGAATATATATTCATGCCATATGTGAGATTGTTATCCCTTTTCATTAGAATTGATTCTGTATGTTATTACGTAGGTTTTTGTATGCACATTCCAAACGTAATACTGAAATCTTTATTCAGATAATTGTACTGATGAAACTGCATGAGAGGAGACTACTCAAACAGTGCTGAATTTTAAGTGCCAGTGCTCACTGTAGTTCCAACTAATTCAGTGAGTTTTTCTGATTTTTTTACCTCATCTGAGCTCTGGATTTGCAACCATCCAAGATACTAGGTGGAATTTTGTGGATTCTATGCATCTAGCTCAAGGTCAAAGAATCTCATAAAATTATCTAAGGGCATCCATCTCAACCTAGGGCAAGACTGAGTTCCTTCAAACACTCATAGGATCCCAGCATGCAAACAGATTCTTCCATGGTAAATGGCCAAGAGAAAAAGCTCAGAGTGGAAGGTTATACTTGGGACATATATCTGTGTTATGTTTTTCCATCAAGTTGTAGTTTTCCATGCCTCAAAGCTTCTTACCTGCTCCTGTATCTGCTCCTCTTCCTGCAGTTTAAGAGCCGCAAAGAGGACAGGGAGCGTGAGCGCAAAGGGTCGATTCCCTTCCACCACACTGGGAAGAAGCGGCAGCGAAGGATGGGGGTGCCCTTCCTCCTCCATGAAGATCACTTGGATGTCTCACCCACTCGCAGCACTTTCTCCTTCGGCAGTTTCTCTGGAATTGGAGAGGACCGGCGTGGCATGGAGAGAGGAGGATGGCAAACCACCATATTAGGTGAGATGTTGCTGTCTCTGCCCCAGGTTCTGTGTCATTCCTGTTGTGAACATTTAGAGAGCAACAGAGGCTCTTTATTTCTTCATCCAGTCTTTTTGCCATCTTATGTCCTTGGTTCTGTTTGTGGCATGACACATCTGTTGGTAACTGCTTATAGCAGACCTTGAATGACTTATGCTTCAGTTCACTTTTTCTTTGAAAACTACCTTCTTTACTGGAATAATAGCTACTGTAGGCGCCTGTAGTGATCTCTGTACAACTTGAGTACGCCTTCCCTGAGTGGTAGCAAGCATTGCACAAGTGCAGCTTCAAATAGATTCAAAGAATGTTTGCATCCTCTCCTTTAAAAGAGAAATCTCTGGAGAGGCAGCAGTATCATTAGTATGATGATAATTAGCAGCAGTGTCATTAGTATCATTAATAATGTAATTAGTATGCAAAAAAAATTCTATTCACAGTTTTCCCGGAGTGCATATTGGATACAATGTAAGTAGGATATAGTCTCAGTGAGGCTTATACTGTCTTAATATTGCAAAGATACAGTGTTTAAACCTAAACATTTGCTACTTTAAGCTTTTAAGATCACTGAACAGTATCTAGGCATTGTTACTGTTTGACAGATTTACACCCAATGTTGTAGATTTTTGCCCTAGCAACCTTTCTTAGAGATGATAGGCAGCAAAATGAACTGTCATGCCAGAGCATTGTCGTTTTCACAGTCTTAGATTGCATCATTTTGGTAAGCTGTCCATTGTAAACACGTCTCTCTCTGGGACACAGGACAGTGGTCAAGTAAATTCTTAAAGACTCATATGTGTTTTGTTAATGCTTATTATATAAACACCTACAGATTTCTACAAGAATATCAAATTTATTATCCAAATCCTCCTTTTCATACCTTCAGGACCTTGAGAAGTTAGCTAAGGTTTGATGTCAGGGGCTTCAGATTCTTGTGGCTTAACCTACAGTTTTTTGCTTTCTGGTATCTCAGTGAAATCATGTATTTCAGATCCAATGGGCAACAGATCCTGCCAACTTCAGAGAAAATTCCCCTCTTTCAGTAGGTTTTTTTGATTTGTATTTTACTGTATTCTTGAAGAATTTCCTTTGCCTTAGCACTCCTTATCCTAATATAACTATTTTTGGGGGGCAAGAGGAGAAGAAGTGAAATTCCTATAACGTGCCCCAAAGGATGGAGTCATACAGTGCTGACCAGTCTTATTTTCTTGAAGGTGCTGATGGTTAAGAATGTGGGTGTCAGCTAATCAGTATGTACTGAGGGGAGGAACCTTGCAGAGAGTTTGTAACATTTAGTCTTTGTGTCAATGAACCCCCATGAGACATCCCACTATAATGTTTGGTTCTACTTCACAGTGTGCTGAAAGGCCTTGATTTTTGGACACTCCAATGCTTCAATTTTTAACCTCAGCTGCTGTCTTTTCCCTTCAGCCACGTCTCACATAACTAAATGAAATATCCATTTCTTGTCACCACCCTAGGAAAGTTTACCAGGCGGGGGAGCTCTGACACAGCAACAGAGATGGAGAGTCTGAGCGCCCGGCACTCGCATTCTCATCACACACTGGTCTCTGAACTGCCAGAACCCTCTAACAGCCATGGAGAGAATACAGTCAAAGAAGGTAAATTTAACACATCAGGAAACACGTTTCACTGAGATATCAACCCCAAAAAATGGAGGAAGTGTTACTGTTTCTGTGTATGACTATGTGATTATTTGCTTTTTCCTTTTTTATTTCCATCTCTCTTGAGGGTTTTTTTGTTCTATGAAGAAAAATGTTTCAAACTTTTTGTGTTTATCTGGTGCAGTTGTTAAGACAATTGGTGGCTATCAGCAGGGAGAAGGCATGGTTTGTGGTTTTCTTGCCTTACCACAGCACAGCACCAAAGTTTGAACAGAAACTTGGTATTGCTATCTTTACTGGTTTCATGGGGAATTTTGTAGTATTTAATGCCTCTTTGCAGTCCACAGCTGCTGGATTGTGCTGAGAGTCACAAGTTTTTTTATTTAATTCTCCTCATTGCAGTTGGAGGTCTGGCTTAAAATTTACTCAGTCTTCTTGAGGCTCATGTGTCTTGGAGGCCTCTGCAGAAATGGCAGTAGCGGTGTGACAGTGATGGCAGAGACAAGACATGGGACTCATGATAAGGGGGATTCCTTGTCTTGTCTCTGCCTGGCTGAGCACAGGCACCTAAGGGTTTGGGGCAGTGGCACGAGTTCCTGCCTGGTGCAGCAGGCACGTGTCCTCTGTGACTGCCCCGCCTTCCGAGTGCGTGATAGGTGTGGGGCTCTGCAAGTGGAGCCGAATGAGGACCAGGTTCATCCACCAGCAAGGTGTGGCTGAGGTTAAGTTGACCCGTGCCCTGTGTCAAAAGTGCTTCCATAAAGAAAGCAGGACGGGTCATTGTCATAGGAATCTTCCTTCTTAAGAAAGACCTATATGAAGACCAGACCCATTACTTAGGGAATTCTGCTGCCTCCCTGGGGCCCAGGTTAAAGATTCAAAGAGAAAGCTTTCTATTACCCATTATTGATTTTTCAGGTAGGTAGCAATGAAATTACAAGAAGACCCAGGGTAATCAAGAGACACTTCAGGGTTTTGGGATGACTGGTTTAGAGAAGAGGAGCACAGACAGTGTTCTCTTGTATCTTTTCAGTTGCAGGAAATTATGAGGGAAGACAAGAAGAGGCAGCAGATCAACACCCGGCTCGGACCTTGGTGTCACTGGCAGAATTTTGGGGTTTTGATCATGGGTTGGTTTACATGACACCAGGCCTGTTGGTGACAGACGGGCTACTCGACCCAAAGTGGGAAAAGGATCTTTACACATGAGTTATCAGGGCTCACTGAAAGAGCTTTAAACTGGATTTGAAGAGGGAAATGGTTGGACTCAAAGATCTTAGAGGTCTTTTCCAACCTGAATGATTCTATGTTTCTGTGCAGTATTTGGATATGGATTTTTGTTACCCATTTCAAAACAAACTAAGCAAAACCTCAGTGAAACAAAAAGAAAAAAAAAACCTGCCCTTGGATAATCATCAAATTTAGTAGCTCAGGAGCAAAATTTCCTAATGCCATCTTTATTGTTACCTTCACAATATAAATTTCAGTGAATTAAAAAGTCACACTTGCCAGCAAGAAATCCTCTGATAGAAGCAGATAATTCCTGCCCTTGTCATTGACCAAACTGGTCTAGTTCAGTAGGTACTGCTCTTGGCCTTAGAATGTTTCTCCTTATTCATAGTGCTAGTTCAGTGCTGACAGGGTTGCACAAGCTGTCAGGAAATGTGGTCGCCACTCTGGTGAGGTGGTATTTGCATAATATAACCAGTCCATCGCTGAGTCATTGCTTATTGAATGTATTAGATTGTAATTATTTTATTAATTAGAATACATTTAATAGCCTTTGGAAGAGGTTCTCTGTTATTCTGTAGCCCTGTTACTGTACTGTCTGGCAGGTGGTGGTCTAACCAACCCTAAGGGACACCTAGGGTCTTTCTACACTAAAGGATATATAAACCTACTTACAAAGCACCAAGTGTGGGAAATTGCTAACACTGTGACCCGGAGTTCAGCATGATTTGTAAAAACATGGTGAGCCCTTGATAAAAATTTGCCTGTGTAGCCAATCTGCTAACCTGAGCAATTGAAAGTTCCCTTCTCTGAACACTGTGAACGTAAACATTGCAGTGCTTTTCTCATCAGACAGCTTTGCATTTTGGAGATGATTTAGACTGCCACAGGTACTGGTTTTTTCAGCTGGAGTAAAGAAATTTTCCAAACTGATGTGACTTGGAAAACTCTTGCAAATTTGTGCTGTGGTTCCACTACCTTCACTCCTGCCTTCCAGCTGCAAAGTCCTTTTTCTTTGCCTTGCAGGGGCACTGCTGCTTTTAAGATGAAGCACTAGACTAATACGGGAGCAAAGCTAGCCAAGTCTTTTTGGATTAGGTTTAGGCTGACTTCCCCAATCTACTTGACTGCCCATTTAATTGAGATCAGCTTAAGCTGCCAGGGAACTGAACTGCTAGAGCAAGCTTGGGGTTTATCTAATTTACACTATCTTAAAGGAACAAATGAATCTACCTTTCATCCCTGTACTCATGATAGGAATTAGGAATTTGTGTTTTCTTTTGGCATTACAATCCGCTTTGAGAGCTGCTCCCTTTAAAAAAGCTCAGCCTCAATCTTCCATAACTCTAGAGATGTAAATTTACAGGTTGCTGTTTTCCTCCCTGTAGTGCTGTAGGATTGCCGTCTGGGTGTTTGGGTCAGTTGTTTCTGACGGTTGGGACGGAGATGAGAGACCTCTGGAGTTTGGTCTTAGAGCATGAGGTTTATTGTGAAAGGGCGTGGGTATAGGAGACCTGCTGGGAGCTGCCAGACACAGCTCAGAGCAGGGCAGAGAGGTGAGAGAGAGAGAGAGAAGAGAAGTACTGAATAGAATACAGAATACAGAATGAATGAAAGAAGGAATACTGTGGTTGCCGCTTACAATACAATAAATTGTCTTCTGTGCTGAATATTCTAATTTTCACTAACCAATCTAGAACAAGCTACAAATCCTACAACATTTACATATAGCCTATGAGAGTCATTGCATTACCATATGGCGTTATATTTTAAACCCTAAAAACTGCTCTTTGGACCTTGTGCTAAGTTGGTAGGGTCTGCTCTGACCCTTGGACCTGTCTGCAAGCAGAGGGGATTGTTTAATCAAGGAGGGAGATTACGTTCAGTGGCCACACCATTGTTTTCCAGTTATTTAGTAACTGGGGTTTGGTATCTCAAAGCTTGTCTTCATTTCAATCTCACTTACAGTTTCCATATTCTCAGCATTTTTTGCCAGATAATCATATTTATAGGGCTTTCCTATTTCATCCTCCCCTACACAGTGCGGTCCCAGATCTCCACCATCACTGTGGCAACCTTCAACACTACCCTGGCCTCGTTCAATGTGGGCTACGCTGATTTCTTCAGTGAGCACATGAGGAAGCTTTGCAACCAGGTGCCCATCCCTGAGATGCCCCATGAGCCGCTTGCATGTGCCAACCTCCCACGGAGCCTGACAGACTCCTGCATCAATTACAGTTGCTTGGAGGATACAGATCACATTGATGGAACCAACAACTTTGTCCACAAGAATGGCATGCTGGATCTCTCGGTAATTGGCAAGGAACGAGGAAAGCCAGGTCCCTCTTCTGTCAATATAGCTGTACCATTGAGATCAGGGGTTTGATGGGCTTTTCCTCCACCTCTTTATATGACTTCTCTCAGCAGTTTATAAAGGTCAGTCAGATACATTTGTGCATATCCTAAAAGTCTCCTCTGAGATACTGCAACTCCTGTTACTCCTTGCAAAGAGCGCATGTGCATGTGGAATGCACACATCAAATCTGAAGTGGTATTACATAATGGCTATGTTCCTGGGGCATGCACCAAATTTCCTATAAAATAGTATAAGACTGAGTAGCACCTTTCTTCTAGCACCTCACCCCTTCTGCTTTCCCGTTAATGATTTGCCAGCTCATGGTGCACTGAAGCAGTGTTCTCAGGCTCACAGATGTCATCTCGTGGTTTCCTTTTCAGCCTGACTGTGCCCAGCCTGTGGTTTCTTGTCTGACACCTAGATTGTAGGCTTTTGGGATTTAGGGTTATGTATCCTTTGTTCAGAGTTTGTACTGTGCCTGCTGCAATGAGTCTCTGGAATCTAGGATTTCCAGGCACTAAATAATACAAGGAGAGAAAGTAATTCTGACTTTAAATATGATGTTTGAATCTCTCAGGTGGTCCTCAAGGCTGTTTACTTGGTTCTGAACCATGACATCAGTTCCCGGATTTGTGATGTGGCACTGAACATTGTGGAGTGCTTACTGCAGCTTGGTGTAGTGCCCTGTGTGGAGAAAGTTCGGAGAAAGAGTGAGAACAAAGAAAATGAGGCCCCTGAAAAGAGACCGAGTGAAGGATCCTTCCAGCTCAAAGGGGCTGCTTCTGGTTCAGCTTGTGGATTTGGGCCATCTCCAATTAGTGGAGCTGGAGATGGAGGAGAAGAAGGAGGAGGTGGAGGTGGTGGAGGTGGAAGTGATGGAGGTGGTGGTGGAGGAGGAGGACCATATGAGAAGAATGACAAAAACCAAGAAAAGGTTTGTCTTGCTTCCCTTTATACAATTCCAAATATACTGTAAGGTCTGTTAAGATTGAGTATGCATGTGGATGAAACTACCCTTCTGTTTTGCTTTGGTGCTCGCTTGGGATTCCACTGAAGAAACATGATTGGCAATTCAAGCACTGTAACTACTCCAGAGAAGCAGCTGCCAAAAATGAAGTTTGTGAGCCTGGCATGGACACTTTAAATATCTTGACAAAGTGTTTGAAACCCTCAATCACAATGATTTTTTTCAGGTTTATTATTCATAACTTTTGAAGGAAAAACAGAACCCAGTGTGTGAGCACAGTTTCTTTTATTTGATGACTAGAAATCATAAATTTTTCAGTATTGCTATGAGAATTGGTCAAGAGAAGCTATTGCTGACCTCTGAAGTTGCAACTTTTAGTAGCATAATATTTAAGACATTTTAAAAAGATGCTTGGATTTCTACTCAACCAGCTCTCTATTTTTCAGGGAGCCAGCTCTCTCTTTTTCAGGGAGAATTTTTTGAAGGAAGTGCTGAATGGTATGCATAGCAGCATGAGCAGCATCCAGGGGCTTCACATTCATAGCATAGCTTTTTCATGGGTGCTGAAAGGGAGTGGGCTGCTCTCTAAATTTGAAAAGTAATTGGAGTAAACCCTTCAAGAATAACAACTCAGTAGTGGAGTGTCTGACATGAGAAATGGACAGCAGTTTGTCAAAAGTAAAATACTAACAAAATACCAGTGGCTGCGCTAGGGTTTCACACCATCTTTCCTTCTGTGATCCTCAGGATGAAGGCCCATCTATCAGCACCCATAGGCTGGCACTCACAATGTTGATCAAAATTGTGAAGTCCTTGGGTTGTGCCTATGGTTGTGGAGAAGGACACCGAGGGCTCTCTGGAGATCGCCTGAGACACCAGGTATTCCGGGAGAATGTAAGAGAATTAAAGCTCATTAAAGTGTCCCCCCTTGTACTTTTGACATCAGCTGCTGAGATCACTGTCTGCCCCCTCTGTAGCTTTCTCTGTATTGACAGTAAATGTGTTGCTCTTTGCCCCAGCTCACAGACTGTGTTGCAGCCCAGCTGTAGTGGATTTTCAGCTATTGTGTTACCTTGCAGCCCCTGGGGCTTGCTAAGAGCACACCTAAGGCCCAGGGTGCTTCTGACCACCCCAGTGGATGTGTTGGGACAATAAATGGGAGCAAATTCCCTGTGTGAGCTGGTGTAAGTAATTTTTCACATGACAGTACCCCAACAGAGTACACTATTTCCAAAAGGTGCAGCTATCTTGGGTTGCCTGTGTAAATCCAGAAATCTAAGGTTGTAAGTATGTCCACCTTTCCTAGTGGTAATTATGACTGATTGCTGCTGGGCTGCTCCATCAGCTCCTGATAGTTGGAGTGCACTATGCTTGCACTACACTTGTAGTACTGTGCTTCAAGGAAGTAAAAAACTCACTCATGCTCTGGTGAAGGGTGAGGTAGGTCATCGCTCTTGATTCCTTACATTTTGGATTCTGCTCAAGTTAAGGCAGTGGAAAGTGCCCAGGATGTAGCCCAGGCATCCGATTTCATCCAGAAGAGTTTGTCTCCCTGTGATCAGTCCAATTCCCTGCCAAATGGGAGCCTTTCAAAGGCCTTCTCAGTGCATACCTGCTCCTCACCTTGTGTGCTTGCAGAAGGGAGCATTTTTCATGACTGTAATGAGAATTTACTAATCCCATGGTATGGGTGTGAGCCAGATCCTTCTCCATGGCTTTGGTTATCTTGAGCCATGCCAACAGAATTATAATTTGGTTCTGGGAGCTGAGATTGATGTCTCAGAGATGGACTGGCTTCTCTGTATCCTTGCCATGTTCTTGTGTTAGCTAGACTCTCAGGTACTGAGGAGACTGTAGGAATTATGTCAGTTCTGGACACAATGGGACAAGATGGGATGAGAGTTTCCCAGCGGTAACAGTAGAAAGGCTCTGCACAGAGCACTGGTTGAACATGTACCATATTCATCACAATGTCACTTAGACTTTAAAGTCATGTGGGAGCTGAGCCAGCAGAGAATTTAGACCTATGCATTAAGTATGAATGAACAGGTCTCTTGGAACCATTATCAGGCCCATTTAATTGAGGAAAAGATTCTCCTATATGTCGAAGTCTGCTGCATTTTCTGTGCGTTTGTGTGGCCAAATTGCTTTGCATGCACCATTTGTGTTGACTGCATGGACAATCACGTCTGAGTTTACTGGAAAGTTTAAACACCCTATTGTAGATAGCAGGAGAGTTCATGTTTCCTATAGAGATGATATTTTAGATTCTCATAACTCCAGCCTGCATGGGGTCCTAGTAGGATGGATAGTTTTGTGATAAGAAGTTGGCAATTAATAGCTTTTAAGTAAAAAGTTAGTGTGTTGTATGATATAAATTGGTCATTGGGTATAGGTGCATTCAGTGGGTTGGGTCTGAGCTGTAGGCTGCAAATCAGATGCCTGAGGCTAGGAACCTGTTCCACCAAGGCACTGAGCCTTGACAGAGGTGGTACATTCCTACTTCATTTACATCCAATGAGATTCTACTTTGGGGGTGGCCAGAGTAAGGAGGGCTTGAGACATGGCTGGTGGTGACTTCATCACCACCTCTAACAGTGGCACCCATACTGGTGCACTGTCTCCTTGTGCTGAATTTCTTGTTGGCTCCAGAGGTGAGCCTGTCTTGTTATGGGACCCTTCAGAGCCAGCAGAGCACTGGCTAAGAAAGAGCAAAATTACCCTGCTCTTGCTAGCAAAACTTGAACACGTATTTTGATGTGATATGATTTGATGGATACTGTTGCAGGCGCAGAACTGCCTCACAAAGCTGTACAAACTGGATAAGATGCAATTCCGGCAGACCGTGAGGGATTATGTGAACAAGGATTCTCTCAATAATGTGGTGGATTTCCTGCATGCTTTACTGGGATTCTGCATGGAGCCAGTCACTGACAGTGAGTATAGCTGGCATCAGAAACTCCCACTTCAGAAAGAAGCCACACCCTTGTCCCTTAAAAAACTGAAAAGTGTGATGTGCTATTCTCAGAATATATAGACTGCATCCTTAGCCAGTGTGGGTCAAGGGAGTTGGACCACTTTGGATCCAACAACCCAGTGATCTTGCCTAGAGATCTTGTAGCACCCAGTGTACCTGGAGCTGAAGGCCTTTCTTTTGAAGAAAGAAGCTTTCATTCATCCTATCTCTTGTTCGTGGCTCTTCACAGAGATATTTTTATTCAACAATGCCTCAGGCAGGAAGTTTTCTGCTTCATGACATGACCAGGCACCAGGTGGAATGGCCTGTTTAATCCAGGGTTTATTCTGGAGATATAATTGAGCATTAAAACCCTCTGTGGTGCCTCAGATGAGGCAGCAAGCAGCAAGAATGCTTTGAATGAATGAGAGCATGAACGCACAGATGCACATGCTTGCAGTTACAAGTGTGTGTGCATATGTGTATATAGGGGGTTTTGAGGATTTTTTTAAGTTAGGAAAATTGTGTTCTAATATGTGGTGTTAGAAGAGTCAGGCATTTATGCTTGGTCACTGCATGAAACAACTGTTAAAAGTGACTGTTCACAGAGTAGGAATGGCTCCTCTGAAATGCTTGGGGAGTCTGACTAGTTTTTTATCCTGTCTTTGATCCCAGAAATTTCAGAGATAGCATCAAAGGATATCATATAGCCAGCTTTCATGAAGAAGATGCCCATAGGAGGTTTCCCTAAGTATTCATCAATTATTGATTGGCTTATGCTCTGAAACATGTCAGCTCATGCAGCTCTTGAAAGTCTTTTTTCTCAGCTCATGCAACTGGGATGTTTCTTCTAATTCATGTAAATGTGAAATTCTTTTTTGACTCTTTCTGAAAGCTTGGTATCCTTGTACACCTTGCAAGAGCACCATTCCCATAGTTCAGAAGATTTTCATTTCATGGATGTTGTCACTTTGCAGCTTATCTCTTATCCTTTAGAATGGTAACTGCAAAAGTTGGAGGTATTGTTCAAATTTTATGCCTTATTTTTCAGATGTGGGTAAAACAAAGCTAGAATTGTCCTGATATTTTCAATCCTTTTTCATAATACAGCTGTTTCTGGGAAGCTTTCCTACTTATAATTTATTTTACCCTTCACGTCTGCTTTATTTTTGTGGAGTGGGATTGTGAGAACTGGGATATTATGTGGGGACATGTCCTTGTCTCATATATCATAATCCATTTACATGTGTCTTTAAGCCCTCTCTTTTAAACTGTTCCTAATAAGGTGGCTTGCTTATACTTGAATTTCACAGACAAGGCTGGATTTGGGAATAACTTCACCACAGTGGACAACAAGTCTTCAGCCCAGAGTGTAGAAGGTATTATTGTGAGTGCCATGTTCAAGTCGTTGATCACTCGCTGTGCATCCACTACACATGAGCTCCACAGTCCAGAAAACCTGGTAAGCACTTGATACCATATTAACAAAGTTACTTTTTCACTTGGGTGTCACCAGTGAGACTTCACAGTGAAGTAAAAGACAGTTTAGCCAAATCCCTTGAGTGTAGCAAGTGATGCAGTCAGAGTTGAAACATTATGTAAATGTGATGTCCTTCTTGCATGCCTGTCTTGGAACCTGAGGACTTGGACAAGAAGAAAGTTGTGCAGTCTGAATGGAAATTTCTTCTCTGTTCAAGCAGCTTCTGTATTGTTCCAAATGGACTGGTAGCATAATCTGGAGGGATTAATGAGCAAGAAGAGCAAGGGCATTCTGGTTTGTATCAGCAATAGTGTGGCTGGCAGGACCAGGGCAGTGATTGTCTCCCTGTAATGGACACTGGTGAAGCTGCATCCTAAAATCTGGGGTTAGTTTTGGGCCACGCACTGAAGAAGGACATTCAGGTGCTGCAGCATGTCCAGAGAAGGGAAAATGGAGCTCGGAAAGGGTCTGGAGCACAGTCTTATGAAGAGCAGCTGAGGGAACCGGAGGTGTTTAGCCTGGAGAAAAGGAAGCTCAGGGGAGACCTTCTTGTTCTCTACAACTTCCTGATGGGAGATTGTAGCAAGGGGGGAGTCAGTCTCTTGTCCCAGGCAACAAGTGACAGGACGAAAGGAACTGGCCTCACGATGCACCAGAGGAGGCTTAGATTAGATATTATGAAAAATTTCTTCAATGAAAGGGGGGTCAGGTACTGGAACAGGCTGCCCAGGGATGTGGTGAAATCACTGTCCCTGAAGGGATTTAAAAGACACATTTATGTGGCACTTGGGGACATGGTTTTTTTGTGGACTTGACAGTACTGCGTTAATGGTTGAAGTCAATGATCTTAGAAGTCTTTTTCAACCTCTGATTCTAAGGCCATAGCCGCCATGAATCCCCTTTCAGCAAAGTCAAAGCCAATTCTCTTGGTTAAGCACATGGCCCACCCGTGCCAGGGTATGTGAATTACTGAACAGCAGTTTGGTAGATCTTGCCAAGGTTTAGATAAACATTGAATTTACTGAACACCTGGAGGAAAGGAAATTGTTGTTGTTGCTATGTATATGCTGTCTTCCCAGAGCAGTCAGTAGAATGGATGACATGAGCTCTCTTCCTCCAAACTGGTGCACTCTAGCACCTAGTCTCAGGCCACCTTCTTTATTATCAGAAATTAGGATTTTTCATTGAAGCAACCAAGAAACATTCTTGTATTCCATCCTTAGCGTGGAGCTATGGAGGCACTGAAGTCCATCTAAAGGGACAGTAGTGCTCTGTGAGGGGAAAACAGAAGAAGAAGGAAAAAAACACAGTAACACCTTAAATCAGCAGAGTAGCCTGCCTATGTCCAAATCCTCTAGTTCTTATGGGTATTCCTTCTTTGGAATATTTCTCAGCAGAGATTGAGTGGTGGGATGCAGAAAAACATGCCCCATTATTGGACCTAGATTAGGAGCCCCAAGTGTAAATTTTCCTTATAAATTGTGTGTCTTTCTAGATCCTATTTTAGTTACTGTGTAAGGTGAAACTTATCTCTAAGGTTAGGACGGTTAATTGTGCCTGTATAGAGGACACAGCATGTTGAGCATGTGTGCAGATTTGTTGTTGTTGTGTCGTTCTTTTAAGTCAATCTTGTGGTCAATATCTTATAAAAAGAAAAAGAGCCTTAATCAGGATGAAGATGCAGTTATTAGTTTGTTGGGGGATTTTTTTTGTTTGTTTTACCTTTTTTCCTTGCTGGGAATTTTCAGAATAATCCCAGGTCTTTCAGCAAAGCTCAGATATCAAAAATCAAGTACTGTAAAACTGTTCCCTTCATCCCCTTGCCGTCAGATATAGGGGTGATTTGCACATCACAGATGTGTATGAATGTTCAGAACTAAAAAGAGCCTTGAGTATAGGAGGTAGGTTGGGGAATGAGTGAGTCATTCCTCTCTCTTCCTATCATGGGAAGCTCTCAAATAATGAAGAAAAATTCCAAGATACCCAGTGGTTTTGAAAACATACAATTGTTTGCACTCTGCATCCCCTCAGATACATCTTAGATTTTTCATGCCTTTTAAGTTTGTGGTCTAGATGAATAGTATAAAAAACTTTTAAGTCATCTTTGCAGCTCTTTTAGCCTCTGACATCTCTCCATCTGCTGTATCCCATTTCAGATAATGTTCAATAATAATAATATTAATAATAATGCTTCTCATTGTCTGCTTCTTCTGAGTGCACTAAATGAATTTCCAGCCAAAAAACACAAAACATATACCTGGAGAGTAGAACACACAACAGCCAGAGGAGAAGTAATGTCCTGCTGAAGTACCTCAGAAAGTATTGATTCTCACTGCTTCTTTACAAACTGCAGACTGAATTCTTTCTCTTTCCTGTTGTCTTGCTACTCAGGGCTTGTACTGTGATATCCGACAGCTGGTCCAATTTATCAAGGAGGCTCATGGGAATGTATTTCGGAGAGTGGCACTCAGTGCCCTCTTGGACAGTGCTGAAAAGTTAATACCAGGAAAAAAGACAGAGGAAACAGAGCAGGAGCCAAAACCTTCTGGGAGCAAAAGGTGGGTGTCAGGAGGGAGAAGGCAAATGATTGACTTGCATATGACTGTGTGACTATCTGTGCTGAACACAAATGTAGGAAGTCCAAGGGCTTGTTTTATCTTGATTGCATGTCAGTTCTTAATGTACAGACTTGTGCTGTGGCAGCAGCCTCCTTTAAGATTTAATGATCTCAGACTGCAATAGATTTGCAGAGAAAAGCATTGGCATTCTCATACAAGAGGCGTAAGAGAACAGTACAATGGAAACACTGGGAGAAAGAAAGGTTAAGAGAACTAAGAAGCATAGTGTCACTCCCAAAACACTGTGTAGATATACTTTTTAATATGCATCACATCCTTTGGGATGTGTACCTGTTTTTCTGACAGGGAAACCCCAGTATGCAAAACAAGTCCCAGAAGAAATCTAATCCTGACATTCCTCTTTATCAAAAAGATAATTAATTCCTCTGGTGCTTTGAGGAACTTGTCATATTAAATGTTGGGAAGAAGGATTAAGGAAGTTGAAAAAGTCCTGAAAACCTTGGCTTCGCTTCTAAGAGCTGATGCCCTTTTTTTAGGAATAATACATAGAGAGACAGTAAATTGCTAAGGAGAGGGTACATCTCTAAAGCTGCTTTGCAGGTTTCCATGTCCATTTCTGTGTGATGACCATGAGATGGGCCATCCATTCACTTTGGCTGCTGATTTATCTTGTCTGTATAGATCTGAGGTGGGAAGCGTCATCATTGACAAAGGCCAGGCCTCAGCTGCCCCTGATGAATGCCGAAGTTATGTCTCAAGCCGCCCAATGCAAACTCCAGAACAGTAAGTACATATTGAGTTATTCAATGTGTTGGTGCCAGCAGCTTCCTTCTGGGGTTAGTACAAATCGACAGGACAGCAAAGACTTACCTGTTTAGATGGTACAACAAACAGTTGAGTGTCTATACAGGAGCTATTGCAAACAACCAGGTAATGCCTATTTTCAGTGCTGCTAACTGGGCCCATCCTGATTTTGACAGGGAAACAGCAGGTATTTTCAAATGACAGTGCAGTAGATTTGTCAATATTGCATTCTACCAAAGCTGTGAATAGAGTGTTAATTCCTCAGAGATTTCACCACAACAGTTCTCCAAGCTTTGCTTGAACTCCTGAGGGATGATTCTATTGATTTTCAACTTCCAAGCTGTTGCTAAGTTAATGCTTCAGTGAGAGCCAGCCCGTTCCTGACCTGTCTTGGGCACAGGCTCCAAAGATTGCTGCAGTTCCCTTGTCAGCACAGGGAATCAACCTGCTGTTGACATTGTACAGCTGAAATCTCTTATGTCCAAAGAATTCTGCCATTTAATGTTGAAGTAAATTTAGACAATACTCTTAAGAATTTTAGAAAATTCTATAAATGGCCACCTGTCCCTAAGTAACTTTGAGCAAGTCATTTAACTCCTCTGAACACGTGTCTGTCTTGTTAAATAGCTTTGAGATGCACCGCATGAAGACATTGCTTGCACAAGGGCCCAGAGCTCTACATCACATATTCTTCTGCCTTAATTGAGCCTGCAAAGTCTCACTGTTGCTGAGACAGCAAGGATAGCACAAAGTCTTTTACTGCTCTTCAGGTTTGCCGCAAGCTCTTTCTCTCTGAGCCCTGCCATAGCCATAGGAGATCTCCAGAGTGTAGTAAAATATGCTGTCCCAATTCCAGTACTTAATGAGCAGGTTCACAAATGGCTGTCGTGATGTCCTAAAACTCTCCAGTACAAATGCTTGTAGAAAGTACCAGTGTGCTCTTATAAATATGGTTCATTTTGACCTAAAGAAGCTGATTTGTTTTTCATGTATAGAAACTAGAAGTTGGAATGACTTGTTCAGTGGACAAGCTCCTAAGGGTAGAAAAGATGGTTACTTTGTGTCTTTAACAATATTGACTGCATTATCAAGCTTGATTATGTCCCACTGAGAACAGGTTTGGAATTCAAAATTAAACAACCTCAAGTAATAAAGAGGTTAGGAGGGGGCTGCAGAAAGGGAGTCTCATTTTCCTGGAGCATTCAAACTTCAGTGAAATGCAGTTCATGCTTTGCATACATTTTCTTCCAGTGATGAGCAAATCCAAGGGGCCAATCTGGGACGCAAGGACTTCTGGCGAAAGATGTTCAAGTCACAAAGTGCAGCGAGTGATACCAGTAGTCAGTCTGAGCAGGACACATCCGAGTGCACCACTGCTCACTCTGGAACCACCACAGACAGGCGCTCCCGCTCACGCTCCCGACGAATCTCCCTTCGAAAGAAACTCAAACTTCCCATAGGTAAATGTATGTCTCTTTCTATTCTATATACTTATTGCATGTGCAGAGAAAGACAGCTAGATATATCTGTCTAAAGAAATACTGCAACATAGTTCCTTTTTGTCTGTAAGCTGTGATTTGCTGCTCTCTCCATTTTACAGTTGTGGAACTGAGGCAAAGGCCAATGTAAGCAGTTTGCCAAAGGTATCAGGGGATACCTGTGTCAAAACAGAATACTGAATCTTTGTCCCCAAAGTAGTAGGGTAATACTGTAATTGCACAGGCACTGTTCCTCTCTGTAGAAGAGAAATATTCTAATTGACATTTGTTAGATGGATAATACATCCTTTACAGTTCCCGAGACCTAGCCTTGCATAATAGCTGATACATGTGACATGAAAATGTTACCTTCTGCTTTTCTCCCGTTTTCCCATGCCTTAACATGGCCACTGTGGAAAATATACTGCAATTGCTGAGAAATAGATTTTGCTAGGAAGAGTTTTTAGATTTGTCCTGAGTGGCTTATTCTGTAACAGGGAACTGGCTGAAGCGCTCCTCCCTCTCTGGCCTAGCTGATGGAGTGGAAGATCTCCTAGATATCAGCTCTGTCGACCGTCTCTCCTTCATCAGGCAGAGCTCCAAGGTAAATGTGTCAGGCTGGATTACAGAGAGCTTGGAAGGGCAGGATCCTGGCTGGTTTTAGCTGTACAAGGAAACATTTTATTCAATATGGACATTGCAGCCAAGGAGACTGTCGCAGAAATCTCCAGAGTAGAGCCATGGGAATTTGAGACTGGACTTTTGTGCCTCATGGTGAAGACTGGGATAAACCTACACTGTACTGGCCAGTCTGCTCTGGTGCACTGAGAGGGAAGTGCACGGTCTGTCAAAGGTTTAATTGTTGGTCACACTTCTCCTTCCTTCTTTGTCCTTTCACAGCCCCTCGAGAAAGATCAATGCTTTAAGCAGAAAGCTTATAAGATGAAGTGCTTCAGCGTATGTAAATCTGTGCAGCCCCACCCGTGTTGCTATGCTGACCCTTGCAGCCCTTCTGTAGCTGTTTGTGTTTAACCAATGAGACAAGAGCCCGTGGTATGGTATGGCCCAGGCTGACCATTCCCTCTGTCCCTGCACAGGTGAAGTTCACCAGCGCAGTGAAGCTGTCTGAAGGAGGGGGGCCGGGAGGAGGCCTGGACAACGGGCGCGATGAAGAGGAGAATTTCTTCAAGCGTCTTGGTAAATGGCGCACCTGCCGAAGACACCCATCCAAGCTTCATCACACAGAAGAAAAAGATGGTTAGAAATCAGGGTTCTCGTCTCCTTTTTTCTTTCTTTTTATCATTTTTAAAATATATTTCTTTCTGTATTTTACCCCTTTTCCCTTTTTTCCTGCTTTCTCCATAGTTTTTGTATCCATTGTAGCCTTCTCCAATTTTTTAGTCTTTGTAACTGTTTTCTTTCCCTTCCTTCTTTCTTTTATTTTGATTTAGAAAAAAGCTCTGGTAAAGTAAATTTTTTGTCTAAAAGAAATCAGGCTATCCAAATAAATTATGCAATACAACATTTGGGCTTTTAAAATCAAATTAAATTTGGTCAATACACTTGAAAAATTAAATGCTTGCTTCAAAGCACTTACTCAGTTCAAAATTAGGTGTGTAAATCTTCTGTAGCCTAATACAGCAATGGGTGTTCCATCAGATTTTTGTTTTGTTTTGTTTTGTTTTCAATTTGTAACTATTTGACAGTTTTAGCAAAGATCAGTACAGAAATGGAAAACCCTGCACAAACCTTGTTATAATTATCTCTTTTCTTCTGTGTTTGCATGTCTAGTGTCTGCATACCATTTGTTAGGGATGCTGTCCCTCTTTCTTAGCACACAGCATAACAATAACAACACTCCTTTTCCACAGAAGTATATTTAATCGCAATGTATTTTCAAAATCACCAGTGTTTGATAAGTACCTTTATGAATAATACAAGGTCATGGTATATTCTGTTTTAAAATATCATGCAGTCATTCGCATGTTCATGTCCTCAGCTCAGAGCACATCCTTCTTGTCAGAGAGACAATCTTGTATCTTGAAGTTCTGTTACTTTTTTTTTCAAGACAACCCAACCAGATTCCCAAAAACACACAAAAAGGAGTGAATTTTCTTTTTCACCATGATGTCTGTAGCTTTACAGTATCTTACATTTTCTGGCATTATGTTTTTCTTTTTTTCTGACATTACATTTTGACACTGCATTGTGTGTGTTTCACCATCACCTGTCCCAGACCTGCAGTGTAATGCGTGTAAGGCATTGGTCAGGCAAGTGATACTAGCAAAGTATGAGCATATCTCGTCGCTGTAAACTGGTGATTATCTGCCACTGCAGAATGGTGGTGCTTTTCAGTTAGCTCCTAGGTGAAAAGTATTGTTCCTTTGGGAGAGTGCATCAGTTTAGGTCCTTGTTGTAGTTTGGTAGCATTCCCTGGCAATGGAAGGAATTCGTGTCTTCATCCTCCGCTTTGTCCTGAAGTAGGTGTGAAATACTTCCACCATATTTCCTCTCAGCTCTTACTGGTTAAAAACAGCTGAGGGGCAGTGAGATCTTTACAGATTGCCGCAGCTGTTTCTGCAGTGCTCCTGTGAGATGTCCTTCGTATTTTCTTGTAGGAAATAATTCTTTTTCATCTTGTTAATACAAGGGTACTAGAAGTTTATAAGGCAAAGTGTGACAGTTAAGGAAGTTGTATCACTGCATCTACAAGGATCTCTAGTATGCAATGAAAGCCATGTACCATTAGCAAAAATATTAGAGTAGTTGTACATGCCCTGTGTATGTCTGTGCTTGCATGTACACAGTGATAACAATGTGAGGCCCTTTCATGTGGGACAGTTTATAACCCAGTAGAACAGCAACATTACACAGAGCCTTCAAATTTCCAGTGCTTCTGTATCTTCCATACAGATCATCAGGTTTTCTGTGCTTAATGAGAAGAGTATAAAAGCCTGTTGATGGTGGATGGGTGTATTGTTAAATCCCTCAAGGTCTGATCCTCAAGCATTAAATTGGAACCTCTCTCTGCCTTCTCATTCTTGTCATTCATGGTGCTATGCCATTACTTTGCTCATGCTTTTTCCATGTGGTGTTTCCTCTTGTGTTTTTGGGTTTTTTAACAGTAGGCCAAATTTAAGGAAAATGGAGAGAGGAGAAATACATTACATTAAAAAATAATAAAATGTAGACTAATTTGTCACATCATTTATGAACTGTAACCTTCATTGTGATATATCATCTAGACCACTGGAAATTCTGTGTTGTATATGTATGTAAGCATACATATGTGTGTGTATCTGTATGTGTGCATATGTATACATATATATACACATAAATATATACACATTAAAATGTAAAAATGTTTATTTTAATGATCTTTTTACCTATACTAGCAGGAAAGCATATATACATATATACAGTTACAGTATATTTACATGCGACCCATAATGTTCCTTTGGGCACTTCCTGAAGACATTGTGAGTGCCCACAGAATTGTCAGGGTGTTCAAGGCACAGCAGCTCAAGCTTGCTCTGAGGGATGAGCTCACAGTCACAGAGTGAGCAGCTGTGGGGCAGGAGCTTGTGTGTCCTCTTGCATTAGGAAAGGGTCTCTGCTCTTTGGGTGACATCTTCTGCAGGGCTGAGTCATACGAATTGGGTCAGTGAGGGCTGCCTTGCCCACAGCAAGACTACTCCAGGATGGGCACAGCAACGGACAGTCACCAGCTGCCTCTGAAGGGTTCTCTTGTAAAGCTTCAACAAAATGCAAGGTCTACCACTGAGCTCAGATGGACAAAGGCCCTGCTAGATCTTTAAAATGGGGGTTAGGGGCGTGCCTTAGGCAAGTTTCTGTTCTTTGTCTCATACAGGCACAGCCTTAAGGGGGCCCTGAATAGGAAACAATTGTTTGTACCTCAAATGAGTTAGTGTTACAACAGTCATAGCAGGAAGGCTTAGATAAGATATAAAGGTTGTAAGGAAACAAGATTTGGAAGGATGTTTGTGACTGCTCATGTATGTAAGTGTTCTTCCTGTTCTTTCTGCTTTATTTGTTTGTTCCTTTTCAATGGAATATTTTCCAAACATAGTTTCCCAGCAAACAAAATGTTCCTATGTACAGCTTCACTGGAGAGAAAAAAAGCCAAAGAATTTGTAAAGAAGTCTATCAAAATTTGATATACCTCTGTCTTCAGGAGAAAAGTGAAGATCTACATTGTTATTTTCTGTTGTGACCTTTTTTTGTGATACTTAAATGCTTTCCAAGTAATTCTAGGAAGTGCACTCTCAAAAGAACTTTGAGTTTCACCTGTTCTTTCCTGAAGAAGCCAAAAAGTCTTGTAGAGTTGATGTTTTTCTCTTGTCTTTCAAATAATCCATGTTTAAAGCCAGTCTTGAATTCTCCACTCAGTGTTCTCTTCTTAAGTTCTTTATCCTTTAGTATTCTGTAAACTTTTGTACTTTCACATGTAAACAGCGAGAGTGTTATGGATAAAGACAAAAAACCCAGAAGATGACTGTTCTTTTTTTGACTAGCCACTTTGGCCTTGAAACTGCTTTCCTGATTTCTAATCTGTGTCTTTCTACCGTTCTCTTATCTCTGGGTACCAACTGCATAATGATCTTCTGCATTAGAAGTGTTTATTGGGATTAGTTGATTTATCATGTGAACTCTATGCCTGGAGTTTAAAATTGTCCATGAAGTGGGATGCTAGCTTCATTTTTCAAAAGAATTCTTATTAGCGATCTTTCCATCCCAAAGAGTGCAAGACACTTCAAGGGAGAGAGGCTGGAATGATGATGATACCTAGGAGTTGAGTCCAGTCTCACTTTCCTCTTTAGTCTTCGGGGAATTGCAGATGTATGCCTGAAAAAAGGACAGTGCTTGATTTTACATAGGCTACACATTCACTACTCTTTTTTCTGTCCTAATAGATGATATATTACTAAATTGATCCATTAGGAATAAGGGTTATGCATGCTCTACTTGAAGGTAATCTTTAAGGCAATAGAGGAGTAAGGTAGGAGATTATTTAGGAAAAACAGACAGTAAGCAAGATGATCTGTGTTAAAGAGGTGGGGAGGAAGGATGACATCCTGGTTCACCTGTGTTGGAATAGGTTGTGGGCTCCCACACTGAGTATGGTGGAATTGTTCTGGGCAGACATCAGTATGACCAATACCAGAACCTGACTTGCTGATAACACAAGGAGAGAAAGGGATTTAGACTAAGACTGTACTGATCAAGATTTTTGTTCCACATTTTTTATTGGTGAGAGATTTTGTTCCCTTCTCCCTACCCCTCCCTGCATCCCCTCTGTACTCTCTACCTCTTTAGGTTGCCATAGCTTTGATGATCACTTGACCTCCAACCAAGAAGGAGGAAAATCCAAGAATGTTGTGAACCTGGGAGCAATCCGCCAAGGCATGAAGCGCTTTCAGTTTCTGCTGAACTGCTGTGAACCAGGCACTATCCCCGATGCCTCCATTTTGGCAGCAGCTCTAGATCTTGTAAGTCATTGTTGGTCTGTTGTTACCTGCTGAGTGAGAGCATGTGCGTATGTGGTGGTCCGCTGTCATTCACTAATGCTCTTTGTGCCCTGCAGAAAGATGGTAAGGCATCACAGCAATGCCAGCTGGTGGTGCTGTTATTAGCTGGAGCTTTAGCATCTGTGACTGGATGAGTTTGCAGACAAAATGGATCCTTCTTTATTACATGGCTCCCCATAACCAGATTATTGTCAGTGCAAAGCTTGTATTGCTCACTACATGCTTTGCTCACAGACACTCTGTTTCTACTCTTAGTGTCAATCCACAGAATAAGAATTGAAGATTGGATAACTACTTGGAGAGGCACAGGAATTCCACTCTCGAGTTCTGTTAGCTATAAGTTAATTAGGCAATACTGAACTGTTAGTCACCAGAGCCAGTCAGTGGAAAAAAAACATGTCAGAGTGTGCATGCTTTTAAATGTAGATATTGCTGATTTGCCAATCCAAATCACAGAAGTGACACAGTTCAATCCCTTCTTCCTGATATTTTGTACATATTCTCCTTCCTTCTTATCCTTGCAGCTGTTGTGTTTTTTAACACAACCCTCCCATTTCTAAAGGCATGGCCTGCAGCCTATGATTCACGAGCCAGTGGGGCTCTGTGAGGTGCTTATGTGACAAGCAAGGACTGTGACAAATACAGCTGTGAAAAGCAGCCAATTATTAGCAATTTCTCTGCATGCTGCTTTTCTACTTCCTTCCATAAGTGTTTGGCTGTCTGCAAGCTGAAAAAAGATTAAAAGCCACTGCTCTCAGAGCATCCACATGCTCTCTATCTGTTTTCTTCCCACTCCTCACCTCTCGCCTCTGTGACTGTTGTGCCATGTATGCTCATATTCAGTTTTTTTGCTCACTGCTGGAGATGCCAGGCTCATGGACTCTCCCTTCCTGCTAGCACTGTGCCCTGACCTGTGCTGCATTGCCTGCTCCATGGCTGTAAGGATGTTAAACTCTGTGCACCACTCCTTTGTACCTTCTTCTTAACCTTTCATCCTTAGTCTGCAGGTTCAAGCACATCTGTATTAGTGTTGGTCCCGAGTTGCTGTTGCTGTCAGTTCCCACCTAGCTCTGCTTGGTTGGGCTGGTCCTCATCCATCTTCTGACAGACACGTTTCATTCACTAGTTCCCACCCTTCCTGTCAAAGATTGTTGTTCTCTGTCTGGAAGGTGTGGAAGCAGTGGCTGATAGAGTAGCCTGTCTCATGCTCTCACAGACAGAAGTGGTTCTTGCCAGTCAGGGTGGCAGTGAGCTCAGAAGGTGGCTTGAGGGAGTGGTCACACCTGCTGAGTGTGTTGCACCCAACTTCAGTCTTCAAGGCTTCCGTGCTGCCACTCCATTGCAAGTTCTAAACTAACACAGACTAAGGCATAAGGTGCATGGGCAGGAAGGAGGTCATTCCTGGCAAGTTTGTCACCAAGATCCTTCTGGATATGCACTACTCTGTGTGTTAGTAAATCAGATAATAAAATAGGGGGTTGGCAATTATGTCCCTATTGTCTGTAAATGTGTTACTTAATTTTTAAATTTCCCAAATGCTTAAGTTACAGACCAGCTTACTCTGCACTCATGCAAGAAGTCAGCTGGAACCTACCAGTCAGAGTGAACTATTTGAAGATGTCTGACTTCCAGAGCTGACTTTTACAAACAAAAATGTAACTGTCTCTCCATTCCACTGAATAACGCAGAAGACTTTGATATCAGAATTTCTAAAATTCTAAAGGTCTGCAGCTAAAGATGAAAGAAGCCTTGCTCTAATGATAGATTTGACAGACTCCAAGTACCTGTTCAGCTGCGTTTTGTATAGAGAGTATTGGAGATATATAGAAGTTAGGAAGTCACATGCAGTGTAGATTTTAAAAGATGACAGCCTGTCATCTCACTGTATTGGTTAATGGCAATGGAAAATTCCCACATTATATGTCAGTAGAGTACACCCTAAAGAAAACATTCTGTTTATTTAACTTCTATTTTCAGGCTTTTGAAGTAGTAGTTTGAATCAGGTCTGATGCAAATGAAAAGCTTCTTAAGTCATTTTATCCAAGATTGTTGCTAAGGCAACGTTTAAAAAATGAGAGGCAAACAGCTCCGGTTTCAGTTCTTCCATAAACTTTTTGAGTATGCTTTTTCATGCAGATTTGCAAAATTCTATTCTTACACCCACTTTGAAATCTTTGATCAGCCTGGATGTTTTTACCAGTTTGCCACAGTGATTTAAAGAAATTAGATCAGTGAAACAAATGCTGCATCCTTATGGAGCTAATAATTTTTTAAATATATTAAACTGAGTGTTGCCTTCAATTTAGCAGCTATGCAATTAACATATTTTCCTAGAAACAGCATCTATCCTTGACTAAATTTTATAAAACTACAATCAATGTATGGCTGTGCAAACATTCAGTGATAATTAATACATTGCAGATAGTTTCAACTTCATGTCCCAAGCTTAAATCCATACTTTGCAATAATACAATTTATTTGCTTTCCCTTTTTAAGAAACTGGAGTTGAAAGGCAAGAATGGGATATTTTAGTCTGTGCTCGAGCTCCTGTTGAGGGTTCCAATAAACTGCTGTCTAGGATTGTATAATGATGTTACCTGAAGTAGCCTAATTAGACTAGCATAAATGACTTCAGTGGGGAGATACCAGCTTTCCTTTGGCCACTTTAGCAGTGTGTGACACCTGTCACCATGACATTTCTCCAGTAAGATGTGTGAGCTCATTTTCTCTAACATGTAAATCTTTTATCCTTGTTGAAATGCAATGCCGTTTTCTGGCAGGGTTGTGTTTGAGAGGACCTACTAAGGATTGGGACAGCAGAAGCAAAGTCTAAACTGCAGGAATACTTGCCAGTATCCTGACTCCATGTCACCCTGGGTCTTAGGCAGACTCTACTGTTCCCATGTCCCTTTTTCCAGAGCAGAAATATTTCTGTAGGAGTGCTTATGATTTGGAAGGAAATCAGAGATTACTATAAACAGGTCCCCAGAGTAAAAGGCTGGGAACAGAAACAAAGGACTGTGTCATGGATTGCACTTGACCATTTTTAGATATAATCAGAGAGATTTGAACTAATTGAAACAGGCAGTTCTCTAAGACACTAGTTAATATCTTACTTACAAACTGTCTTTATATACCTGCTAAGATACCTTTCGTGCCAGACTTACCTTTTGGTTAGACAAGGCAGAGCTATCCAGTCAGCATCTTTGACAGTACTCAAATTTATTTTGATTTCTCTTAAAAATAGGTTGTTGTTATTTTGTGCCTTTCTTTTCTATCTTGAAGACACCAATGGAAATTAATTTTTGCTCAAAGTGCCATGTGTACTTTTAAAAAAGGACTCAAGAAAATTACCACTGGTTAATTAGTGTTATAAAATTCATTGTTTTTGAAAACAAAACTGGATCTAAATTCTATGCATTCATAAAACTCTGTAGAATCAGGTTTACATGAACAGTAATGTGATGCTGTGAAGTTCCAAATCCATCCAGTATTTGGTTCCTCCCACCCATGTCATTTGCTGTTTAGTACAAATCAGGTTATCTGTTGAAAAAATTCCATGGGATGACTTGAACTGTTAACAAAATGGTGAATTCGTGTCAATTTATGCAGAACAAAAACAGTTTATACAGTACAAGAGCAAAAGGCAAAGCAATATAGTAGTTCTGATGTTAAAAGTGGGCTTGTGAACAGTTGCATAGGCACACACAAGCTTGTGAGAGTATTGCTGCTGTGTCAGGTTTGGACAGTGACCATGGTAACTTGTGTTCTTTTCAGCTATACATCACCTGCCTGATTCATTTCTCTCCATTTGTGATGTGTTTCTCTGTTGTGTGAATCCATCCCTGTCCATTCTGTCACATCTTCATCTTTCTCTTGCTGCTGCTGCTGCTGCTGCTTCAGGTTTCTCAGAGCCTCAGGTAAGCAATCACAGGGAGGTTGTGCCCTATGATGTTCCAAAAGTCCTTCATGCTGGAGGTCTTTTCAGTGATTTTTAATTAGTCCTGCTCCTCCCCTCTGCCCCTATCCTACATGGCCTCCTTTAATTGTGGTAGTTGAGTGCTTTCGTAATGTTTACAATGTCTTTACAGAATTCCAGTTTGCTAAGAAATTGTGACTTTACTACTGGTGATAAACCAGTGGCAGACTAAGGCTGGGACTATCTCTTCATGTATGTCTCCATGGTTAAGGTTTTACTCTGTGAGAATAAAAGAATAAAATCCTCACCTCTTCTGTGTTCCAAATTGCATGTGATCAACGAGTAATTTGTAATGCTTTTTCCACGTGTTAGATATTAGTTTTGTTTCTGGTTGTTAGTGAGTGCCTGCCTTCAGATTTCTGCCTTCCTCATCAGAGCATTGGGGCAGCTTTAATGTTCCTACTCAAGAGAATTGTTAAAAGATCGCTATTTTCTTTCAACATTTGTATAAAATGTGAGCAGAAAGCTGCAAATGGATGTTGTGTCAATAATTTCTTAAATCAAACTTTAGGAGAACTGGTCCAAAATTTCTTGCTTTCAGTTTTTGAATAAAACACTATTGAAGGGAATATTTGATAAAGTTCAACAGACCATCTCACAGGGTCTCAGGGCTTGTCTATTACTTATAGACCACATTTGATGAACCTTTCCTTATAAGTAGATGCTGATCTGTTTAAATTATTCCATTAAAGCTGTCAGCATCTAAATGTGTGGAACACGTGTTTGTGCTCTGTGAAGTCCCTGTTACTGAGCCTTTTAATGCTGGCTGGTAAACTGTGGGCATTATTGTATTCTTAGTTTTAAAACCTGCTGGCCACAGGAGGTTTTGGTTGAGAAAATTGCAGGAAGAGAGGGGAAAATTAAATGGAAATTAGGAAAACCATTTGCTTTTTAGTCACTTTCCATGTCTGTAAGGATGTTATTTTGGCAGGTGTAGACTGCTGGGAAAAAAGCTCCTCCTGAGTCTAAGCTACCCTTTAGGAAACAAAATAACTGTGTCCATTTTTTGAACATTTTAGAAAGTTTCAGAAGCATTCTTTATTGGTGTGATGTGGGTCCTGCTGCGTGATTTAATACAAACTAAGATACACTCAATATAATTTCTCCCATTAAAGAAAAGTGGTCTTCCAAACCCAGGACAGGAGGATTTTCCTCTGGAAAGTAGTCAGTCCTTTCAAAACTCAGCTGCCTGTTGTTGTTTCAGTACTAAATTGTTGGTACTTGCTAAGGTCATTGAAGTTCAGCCAGTGAAATTTTGTTTACTTACGCCAGTAATGTATTTCTGTCTCCGCAGCTGTTTATTATATGTGCAAAGTAGTGCTTTTCCTAGTTTTAACAAGCCTCCATTAATGCTTTCACCCCCAAGATTCACAAGCAGAACCTAAAGTGACAAATACTTTTTCTGTGTGGCCATGGATATGTGTGGCCATGCTGTTGTTTGTTCCTGCAATATTTGCTGCCTTTGTAACAAAGGTGAAATAAAACTTGACTTGTTCCTGCAGTAACAGTGCTAGATGCACACTTCTGCTTTTGCAGTTAGATGGTTTCTGAAGGAGAGCATTACAGAGGGGTACTTGTTTATAAGTTTATAATGTGTTTCTGTCTGCCTCTCTAGTGTTCGGACTGGGCAAGACTGTTCAGTGTTTATGAGCTTGGTTTTAGTAGCTCAGGAGGTGAGACTTATGCAGAGAGACTCTGGTGTCAACTTTTTATGGAGACATTGCTCACTATGTGACTCCTTGTCAAGCTCTCAAAGCAATTTTTTAAAGCACAGAATCCTCTTATGTTCAGGGAGTTTTTCCAAAGTATTTTTGTATTCAAGGTGATTTTTTGCAAACATTTCAGGAAGCTCCTGTAGTGGCACGAGCAGCCCTGTTCCTTGAGTGTGCACGCTTTGTTCACCGCTGTAATCGTGGCAACTGGCCTGAGTGGATGAAGGGCCACCACGTGAACATTACTAAGAAAGGCCTGTCCCGTGGTCGTTCTCCTATTGTGGGCAACAAAAGGAACCAGAAGCTTCAGTGGAATGCAGCTAAGCTCTTCTACCAGTGGGGAGATGTAAGTGTTTGTTTCTGTTCTGCTAACATTAAAAAATATGGCGAAATGTAAAGGTAGTTGGATCCTATACAGTATTTCAGTTCTTGTAACACGGGGACTCAGAAGCCTTCCTTCCAACGTGCACTTCACAGCCTGCCAGGATCACCTCTTCTCCTAAGGGAAGTGACTTTGTTAGGACATGTTCTCTACAAGCATCTGTTTGGTCCATTCTCCTTTTTCCAGTGCTTGTCATATGCGAATGGCTAGGGAAGTGTGAAAATGGGGTGTGTGGTACTACTTTCTATTTTTCTAGCTTCCAAATATTTTTAGCCCGGGCCTCCTTGAACTAGGTGTAGTGCTGTGTATTTAGCGATGCGTTTCTCTTTGCTGTACTTATTCAATTTCTCTTTGCACCCATACAGACTTAGCTCCTATCATTCCTTGGCAAGGAATTCCACAGGGCTACTACAGATCATCTAAAGAGCTGTCTCTTTTTGTTTGGAGCTTGAATCCTTCAAGTTTTACTTGATTGTGATCTCTTACCACACAGGAATGAGGCAATTGCCTTATCTGGCCCTGTCAATGCCATTTGCAATTTTCTTTTAAACGCCTCAGGATATAACTGCTGAAGACCTGACACTAATACAGGTCATTTCACACAACTCAAAATAGTGGGAGAAGTTCCTTTGACCTTTGTGGTGCTGGTTATAGATGTATATCAGGAACTGAGCTTTGTGCTTCTCACCTCTTCTAAAAACCAGTGATTTTTACAGAGAGCATCATGATTCCCATTCTTCCCCCTCTCCACCCCCCAAAAAAAAACCCAAACCAAAACAAAAAGCCACAACCCAGAAGCAAAAACAGAAGCACAAAACCCCCATAAAATCCAATGCTCACAGGAATTTAAAAATCATGTATTCTGCCTTGCTGACCTGTATTCTTGTAGGTTAAATCAACATGTGCTTCTCAATGGAGCACATTGTAGTGAACCTCAAACTAAGCTGACCATATCAATACATTCCCACCACAGAACAGCCCAGAGGGAGAGCCCAGCTTGGGTCTGAGCACCCAAGCTTGGCAGGCCTCCTCCTTCCATTTCTAAAGCTAACTCAGAAAATGCTACCTGGTTCTCCTACTCTCTGTTAAAGTCTCAAACACAGGAGATTATCTTAAAAACATTACAAATACCAAAGTTCCTCCAAATACATTCACATAGTGTGAATGTATTTGCTTCTATATTCCATGAGGTCACTGCCTTAGCCTGACTTCTCTGAGAACTCCTTTCAAGTGGAGGGCATAGAGTTATATAGTCCTTGTACTTCTGCATGTTTTACGGACAGCCAGGACTATCCATCTCTGTTTATGGATTCTACACTTCTAGACTTTCCTTTTGCTCAGATTCTAACAAAAATGAGAACAAACAAGTCAGTAACTCTTAGAAGCCAGTTAGATTTCCCCTCAGTTATAATTTTTAGAAACTGATATACCTGACCTGGAAAATGTCCAGGAATGTTTTCTTTTCAAAATGTCAAAAGTACTACTGTGTGATGCAAGGCCACAAGATGAGCCAGGGAAATCTGATGAAGGGCAACTTTGCATGATTCTCTTCCCCTTAACCTTAATGGCATCATAAGACCTATCTGGATGCATTCTCCATGCTAAGACTAGCATGTGTTTGCTGCTGCTTAGGAACATTCCAGAAGACAAAAACCTTACATTTACTTAACTGTAAAGCAGAATAAGATTTGGAGAGTAGTCGTTAGAGCGCAATTTTTTTCCCTTTTTCCTGCAAGGTGTCCTGCTGCTCATTAATATTTCTGATTCTTTTCACTGAAAGCCAGAAGAATTTATTAACCCACGGCATCAGCAGCCCCACAAAAGACTCAAGCTTCAGGCCTGCACCTAGCACTAGTCCTTCAGGTGGAATGCTGAGCAAGGCTGGTCCTCTGGCACTGCTCTTCCTTCCAGAAACTCTTTCAGATGAAGCTGCCTGCAAGCACGAGCAGCAGCCACCAGTCAAGCCTGGAGGGCTGGGACTCTGCAAGCTCTGCTCCTCAGGCAGCTCCTTTGTTGGCTTTGAACAGATTCCAGCTAGATGATCTGAACTATGAGGAGATCCAGCTTCCTGTGGCTGAAGTACCAGCACCTGCTGTAGAAGACACTGCTGTTTCTCTGTTAAATCTTGGACAATGAGAAAAGAAAAGAATCTCTTGAACAAAGACAAATGAATATTCAGAAGAGTCTCTGAATGCACTGAGGCCTTTTTCTGTTTTTTTTCTTGCAGAAATTAAGGCTAAAATCTATGCTTGTCTGTCATTGTTCACTAATTGTGATATACCGTGTTATTGTCAAAGTTTAGTCAGACCAAGAATGAAGGTAAATCCTTTTTTTGACCCCAACTCTTTTAATTCAGCCTTCCTAATAGCCATCAGAGAATCACAGTGGTGAACCCTTCCTACAGGAGCTGAGACTTGGACTGCCCATAGCATTGATAAACCTATTGAACCAAGCAACCTCCTTTGTTCTGCTGTCTTTTGAAATAATACAATGTTAAATCTGTTCTGATCAGGTTAGTCTGTCACTTCCTTTGACTGCTTCTGTTAAGGGGCATTTTGGTTTTGCTCCTCTGTTTGCTAGAAAACCAAAAATATTCATGCAGATAATCCGTGTCAGTAATTCAGTGCTCATTAGATGGGAAGCTGTGAGATTATCTTATTGCTTTAGCATTAGGGTGAACTACACAGCATAAATAATATGTGATAAAATAGTGTGTTATGGAGAAGCATGCGGAACATTTCTTCCTTTAAGTGCCTGAAACATGAAAGGGGGAAAAATGGTGAGACACGTGCAGTTTCTTTAGCAATGTGCAGGCTCAGAGAAGGCTGAGATTGACAACCAATTGTATCAGTGTGTGAACCACAACAGTATTACCTAATTCTCTTTATGTAGCAGAGTCTACCCTTTTCCCCTTTGCTGGATTTCACAGGAAGTGCTTAATAGCAAGAGCAGCCACAAGAAATGACCACTTCTGTATTTCTGTATCGCTTCTGCCGTGACAGGAAAATTAATAGTGCTGGCATGACCATAAGTTCTGACTTGTACAATATTCAGAAAAACTTCTTAGTATATTTGTCTAAAACTATCCCAAAGCCAAAAAGGCCGAATGGCCAGTGCTGATGAAAACTCTGTAATTTAACACATCTCTTCCCTCACAAAGTGATGATATCACAGGATAAAGTTTTACATACTTATCCGTGCTCTTTTCATGCACTTGCATCAAAGAAAATCGAGACAATTCGTAAGAGCTCTCAAGTGTCTTAGCAGGAAAGCAATCTCCTTTCTAACACACCCTTACCTGTAGCTTTGCTGACAATACCATGAGGGCTGTTTGCATGCTGATAGTGATGCTGACAAACAGCCAGAATGAACAATCAATGCCTTTCCGGAGAATTTAAGATGGAATTCTGCCTGTATGTGCTCTTTCCGCAGATCCCCTGTACACTGTTACTCATGTACCTTCCCAGCTTCTATGAGCATATTGCCAGCTCGTTTTTGGAAAGTGCATCAGGGAGTTTCTCGTTTAAAAATGGAAGCAGGCTTTCCCACGGGCATTCAACAGTTTTGTGGAGGAAATAGGGTCCGTTACTGGGTTCCTAACTCACCGCATAGTTTCTTAAGCAGAAGACCTACATTCTCAGTGGAAAGACTTAGCAAAAATCTGGAATACGTATATCAAGGGAAGAAAGAAAAGCAAAAGAAATAATTACAAAATAATGACCTAATCTCCTTCTGCCTGTCATGTGCCAGTTTGGGGGGGATTTGTATTAGTTTAACTAAATCTGCTGAAATTTTTCATCCTGAAATTTCACACTTTGCTCGTTTTTGTTGAAAAAAAGGGGGAAATGAATTGGGGTTTTGATAACACTTAGTCTTCTGTCATCTCTTTCTCCTCTTTAGACAATAAAAATAAAGCCAAGACATTCTGTTCTGGCTGGACCATCTCTGCAGCCTGCATGGGGCAGAGCTGCTGACCGCCAGTGTGTTGGGCTGAAATTCTCATCTCCTTGTGCTTCTCTTTCTCCATCTGCAGGCAATTGGTGTCCGCCTCAATGAGCTGTGCCACGCTGAGAGCGAGAGCCCTGCCAACCTGCTGGGCCTCATTTATGATGAGGAGACCAAGAGACGCCTGAGAAAGGAGGATGAGGAAGAAGACTTTTTAGATGACAGTAAGGAGACTCCCTTTACTACAAGAACCCCCGCTTGTAAGAGCCTCTGCTTTAGGAGCACTTAATATTTTTTTCTCTTTTCATCTTCTTGCCACCCAGCTGTATTTCCCAGTCCCTCACCTTCACCCCAGCTTCTTCCCCTGTTCTTTTTGTGCCTGGATGTAAAACATGACAGATGGGTAGCAGCACTGAAAGACTTGGATGGAAAAGGGAAGGGGAAACCAGGCAGTGAGCTGCAATTCCTGTACACAGAAACTGCAGTTTTAAGCAGGGTAATGATTTTATTCTTGAGCCTTTCTGTCACCTGAGTGTCAAAAGTGGTTCAGGCTCCATTCTGCACAGTTACTTCTACCAAAATATTTGTGAAAGATCAGCTGCTCTTTTCTGTTTCTCAACATTGAAGAATCATCTCCTCACCTGACATGAATTGGCACAGCTCTACTAAAGGCTTTTAAATCTTGACTTCAGTTTAGTACCTGATTTTCAGGCAGAGATAAAAAAAAGCGTAATTAAAAATCTGTGTAACAACAAGGTGATGAACCACACACATTTGTGCCTGTATGGACATAAGGGTGGGAGAGGTGTGACAAATCACTGATTCTGAAGGTCTATATAGGCATGCAAGTTATAGCAAACCCTGTGAACCAAAATAAATTGTCAAAGCACATCCTGTTGTAGGTGTAGGTGAAGGTGGTAACAGACATTACGTGCTCTTCAGACACCATTTGCATATATGTGTGTGCTGTAATGTACTGGTGCCTGTCTACGTGTACTGTTGTCCCCCGTTGGATGTAGTGTGCCAGCACTGTTTATCTTCTGCTTTCCTTTCCCGTGGTCTGGATTTGTTCTTACCATTGCATAAAGGCCAACTTTGGAGTAGAGAGAAACAGGTAGGAAGAGTGAAATGGCATTTATGAGAAATGAGCTCAAGAGAAGGTCTTGGCCCTGTTCTGGACCTTCCCGTGTGCTGGCACATGCAGGAACATGGGTGGCTGTTCTGGATATTTGATCATCCCTTTAGGAGATGTAGCCAGAGCAGGAGGAGGGTGCATACAAGAGGCTCCTTCTCCTGCACTGCAAATGAACAACAGAATAGACATTCTTGTCCCTGTTCAGCCACTCATACCAGGTACTCAAGGTGGTGTGGAGCTGCTTTAAAAGGGTACCCTGAGACAAGCAAAGATCAGGTTCTGGTCTAGAAACCATTTAAAAGCTCAGGTGCTCTCCTGAAAGCCAGTGTCTGAAAAAAGGTGATCTGCATCCTTGCCATAGGTAGGGATTTTTCAAAAGCTGCCTTATATGCTGTAGGAAGTAGACCAAGGAGCATAAAATACACAGTTGGATATTCCATTACCCTGTATGTCTCATTTGCATTTGATAGTTTAGATTATTTTAGTCCTTACAAAGTCCAGAATTTATTGCTGGTGATGTGTACAGGGGATTTGGCGAGCATCACAGAATTAATCTGGTTTTATCTGATCCCTGCAGTGTCTTTTCACTTGTTTGGTTTCATTTTTTTCTTTGCAAAATCAATTAGATCATACATGGGAAAAGCAAGCAAAAAGACTAATCTCTCGGAAGTGTATGTAGAGGGCAATATCAGGAATAACTAAAAAGATGGGTGTGGTTAGTTGTTGTTACAATTAGCTTTTTAGTTTACTTTTTTTGCTGTCCATTATCCTAAATAGTACTTTTCAAATTGATCAAGCACTGAAGAATCCTTCGTACTTTCTAAGCTTTGAATTGTATCAGATGGGTTACAAAGGGTATGGCTTTTAAAGCTGATTATTTAGAATCAGCTGAGACAAAACTTCAAGTATTTTGATAATCCCTCTTCCCTTTCCCTCTTAGTTTTAGGTTAAGCATTTGAATGTAAAATTTGATTAAGTAGTTTGATTTTTTTTTCCCCTTGATTATCTCTAAATAGCACATGGATTCCTTGCACAATTATAGAAGCCTGACTTCAAAGGAGGCTGTCTTTTCCAGTTACCAGGGTAGTAATTAATAAAAATATGAAAAATATCTCTTTAATATCTGGTTGTAACTCCATGTATTTTGAGAAAATTCTCTATCTTTGAAAGTTTTTTTTTCCACAATTGGAAAAGATCTGACTGAACACAAAAATTTTCCGTTTTCAGTGGAAGAAAGTATCTACTTCTTAACCTGTGTTAGCCTTAAATGAGGTGTATATAAAATGTCATAAGCTTGTGTTAGTTTAGTAGGTACTTCAACACAATATTCTATAATACATACGATAGTCAACTATCATGTTACTTCAATGCCATGCAATATAATATAATATAATATAATATAATATAATATAATATAACATAACATAATGTAATATAACATAATGTAATATAAATGTTAGTATTATTGCATGTGCTGGTAAATGGTTTGGTATTTGATTGACTGTGTTTCTTTTAGTGTAGGAAAACTAGCACAGAAGTGTGGGGTTTTCTGTTTTTCAGTGCAGCTTGCATTGTGCACCATATGTAACAATGTCCATCACCTCTTGGTTCCAGATCTTATATTAACTCCTTGGTCACGATAGAAATATTCTTTCCTAGGCACTGTGAATCCTACCAAATGTTGTTGTCCTTTTGCACTAAAAATGGCAGCCTGTCAACTTCTCCTGGAGATAACCACATTCCTTCGAGAGACCTTTCCCTACATGCCCAGACCACGGACTGAACCTCTTGTGGTAAGTGGACCACACACATTGGAGAGGGCTATGCCCAGAGAATCACTGGGTTCTGGGTCTGATGAGAGGTGGGGTTGGGTAAAAACTGCAGTGGATCTCCTCAGGGAGAAAGGAGCCATTGTTTGGTGAATAGAAGATGGTCAGGGTATGTGAAATGGGTTGATTAAGAAGGTAATACTGTGGAAGCACAGCATGTGCTGGAAGTTCAAGAAAGTTTCCGAGCAGAGAAGAGGGATTGAGAAATCAAAGGTGGGGGACCTGGGAAGTGTGGGAGGTGGACTATGGGAGGTGACAAGCTCACATCCTAACCTGCTGATTAGCAGGGTCAGTTGTCAGGGATCTGAACAGGGCAGTGAGGGGAAGGGAACAGAATGGTTTTACAGAGAATTTGCTGGAGCTTTAAAGCTGCAGATTTTTGGTTTGGGCTAGACCAACAGAATTGAGGGGAGAGTGTGAAGAAAGGAAAGAGAAAGGGACAAAGAAGAAAGGAAAGAAATAAACCTTTGTGAGACTCAGAGAGGTAGAGGCAAATCCTGGCATAAACCGTAAGCTAAACAATTGACTAGATGACAACTAATGTTATGAATAGCAGAACACATGAAACCTGATTTCAATTGATTCATTCTTGTGTGGATTTTCTTATGTCTAATACTGTGGTTTAATGTGACCTTTAGCCTGTTTTTGCAAAAAATACACATGCACACAGTCATCTTTTGACAAATTGAGTTGAAGGTGACCATCAGCTTCAGAGATGGTTAGCATGGAATGAGATGAGAATTGAATGGCAGACATGGTTTCAGCTTTAAAGACAAATTTCTTTAAGAGATCAGGATACAAATTATAAAGAAAAAAGTAGACATTAAATTTCCATGAAGGATTTAGCCCTGTTATCCTGGTTTTTGTTAATGACAGATCAAGTTTTGGTGATGGCAATTACGCTTGACAGGCTGATTTAGCTGGGCATTACTATAGTTAGGTTCTGAAAATTATTCCAAGGGCTGTAGATGACCTGTGATGAAGTGGCTCAGCCCTGAGGTATACAAGGAGGACAATTTAAAAAAGTAGTAAATTCAGCAAATAGTCCTCCTTAAACACATTGTTGATACTTTTATAACATAATAAATGACTGAATCAAAAAGCAGGATAATACCATGTCTTAGAATTCATATCATTAAGTAGTTAGGTTTGGAACTAAGAATATGTTGTTTAATGAAGGTCAACAGAAATGAGTGCTTTTGTGTGAGATACAACTACAACTGGTTAATTGCTTTTCAAACTTGTATGTGGGAGGGAAGGAGGAAGAATTATTCTGTGATGTATAGGTGACGTTATGCAAGAGTCTGTAAGAGAAAATGGTCATAGAGTGCTGCTTCTACCTTTGTACAGAGGAAAAAAGAAGGAGGCAACAACACTCCAGATTAAAATATTAAGTCCCTGTATTTTTGGAGTGATGCGTCACTTCCAAGGAAATCAGGTACATAATATTATCATCCATAAAGCTGGAATTTCAGTTGAGCAAATCTCACTTCCATTGGTGTTTGTAGGCATATCTGTTCCACAGATAGGAGCACAGCCTTGGCAGCCTTGAAGAACTGACACATTTGCAACTGAACTAGTTTTGGTGAACTAGCTTCGCTTCCCACAGGCCATGCAGACTTGCCAGGCTGAGGGCAGAGTGAGGTAGACAGTCCTGACTGAAGTTTCAACCAAAGCCTTTTACTGATCATGGAGCAGATACAACCTCATTTTGTAGATGCCTGGAGTCACTCCAAACCTGGATGTATTCTCGTGCTGCCCTCTCTGAGTGACCCTGCCTTGACAGGGGTGTTGGACTAGATGATCTCTAGAGGTCCCTTGCAATCCTAATAATTCTGTGATTCTGTGATTTGTGTTTCCCTCTCCTGAGTCTGCAGCCGGAGTGTTAATGCCCTGGGGAGTGTTAACCAGCAATGTGTGTTAACACCTGGTAGCTCTTCCATGCTGGCAGGTGGCTCAGCCTGCTGCAAGGACAGAGAGCAGTTGGCTTATCTGTGGTTAAAATAAGCTCCATCTGAAGCAGTTCTTCCTGAAGCTTCTCTGGGAGCTCATACTGCTGGCACATCTGTGTGGTCTACATTCTGCTGCAGGATCTGGAGAGCTGCAGGCTGCGTCTGGACCCTGAGATGGACCGGCACAGGTATGAGAGAAAGATCAGCTTTGCTGGGGTTCTGGATGAAAACGAAGATTCAAAGGATTCCCTACACAGCAGCAGCCACACCCTCAAATCTGAGGCTGGCTTCGAGGAGAAAAAAGGTTTGTCAGCACGATAAGGCTTTTGTGTTCTCAGGGTTTGTGAAGTGGCGCTTGATTTTGTGTTTTCATTTGCATAGACTGTGTTAAAAAGCAGGCAGCCATGGAGTCACGTGGCTTTAAATAATTTCTGAGACGCTTCTGGCCTTCAGGGTTCAATACAATGAATGTGAGAAGCAAAGATCTTAAATTTTATAAAACAGTGCTATGACTGAAATCTATTGAGAGCTTTGCAGTGGTTGTAAAAAAAGAGCAAGCCTTGCTTGAAACTGTCTCTCAGTGGATTGCTGAGAGAAGCATCACTGTTTGATTCACTGCAAAAACAAAGATCAAAAGTGGTTTTATTTGGAGTTTTTTTTCTGATTACAGTTTTTCATTTTGGGGAAATCACAGATAGGAAGGAAGACTGGTATTTTTCTGTGGAAAATCTGTACCAGTCTCGAAGTCATGGCATCTCAAAAAATTATTGTGATTGGTCTCTTGAATTCTTTGCTACCACATGAAAATACACTGTGTGGCTTTTGATGGCTAGCAGATTGATGTTATCAACATACTGTATACTGTACAGGCAAACTTCAAGCTCACTGTGTTTGCTGAGAATAGCAGATCGTTTCCATTTTTGAGCCATCTCATGCAAAACTCACATTCTATCTGATAGTACAAGTGTTGCAATACAATATACAGTCATCATGTGTATTTGCACTTAGAGACTAAACTGCCAGATACTTACCTCTAGATGACCCTCTAACAAGTTTCCTAGAACTATTTACATTCTGTCTCATAATAGTAATTTACAGGTGCAGGTGTTTGAATGATAATTTTTACCATTGCTTGAAAAGGATAAATGTTTAGTGATTGCTTCACAACAGTAGTGTCTGTGGCTGGTTATCCTCTAGGAACTGTAATGTCTATTAATGACTCAGAGGAGCTTTTATTGACTTCTGGGGGCTTTGGATAAAGTTTATGTTGTCTTCAGCTGTGACCTTGACACAATTACTGGAGAAAATATTAGAAATGCTTTCAAGACTTGCATGGTATAAAACTTTCTCCAGAATTGTGTGTCTGGTGGGACAGTTACTTCTGTGGAGACAGCTGGGTACCCACCTAAGAAAGGTGAGCTGGAGAAATTGATGCTCGACCTCATTTTGTGTACCCTTGGTATATTGGCAGTCCTGAAAAACACACAGCCTTAGGGTCTGTCTCATAGTCTAAGATGTGTGGGATAAGATGTTTCTACCTATTCAGATGAGGAAAGGTTTGGGTTTGTTTTGAGGATAGTTAGGACAATTACTTGAAACCATTTTTGAGTTTTTCAGGGAACAGTCCCATCCACTGGGATATTACCTGAGTGGGAGAATGCCTTCTCTAACTATCCTGTTTTTCATAGAGACAATGCTGACTTAGCTTTTCCTTTGCATGTTACTGCGCTACAAGTATAATGTATTTTTGCAAAGATAGTATTAACTTTCTTCATCCTTGTCTTCATTAAACTACATTTTCCTGCGGTATTAGTTGGGGGTTTTTTCCATTATCCCTTTTCCCTAAGCTGTAATGTAGTTTTCCTTTACTAAAACTGCCTCTTTACTGCATTTTAGACATGGGAAAAGCGACGATGATAGGAAGGCTGAATCCTAATGTACTGATATACCTTAGCAAAAATGTAATTCCAGTATTTTGGAAGCTAAATAAATGTAAGATAATGTTATATTTTAAAACTACAGTAATTATATTCTTTTCTCTGGCCGCAGCATATTCTTCTGGGAATCCACCTGGGCCAAACACTACAGATGCAGAAGCATCTTTCATAATCTACACTTTTCTAGATAAGAAAATGTTGTTGTGTGAATGTAACTAAAATTTTCTTGCCTGCAGTGACAGGTTTCTTTATCTCAACCTCTTTGATGAGTACTAATCTGTTTCCCTTCATTTTTTCCGGAGTGTTAAAAACTTTGCTCTCATTGCTCCCCCCAGGCATGGCTTAGCAGCTATCCAAAAGCCACGGGTTTACTGTATAGAATCTGCTCCAGGTAGGTCTGAAATACAGACACTACAGCTAGGTAGATGCAGGTTCTCAAAAGATCATATGTACTCTTTGAGTTCCAAAATGGGATTCTGCAGACTTCATGAAATGCAGCTGCGAGTGCTTAAGTGGTTTGGCATTTGTGGGACTGATCTGAGCATTGTTCAAGCAGTAGTGATTGCTCAGGAACTTAGCCTGGTCACTTGGAGAGAGATTCTTTGGTCACTCAACAGTGGTTTGCCCAACCGATTCGTGAGGACCGAGGAGTAGCTCTCAAAACCTATCCAGCTGTCTTTGGCCAGGATGCTAGCCACTGGAAATGGGAGTGGGAATTCCGTTCTGGAGGAGTTGGGGCAATCTCAGGAGTAAAAGTGTGTTTGATTTTTCCTGAAGCCAAAATACAATTCTATTTAAACATTTTGCTTTTCCATGGTATCCAAAAAGCTCTGTGCTGTTCATTCCCAACCACACATCAAAGGGTAATTGATCACACGTGGCGTTGCCTGATTAGATCTGCAGTAAAATGACTGAGTGTTGCAACATTTGGACTGACATACTGCCATGTACTGCCTTTGAACTAAGAGGAGAATGAAAGTGCAAACGGTTGGTGCTTTGAACATTGAACCATTCCATGTCTGTGCTCATCAAAAATGCAGAGTGTCAATGGATGTTGTTAATGCCTGAAAGCTGCTGATTTGTCTGAAGGAGAGGATCTTCGTGCTCCTGTTTCCTCTAAAGCATTCTAATGATGAAGAGTAACATGCAGAGACACGGATTTATGCAAATGTTACTTCAAAGAAGCCTTGCGTGCTAACCTCATGAAGCAGACTACCCTCTTGCAGTCACACGTGCTGTATGAATAAATAATTGATTCTACTGCAGAGCTCAGTGAGGTTTACAGAACCCAGGCCCCCGGGAAAATAGGTTTGTCCAAGGTGCCTTGTTCATGCTTGGGATTCAGCCAGCTATCCCTAGCAAGAGGTGATTCTGCACTAATGTAAACTCCAGGGACTGGCAAAGAAAGCTGCAATTTACATCCATTGGGCAGATCCTGCTTCCTGGCAGGAATTGATTCAAACTGGTGTGAATTGTATGCTTTTCTTGCCCATGTTTTGGGTTTCTGTTAGAGCAGATGACTGCTTGCTGGTGGTTGAACAAGGCCTAATTCCAAATACAGACAAAGCCTGAGGTGATGTACCAGATCTCCAGGATATAAGGTGTTGAACACATTTTTGTGAAGCATCTTTACTGTCTGATTGATTGAGCTGCATTGGCGGTGGCTTTGGAGGGAGCCTCTGATCCCACATTCCTTGGCAGAAGAAAAGACGCTGCAATACAGGCTGGCAGCAAAGGGTCGGGAGGGTGGGGAGGGCCAGGATCTCTTTCTTTTTTAAATGGGGAAAAATTAAGGGGAAAAAAGTCCTCTTTTATTCTTTTAATACAGTTCCGAGCAGGAAGATCAGGATAGGAGGCTCCCGCTTGCTCCAGATTAAAGGAACCCGCAGTTTCCGGGTGAAGAAGGGGGGTTCCCTTTCCAGCATTCGCCGGGCCGGCAGCCTAAAGAGCACCAAGTTATCACGGCAGGACTCAGAGTCTGAGAATGAGGAGCTGCAGCTGTCCCACAGCAGGGACACTGTCACTGATATAGGTAACTTAGATGAGTGGGTGGAAAGGGAGGGGACAATAGGCAGGATCTAAACCCTTGATGTGATTGCAGCAGAGCTAGAAATAACAAGAGACCCCCAACCCTGCAGACTAGGAAAGATCTAGAACTCTCTTCAGGCACTGCCTGGACTAGGGCCTGGGAGGAACACGATACAAATCCTAGGTACAACGTCAGCTCCGTGCACAGACTGTCAGTTCAGCACCGTGTTAGAGCATGAGCTGTTAGAGCATGAGCTCTTGGAATGCTCGTGCCTGCCAGCTAAACGCTTGCTGTCTTTAGGAGAGCACATGCACATGTGTACATGCACATGCACACCCAGCTAAGCCATAGGATACAATGAATACATGAGGTCATATGTATATATGATATTTTATTGTCCATAGCAACAGATTGGCTATATGTGTGTATGCATATATATCTATATCTATATCTATATAGATATATAGATACATAGGTATATAGATATATATGGACATGCACTTCATATTCTGTGTTGGATATGATGTCATGAGCATGTTGGGTGACATGTAAAATATACATTCCTATATGTAGAACATAACATTCACGTGCTGCATACTATATTTCTACATAGTGGCATATGCAACTAATTTTACAGTTTACAGCTGCCTTCCTTAGTCTTTAAAAGATGGATGTCAATATGTTTATCTTAAGGAAACCAAATGTGCATCCTGCTATGAGAAATCTCTGTCACAGTTGAACAAAAGGGCCTCTCTCTGCTATCAGCGTTAACCAAAAACTGTGGATACATTTGGAGCTGAAATAACATCCCAAACTTAACAGTCATTTTTATGTTACCCAAAAGATACTTCAGTAGGTGAATGTGGGGAGTGGGATTGCCAATTCTGTAGATTTTGACAAGTCACAGTTCACTTAAAGAGGAGAAAAAGGGTAAACCAGAATTCATCTCCAGCCAACTCTTAATAGCATTAGTATTAGCTTTATAAGGAGGCCCATAGGGTGTGAAGTGGCTAGGGGAAACACAGGGGTCAGTGAAGTTCCCAGAGAAATCTCTCCCTTGGCTGAGTTCTGAAGTGTTCTTGTGTGCTAGAATCAGGATTTTTTTCCCCTTTTATCCCCATGACATTAGTAGTTTCCATGGGCAATTAGCAGGGACTTTGCCCGTTGGCATTTCCAGTTGGATGCCAGTTCTGGCTGGATTTTTGTTGACATTTTTAACCACAGAGCCCAGTCAATGCAGATCACTAAACCAACCATTTGCAGCATCTGAATGGTGCAAAGAAGTTGTTCATGATGCTTTTTGATTATCCTTTTCCCTTCCATTAAAGAAAAAATACAGGGAGGGAGCAATGTTTGCTACCGACAAGATGGCCTGTGGGCCAAGTCCAAATAGTTCTTGTAAGTGTCAGGCCAGCACAATACAAGGACTGGGGAGGGGTGTGCAAAGACAGTCTTTCCAGTGTGACATATTTGGTGTACTCTGGACTGTTCCCACAAGGCTGGCCTGGCTTACAAGTGCTGTCCCTAGTCTTGAAGCACATGGGGAGCCATAAAAACAACCACCTTTTGGGTATTTTTCTTTTGAAGAAGGGAGCCCTTGGAGTGCGAGCGAGCCCAGCATTGAACCCGAGGTGCTGAGCAACACAGGCGTTGAAGAGAACTATCATCGGAACATGTCGTGGCTGCACGTAAGTACAAGTTGCCAGCAGTGCTCTCAAGGATGGCATTTTCAATAGAAAACCTTTGTCTGGCAATAATCAGATCACAGTGTGTGCTTTCTCCATATAGCATCAAGGATCTCAAGTGTAAGTAAGCTGTGACCTTTGGAAATTGTGTGTTTGCCATTTCTAAATTGGACGTAAAACAAGAAAGTTTTTCTCTTGCTCCTTCTGTCTAATTCATATATTTAATTTTTTTTCTCCCTAGGTGTGCAGGGACAGCCATACTACCTCAGCTGAAAAATCCATAATTTCAGTACCTTATCTCCAGCATGGCCAGTAGCGTGTAGTTCAGGGAGAGCAACAGAATGGGTTACAGTGTGAGCTGGGCCCCTGGCTTCTGGGAAGTGGCATTTTAGAAGCTACTTGTGTAAACCAGCAGAGCCTTGTATCGTTTTGACTCCGTCCAATAGATGGGGAGTCCAACAGTGCAGATGTGGTTTGGTCATGCAGGGTCTAAGCCATCCATTTGGGCAGTCTCTCTCCCTGTGGTTTAGCCTGGCCAGCAGTCAGTTGGGCAAGTCTGCACTGTTCAGTGCACAGCTACCCAGGGAGTGCACAGCGCTGTGTGCGGTGCCTCACAACACACAGTGATGGTGCAGTGTGGTCAGCGTTTCCTGCACACACCCTGGATGGACTCGCTGTCTGTCCTGCCCATGAGCGTGAGGACAGACACCCTTTGACTTTTGACTTGGCTTCAGGAAGGACAGCTGTCAGTACTGACTTGATGTCTCCCTTCTTCCCCCGGATATTTCACACAGTCTGCTCCCAGTTGCCCCATTCCTATGGGGTGTGGGCAAGAACAGGCTTGATCTAGTACCTTGGTGTCACAAACAGTTCTTGATAGTTGTCTTTTTTGGATGAGGCTGGCAGGGCAGGGAACTTGAATGCCACATCTTCCAATTTAGTACCTCAATCCCTGGACTACCCTGCTTTCCTGCCAGTACTCTAATGGTCTTGGCAATAATTACACCTCATTTGGAAATTCCAGTGTACTAAACCGAGTATGTTAGACATATGTGTGTGTATTAGATACTGCATCCCTACAGGATAAGGGGATCTCTTTAGTTAGCAGCCTAGGGTAAATCATGGTGCCCTTTTTCAGTGTGGGAGGAAGCATGAACTCAAGAAATCTGAAGGAAACCTGAGATGTTTGTCTCACTTTACCTGTGATTAGCCTGCATAGAAGAAAGGAAAATTAGAAAAATCACCTGGTCCAGTTAATGACACACCAAGTACCAGTATTGCATGACAATATTATTTTTTCCACTTGCTAGAAAGAAGGTGTGGGTGGATGGTCACTAAAACTACAGGCAAAACAAAAGCCTGCTTTACTTAGTTATCACAAGCAGACCACTCAAAAGGATCACTGGTTCCAGTTGCTGCTGTGAAGGCACCAGCATTTCATTTACCTGTCCTTTATGGCAGCCTGGAGCATGGTGTCCTCACTCCGTGTCAGTGTACCGTAACAGCAAATTATAAGAGTGGACCAGAGGCTGAGTAGAAGCTCCAGTGCTGTTATACCATTTGCACATTGATACAAGTGTTGAGTTATTCTTTATTGACCCCCAGATGATAGGAGGCAAGAACAAGGAGGCAAACATAGGAATCCCATAAACTGGGCACATATTTGTTTTAAATTAAGCTCCTGACGTTTTCTGAAGCTTAAATATTTTAAGGTTGAGAATCATGTGGCAGCCCTGAGAGAGAGCCGGCAGACTGCAGCTGCACAGACATGGACACAGTGGATGGAAAATTGGCATAGCTTCCTTCTGGTAGTTCTGGGTACTTCTGTGCTAGGCTGTGGGGTGAAGAGAAAGATTTATAAAGGCCTCTTAAGACCTGCAGTGTAAATGGCTTGGGGATGCCTGTGTGTTTTCCTCAGAGTGCTAATAAGAGGCTAGGTTTGTCTGTAATGTGAAGATCAATGTACAAAGAGCTGCTGGGCTGAGCAGTCTCCTCTGGCAAGAAACCGTCTGAGTTACATCAGGGAGCCTACTCAAGTGTAGACTTACCCAAGGCTATCTTTAATTAAGTAGTTTAGGGACTAATAGCAGTGTTGCTGTAGCAAAGCAAGGCTCAGAATAGCTAAATTCCAAAATATTTACCTGATTTTTAGAAGAATTTTACTACTCCTTGCTGTCATATGGCAACACTAGTAGAAATAGCAACTGAGCCAGATACCATAGAGCTGGGCTGGATGGGTCTCCCCAAGGACAGTGAGGGAAGTGTATGCAGAGCAACTGACACAGCTTATTCCTGCTTGAGAGCATACTGAGACATTTCCCTTTACATTCCTTGAAGGAAACTAACCCCCAAACCTGATGGATTTACAGCTATAATGAAAATTGACTACTTGGCAGTTTGCAGTCCAAGCTCTCATCTTAAAGTGGTGGTATAACAGCTTTTCTGCAAACTGAGAGGATGCTGTTTTACTCAGCATTAACCTTGCCACCAGCCAAATGTACACATCTGTAGCAGCTCTGTCTTTTTTCTTTATTAGCACTAATGTTTATTTAGCCATGCCTAGCTAGTCTGCAAACCCCTTGTAAGTATGAAGCTCTGCACAGACACACATACCTTTTTAAAACTCTCTTGAGCTTCACACCTCCCCAGCTAGGCTGAGGAAGAGTCAGCTTGACTGTCCCAGTCACTGGCTGTGTAACTCCATTTTCTATAGGTAACTCTTCCCTTTTTAAATTTCCAGGTTATGATCCTATTATGCAATCAGCAAAGTTTCATATGTACCCACATTGACTACTGTCACCCACACTGCTACCTCCACCACAGCCGGTCCTGCGCTCGCCTTGTCCGGGCCATCAAGCTCCTGTATGGAGACACAGTGGACTCCCTGCGAGAAAACAGCACATTGAACAATGTGGCAAGAGGCAAAAAACAAAAGGAAGTGAGTAAATGGAAAAAGTGGAATATTTTGGGATTTGTCCAGACAGGTCATAATGGCCTTTGAAAACTGCATAATGTGCTCATACTGTTCTTTCATGACAAAATAAATACAACCTTTCCTAAGCTTAGGCTCAGCTGTAAAAAAAACCAACCCAGCAGTTAAGTAATTTCGCATTATGTAAGGAATGTAATCTGCATTGATTAGAATGAATCTTAGTTGCTGATAAGGTCATTTAAAAGCTTATAACCTGACTGCAATTTTAATGTTCTTTTATAGCCTCTACTTATCACCCTGTGGAGTCCATCTCTCTTTTTACATGTTTTTGCCTTGTCTGTTAGTAAGAATCACTCTTGAAATTCTTGTAAAATCTTGTGTAATTTCTTTCTTTTAGGTCTGAGCTCTCAGCTGTTCCAAGAATTGTATACATTAGTCTTTATTGTTAATCTCCTTAGTGATGCACTTTTAATGACAAATTCTGCAGGATATTTGGACAACTTTGTGTCTTTTTAGATATAAAAGTGTGCCTTTAGTGAAAATACATTTCTGCTTTCAGGCAAGCCCCCACCCAGGCACCAACTGAATCATGTCAGCAGTTAAACCAGAGCAGACAGACTACAGTTATCCTGAATACTTGTAATGGCAGAGCCATTCAACTACTTTGCAGTAACACTGAAAAGTGTTCATGAAGCTCTCCTGAAGGTTTCAGTTGGGTAAAGAGGCTATTATCCCTGGCAGTGGCATATGAGGGAGTAGGAGGAAAATTTGTGTTGTTCGTGATGTTTCTTCATCAACCAGGAGATTGTTTGTTTCCTGTCAAGTTAGAGAATTGAAGGGTATTTCTATAGAACAAAGCACAGAGCAGGTGAAACAGAAGCTTATGTTTCTGCTTTCCTGAAAACTGTAACCCCCATATATTTCCTCTGGCACAGAAAAGCATGAGTTATTGAGAAAGAGAGGCAGTCATTTCCTCAGCAGAAGGCAGGCAAGAGATGAGCAGCTGGCACTGTTCATGAAAGATAGCAAAAGAACTGTGCATTTCAGTGTGTTGTTTCATCTCCAACTTTGAATTGCAAGACAGAGATACACATTTCATCGTACATCGAATCATCAAAGCATTTAAGAAACAGCAGGAAAAAAGAATTTGGGAGGCAATAAGGTTTCCTACAAACACATGCAGGGTGTTTGCACAGACCTCACTTCTGGGGAGCAATTGACAATTTTTGCTTTTTTCATAATCCTCCCTACAAGAAAGACATTGAGGGCTGGAGTGTGTCCAGACAAGGGAATGGAGCTGGGGAAGGGGCTGGAGTACCAGGAGCAGCTGAGGAATTGAGAGGGCTCAACCTGGAGAAAAGGAGGCTCAGGGGGAACCTTCTGGCTCTCCACAACTCCCTGACAGGAGGGTGCAGCCAGGTGGGGGTCAAATTCTGCTCCCAGGGAACAAGGGACAGGATTGAGAGGAAATGGCCTCAAGTTGCACCAGGGGAGTTTTAGATGGAATATTAGGAAAAATTTCTTCTCTGAAAAGTTGGTCCAGCCCTGGCACAAGCTGCCTAGGGAGGCGGTAGAGTCACCATCCCTGGTGGATTTTAAAAGATGTGTGGATGTGGCACTTGGGGACATGATTTGGTGGTGGACTTGGCCGCATTAGACTGCTGGTTGGACTCAATGATCTTGGAGGTCTTTTCCAACCTCAATGATTCTATGATTCTGTGAGAGGAATCGTTGTGTACACTAAACACTTCCATTGGTAATTTTTTAGAGGGAGGCTGTGCACCTGCTTGACTGAATACGTGGGTGTGCCTCCGGTGAAGATTACACAGAGAACATTTACATTATTAATTTTGTTTACTGGCTTCTGTTTTAAGGTTTTATTAGGAAAAGCATTGTTAAAAAGAGAAAAAAGTTGGATGAGATGTGTTGTCTCACTGATAGTAAGCCTGCTGCCAGCAAAGAAGGCTTTGTGCTACGGCTCTGGTACTAGATGATTTCTAGTATATGGAAATTCCTCTTGTACATAATGTCCTTTTCCACATTTTGAGAAATATAAATGTGAACCCCACTTTCTTTTTATTTCCTTCCAGTGCTCAGACAAGTCATGCTTGAGAACTCCTTCTCTTAAAAAGAGAGTGATCGATATCAACTTGGAAGGGAAGAAGGACTCCGGAATGCTAAAATACATCAGGCACCAGGTACTGATTAGGCCATATCAGTTAGGGAGGCAGATATATAGGTGTCAGGTTAGGCTGTAACAAGAAGGAAAATGTATATGGATATCTAGGCCCATGTGAAGAACTGTTCCTGAATGTCAATCAATTCAGCCCTATGTTTTCCCCATCTGAGTAATGCTGAATTTAAGCCTCTTAAGGAAACATGGTCAAAGAATGCGTTAAACATTTTGCTCCATTAAATCACAGTCTGCATCTCTGGCTTTCCAGAGTGACACATGTATCAAAGCTGGGGTTACAAAAAAAAACCCACCAAAAAAACCCACACATATGTTTAACTGCCACCTGTCAGCTTACAGCATTCGTTTTCTCTGGTCTTACTTGTTCAGGGTTCCTGAAGAAGCAACAGACTCTTCACAGGCCTGTTCTTAGTGAGATTTTCATGGATATGTATTGCTGTTTGTGCACCACTTTGGGAGAGTTTGGCTGTGCTTTTGTCCACTTTTTTTGGTGTTCTGGTGATGTGAGGGGCAAGCAAAAGACTCCAGGAACTAGATTGCAAACACTGCCTTTTCAGTATAGGCTGAAAGCCACATCCCTTTATGGAGCAGTGTCTGAAATGGATGAACCTAGAGGTTATTGGCAGGTAATTTGCAGACCAAAAACCAGGATAAAATCACCGCGTGTGTTCTTCCCTGTGGATAATTTGCACAGCTCAGCCCTAAGGCACGGCTTGGTTTGTTTCAGGTGATGAGCCTCTCCCCCGCCCCTTTGTCACTGCTAATCAAGGCAGCTCCTATCCTCACAGAGGAGATGTATGGGGACATCCAGCCAGCAGCGTGGGAGCTCCTGCTCAGTGTGGATGAGCACATGGCTGGAGCAGCAGGTAAGGGGACCAAACCACTTAGGATGGCTGCTGTGGCTGCACAACTCGCAGTCGATCACAGGACTTTGCAGTTTTGTAGTGGAGGAGTCTGAATGCCACCGAGGGTTTCTTGGGGGCTGTTTGGTTTTCATAGTCCTTTGTGTGGTTTTGTGCTTTGGGCAAAAGAGGTGGTTAGAAGGATCAGGAGGGCACTCTCTCTAAGGCCCTGGATGTGGTGGATGTTCGGAGAATGTCAAAATTAGTATTTGTGTTCGGTTGGGTTTCTAGGCAGAGGAAACACAGTGGTTCAGTCTGTAAAGTCTACTAAAGCATTCTGTGTGTTGCCTCATGGAATTTGTTAGTACCCTTTGAGAGCTAATACAAAAACTGAGACAGGGAATGAGAGTGGACCTGTCATAGCTCCTCTGTTACGCTAAACAGAAAATTCTCATGTTGCATGGAGACAGCAGCATTGCTCGTTAAGTACTGCTATGGTATGGTACTTATCTAAATTTTCCATTTTCACTTGGTTTTAAAGTGTGCAGATGATTGCTGATGACACTTAGTTGAAAGGCATCTTTAAGACAGAAGATGATTAGGACATCATATACCTGTGAAAGTATCACTTTGAAATTCTGAATGTAGGATGAAATTTATTACTGTAAAATATAAAATGATGTTGTTGCAAACTAGTAATAAGAATTTTTCTACTGTGAGCTTGGATCTTCTCCCATGGAAATGATCTAGGTTCAGTGTATATCCCTTGGCCAAAAGACGACTGACCTAATAATCAGCTGTGGAACAATAGACACTATCAGGATGTGTCAGAAGAGGTATTTCAATAGTGATTCAAAGTATGAATGCTATTGTAAAGCACAGTGTACAATTCCCTACAACACAGCACTTTCAATGCACAATTTTGGTCACCTAAGTAAGACATTTATGTAGAACAGATGCTGTTAGGAGAGCAGGAAAATGAAGAGCCTATATGATAAGGATGTTTGTTTAATGGATTCAGATGAAGACTGAGAGGGGATGTTGTTGCTCTCCATAATGACAGAAGAGAGACAAGGACCAAGAATTATTTAATTATTATTGAAAAAATTTTATTTATTAAATATTTAACAATAATTTGTTATAGTAGAATGAAGATGAGTATTGACTTTTTCTGACTTTTTTTCATGTGGAGAACATATTTCTAACCACCAGAAAAGAAGGCAAAAGCCCCTTGGTTTAAGAGCTTATGAAAGGGATTAGATGAAGTGACTCAGGAGGTCCTCTCTAGTCTTACTGTCCTGTCCAAACACTCAAATACTCCTAGACATTGTGTGCTAATGTGAGATGAACAGAAATCATGAGCCACAGCCTTAGAAACTGTGAAAATCCCTCATACACAATACACAGTTTACTTACATAAAGCATAAATTAATCGAATTTGTAAGCCAGTCTCCCACAACTTCTAAATTCATTATTTCTTCTCCCCCAGCATGCAAGGAAATGGCTTAAAGATTTCCTCCTTCCAGAGACTTGCACACCTAAGGGGGAAGTCCTTAGGGGGGAAGAAGATTTACTGAAGATTAAGTTGCAGGCATTTTTATCAAAAGCTGCTAACAGTGCAGGAGTTTTGAAGTGCTCCTCAAACATCACTCCTTTTTCCATCACATGTCAATCCAGTCCTATATTTTTCACAGCTGGCAATTAATTCTGCCTTGAAGTCCATTGTTTTATCCCCCCACATTCTCATATTCTTCAGGTTTCTCTCACTTCCATCTGCCCTACCAGTGCACAGACCACTTCTTCAGCTCACAGGTCTTTTCTGTGCTCTCCCTTTCACCTTTGCCTTTCCCAGGTCAAATGTGTAGACAGGAAGAGAAAGGAGCAAAATAAAGAAGAGAAGCAATCTGCCTGATGCAGTACTCCTTCTCCCCCTTTAGATCCCTTTCTTAGGGAATAATTTTGGATGCTTTTTAAGCTCTATGACCTTAAAGGTCCTTTTCAATCTTAATGATTCTGTGATTCTAATAAAAAATTTGCATGGCTCACAGGGAATGGGACAAAGCTTTGCTGCTCTTCCTGAGTAGTGCCAACTGGCAGCTCCTCCAAAGCAGCCTCTGAAATACATCTTCCTTCTTCTCCCTTTCCTGAAGAGAGGATTAAAATCCATTTGAGGGTCTGTAGTAGCTTTTTTTTTCAGTAGCAAGTGAATACAGCCCAAGCATTTATTCATTCATCAAGGTCAAACCCTGAAAGCCCCCAGTGTGGCTATACAGAAGCCAGAAAAAAAGAATGCCTTGTTGATGTACTGCAGCACCATCTGCTGACCTCTTCCAAGGCTCTGTTTCTTTTCTTGGTTGCTTCAGCATCAACTCACACTTTTACATCTGCTCACACTTTTACTTTTTCAGCATCAACTCACACTTTTACATTTTTTAAGACTTGGTATAGTTTGAGAAGATTAGAGAGCAGAAAGTTCTCTGAGCTGGTTAAACTGCAAGGTCCCTGCAGACTCTGAGCAGCACCAGGAGCCCAGGCAGTCAGAGAGCAGCCTTGTTTTCCTGCAGTGGTCAGACTGCCTCCCATGAGAGAAGCTCTAGGTCCTAGCACCTGCTGAGTAAGCATTGAAGAAAACACAATGGCAAATGTCTTCTTGCTACTGTGGAGGAGCAGCCACCAAATCTAGACAAATTGTCTCCAATGCTCTGTGGTGAGTTACTGGTGAAAGAAGCCATGGATTCTCTGACACCCACTGAACTCCCACAGCAACACAGTTCCCTCTGCTTTTGTCTCCTGCAGTGCCCCCTGACACCATCTGCATTGATTGGCCTCCATCAGCCTATATTTTGATTGATGTCTGTTTGTATTCAAATATGATCCATTGAAACAATTATGGGCCAGCTCAGCTGTAATTGTGCTGCTTTGCATGGTCCTTTGTCTTGCTCTCTTTTCTCTTGGAGGCAGATTGTGTTCATTGCATGGAGCCCACTTAATTAAGAACTGGTTTTACCCATGGAAATGCCAGGTGACTTCTACTGGGGCACTGTCTCCTATTTCAAGGGGAAGGCAGAGCTTCTGTTAAATGAGCCTTGATTAATTAACGCAGAAATCACTTGGAAGTAGAATCTTTGACAGCCAAACTCTATTAGTCCCTTTACTTCAAGAGATGCTTCCTATTTTAAACCACTCATGACCGAGATTGAGAAGATCAAAGGTGCACTTTATTTTAAAAAGCTGGTTTTCCAAAAGAATTTACAGGCTTCACATGTAATGCTGTGTGGCTCCAAAAGGAATCACACGTGCTTGGTTTCATGAAGCAATACAGTTTTCTCTAGGCTTGGTAGAGTGGTGATCCTATTTCTGGAGCCAAGATTGGGTTTCTTTCGGTGGGAGTTTGTACAGCTGTGGTTTTTCTTTGCCAAATAAACATGTTATTGAGAAAAACAGATGATCAGATTTTCTCTCCCTGCAGCTGCCATGTTTCTGCTGTGTGCTGTGAAAGTGCCAGAGGCCGTTTCTGACATGCTGATGTCCGAATTTCATCACCCAGAGACAGTGCAGAGACTGAATGCCATTCTCAAATTTCACACACTCTGGAGGTTCAGATATCAAGTGTGGCCAAGGATGGAAGAGGGAGCACAGCAGATCTTTAAGGTAGATAAAAAACCTGAAGCATGATGGTGACATTTACAGCTTGCCTTGTGGGATAGATGTTTAATGACAGACTGCCATGAAATTGCCTGAAACTCTGTTTAGACAAAAAAATGATTGTATAAGTCTCACTAGTCGGGGAGGTGACATGAAGAAGTCCTGTATAAAATGGGGAGAATAAAACAGGGATTCAGGCCAGGAGAAATATCAGAGAAGATGTGTGTCATACATGGTGTTACAGTCCAGTGAGATATGGAGGTGAGAAAAATTTGCGGAGTTGATTTATGTCTTGGGTACTTGTGCTCATGTTTAAGTAACAGTACTGACAATAATAGTTTGCTGTAACAAAATGTCTTTCATGGTTTTGTTTAGATTCCTCCTCCAAGTATAAACTTCACTCTGCCTTCTCCTGTGCTGGGGATGCCATCTGTGCCAATGTTTGATCCTCCCTGGGTCCCTCAGTGCAGCGGGAGTGTGCAGGATCCTATAAATGAAGATCAGTCGGTAAGCAGACATCCTGAGAGTAACCGCTGTTTTTTCTCTGTAGAGGTGTGGGGAATGTTAAGCCAAACAATGTGGATTAAACTCTGAGATTGTCTTTCCCAGCTGGGAAAAAATCTAGTATAGTCTGTGTAGGACACACAGAATTTTCTACATGGGCTTTTCTGTTTTTCCACTGAGTTACTGTACTGTACCTCATATCTTTGTGAGAGACACTAACTCAGGTCTTAGGAACACACAGCTGCTCTCTCTCCAAGAGAAGATTAGTTCAATAGAACTGCCTGACAGACCATTTTGTCTGCACTGATTCATATGGTGTCTCCTGGGAGAAGTTTGTACTAAGGCTTATTGTAGACGTATCTCCAAGAGGAGACTTCTGGTGAATCTCTGTTTGGCTGGCACTAGTCTGGTTTATATTTAGAAACTGAGTTGCTGAGTGTCACTAAGGTGAGGTCTCTGTCAGAAAATCAGTGTGTGCATCTTAACTAACAGCTTCGGGCTGTGTTTCTTCTCTCTTCTTCCCAACAGAAGTCATTTTCTGCCCGAGCTGTGTCGCGTTCCCATCAGCGAGCAGAGCACATCCTGAAGAACTTGCAGCAGGAGGAAGAGAAGAAACGCCTGGGCCGGGAAGCCAGTCTCATCACTGCCATCCCCATCACTCAGGAGGCCTGCTACGAGCCATCCTGTACACCAAGCTCAGAGCAGGAAGAAGAAGGTGTGCTCTGGGACCAGGAACCATGTTCCTGGAAGCTGAAAGCATTTCCCACCAACACAGAGCGCTGCTTAGGACAGTGATGTCCAGGAAAATTGATTGTTAGTGTTAGGAAGGTTCCAACCATGTCTGTTTGTTGAAGAGTCCAAGTCATTGAGAAAAAGGGTATTTGAAAATTAGTGCCAAAAAAAGGAAAAAATCTCATATGTATTGAGTTCTTACCGTGTGATAAAGACACTTACCCCATCTGCCCTGACTTCAGTGGAACTTGCCAGCATTTAACATCTCAAAGTTCCCAATTTCTTGCAGGATTTAACACGCAAGAATCCCTCTTTGGCAGTATCTGTCTTAAGAAACATAGCTTAGGATATACTGAATTGTCCCTGGGGTTTTCTACCTTTGTAGTGACTACTGGGGGAGCCCAGATGACAAGATCAAGCTCAGTACCAAACTTTCAGACAGCCAAAGTTACATGACACAGGTCACAATAAGCTTAGTCTTTGGGCGAGGATTTTTACTGGCCCAGACTAAGAGAGCACAGACTTCATTAAAGGCATTCCAAGGTATGTGCCATTATCTGAGTACAGGGTTGATCAGATCTAAATATACACTGGAGAACCTGAGTGTAAATCCCAGTTCTTAAGAAAAACTAAGCACCAGCAATCATGATGGTTAACAGGGAGTGGATGGCAAGAAGTATAGCGCCAACTCTGTTACAGTGTGGTGCACCAAAGCACTGAACACTCTTATGGACCAATGTTCTGCTGGTTCCCAAAGCCTGAGCAAATTACCTGACTGATCTTTATAGATTTTAAATTGTGCCTTTTGAGTGTTACCTGACTTGAATTTTCAAGGTTCTGATTTGGTTGTAAGTGCTGTCCTTCAGAAAGTTCCCCAAAGTCTGTCAGCTGGGTCTGGATTGACGTTTCCTGTTCTCTTTGTCAGTAGAAGAAGTTGCCAACCTGGCCTCCCGCCGTCTCTCTGTGAGTCCATCCTGCACCTCCAGTACATCTCACAGGAACTATTCTTTCCGCCGTGGCTCCGTGTGGTCAGTGCGCTCCGCAGTCAGTGCAGAAGGTGGGTTGACTTCACTTTGGAGTATTCCCTCCTAGGATTTCATTCTCTGGAAGCCTTTCCTGTTGATCCATAAAGCTGTCGCATTTCCTTTTGCCAAATATATTCCCAAGCCTGAGCCACTTCATAATAAATTACTGCCCTGCATTATTTTATTCACCCCTGCTGTCACAATACTTGCCCTTGCCTCTTATGTTCCATTTGGAGAATAGCACCGCAGAGACCACTCTAGCTGAAAAATTGTAATGAAAATGGATTTTGTCAAAAAGAACTGGGTCACCTACAAGAAAAGGAATGTAAATTGAAAAATTACATATTTACAATGAAAATTCTTGATCAAGAAATTGGCTGGAGGCTCAGTTTCTTCTTGGAGATAGCAGTAAACCTGTCATGCTTGCACAGTGATCAGTGTTCTGATCTTTGTTCTGTGTGCGGAGCCACTAACATAAATGTTTATCTGGCCTATTATCTGTTAAATGTTTATCTGTGCTATTGTCTGCCTGGATAATAGCACAGCTTATTCCCTAACTCTCCTTCTCTTCTTCTTACTGCTCCAGATGAAGAACACACTACCGAGCACACTCCAAACCATCATGTGCCCCAGCCACCTCAGGCTGTGTTTCCAGCGTGCATTTGTGCAGCAGTGCTGCCCATTGTCCATTTGATGGAAGATGGAGAAGTCCGGGAGGATGGAGTAGCTGGTATTGACCTTGATTAAACTTCAAAGGATTCTTGCACAAGGATGGCAGAACCTGTTTCAAAACTATTTGAATGTAGATTTACAATAGAAATATGTCTTTGTAGGTTTTTTCCTTTTTTTTCTCCATGATTTGTGTTTGGCTTCGAGGGGGTTTTGCCCTTTCAGGACCCTAAAAAAGCCCTCACTTCAAAAGCTGAAAAGGGTCTAGTGGGGGGATACCAGAATGGTAAGAGGCCTAACACAGGCGTTCCGTGAGGAGTGATTGTGGAAGCTGGGCTTGTTTGGTGTGATTCATGGGAAACAAACAGAAGAGCACTGACTTAGAGGTTACAGCTTGGGAAGTTCAGGTTAGAAATTGGGAAGGAAGTTCATAACCAGGAGAATAATTTCTGTTAATTCTCCATGCACAGGGGTTATTGAGCCCTGGCTAGTCACAGCTATGGTTGACATACCTGGTAAAGATGATGGTCCTGCTCCAAGCGGGGCTTGGACTGAAGACCTCCAGAGATCTATTCCCACTCATGTTTCTTTGTTCCTATGACAAGCAGAAAGGCACCCATACACAGCTTGAACATTTTGGTTATGGTCTGTCATGTCTTTGTAAATTAATAATACATTTTCTCATTTGTTTCTTGAAAATATTAACACATGGTGGACAGCTATGCTTCTTTCATCTCTCAACATTTGTCATGTCAGCTAGTTGTGCATTTAACTTCCTGTTACATTTTGTATTCAGTTTTGGGTGGATGTAGTCAGCCCCCTAAACAATGTATGTGTTGTTTTGTGATCAGGAGCTGAGTACTGAAAACAAAATATGAATGATTCTCTGTTGTTGTTAACCTTCAGAGGATTGCAAATAATTGCACTTCAGGGAGTTGATCATCAACACAATTGCCTGCTGACTATCTAATCGTGTTCACCAATACCAGATAAGCCCACTCAATGAATCACCATGAAATGAAACTTATGTGCATAAACAAAAAAAGTTACATGAATTTATATCTTTCAGTTGCTGGATTTTGTCCATCTGGAGTTATGAATACAAACAGTTATTTCTTTATTATTCCTTACCTACAGTGGTGAAGTGCTTCCTGTCATATCACTAGTAGTTAGGGAAAGTTCAAATATTAGACCTGTGATTATTATTCTGAGATCACTGCACTGGTAACCAGGAATCCTAGTGCATCAAATAGGCTCTTGCATGTTTCAGTACAAAACATGACAGAGGAGGGAGGAAGATTAGGAATGTTTGTGTCTAAGTGTACCAGTACAAGGGTTTTCCAAGGGAGATGCTTCTGACGTGGTTTCCTTTCTCTCTTACAGTAAGTGCTGTTGCTCAGCAGGTCCTGTGGAACTGCTTGATTGAAGACCCTTCGACAGTTCTGCGCCACTTCCTCGAGAAGCTCACAATCAGCAATCGACAGGTACGCTCTGCCTCTCCCCAGCAGATGTGTGAACTGCTTAGAGAAGGGGAGCACAGCTGCTGGCAGAATCACTCCATGGACATCACTGGAGAAGAACATTTGCTATTATAATGCAGCAGGTCATCATCTGGCTTCAGTCTTTGTCCACTGATGTAAACGGGACTCAGTTGATTTATCACCACTAAGGATCTGACTTGCTCCAAGCCAAGCTTTGAGCAACTGCTTAGTGGACGTAGCATAGGCAGCATTGCCTTCACTCATGCCACTCTGTTCAGCTCCTGTGAAAGATGGGGGTGGCTCTCTGTCTCCATGGCTTATTAGACTGCTTCCTAGTACATGGCTAAGCTTTATGGAAGAAAAGCATACTGGTTCTGACCAGGTGGAAGCCAGGGAGACTCTCTAAATCACTTTCTCAGCTGCATATTTGGTGCATGATATCAATAGTATCGCTAGCCTCATCTTTCAAGCCACTACCTAAGAACTGACTCTAAAATTAATATTAAACCTGAGAAATGTCAGGAAAGGCTGCACTTTGGTTCATTTTTTGATGGAAAGAAAAAACATTTGCTTTTCGTCCAGGATGAGCTGATGTATATGCTAAGGAAACTTCTGTTGAACATTGGAGACTTTCCTGCCCAGACATCTCATATCCTCTTTAATTACTTGGTGAGTAGCTTGCGGGTCCAGTGTGCAGCCCGGAATCTCTCCTCTGCCTTCATGTGTGCAATAAATACACTTAATTTTTCTTATGTAGCTTGTACTGCTCCTGGTTGTGGGTGCAATTCACCAGGCTTATGCCAGCCTTTCAGTCCTTCTGGGGAGAGGAAAAGAGACCTTTCCCTTTTTATTAAACCCCCAAGCAACCTGTCATGGATTTCTGAATTGAACCACAGACAGTGAGTTGTAGACAAGTAGAAGGATGTCAGCACCAGAAACCTTTAATTATTTTCCTTGATTTGGGTTCAGAAGGTGTTTTGCTGTTAGGCAGTCCTCTTGGAGCAAACCTAGCACCTTCTTTCAAGATTGTGGACAAATGTTGTAGTTATGAGATGACGCAGACAAGGTGTGGATGCTTCTCCAGGGAGCCTTCTGTTCTTTGTGAGTTGTCTACATGGTGGCTCTCCAGAGCAGAAAGAACAGGAAGTCTCTTACTGCAGAGGTTCTCCCTTTTCCTCATCTGCAGTGGTGTTTAAGGCTATACTGCAACAGTACATTTTGCCCGCAATCCTCATGATCTCTAGAAAAAGGAAGAATAGTACAGACAGATTGTTCTTTAGTATGTATAAACTTTCAGGATGGAAGTTTAATGAGTTTATCCTTCTGAGTGAAGAAAGGTAGAACAATACTGCTATTCTGTGTTTATACAATGATCTGCACAGTTAAAAGAGTGTGTACAACCTGATACTCCTCTTACTTATTACCTGTAGGTAGGATTGATCATGTATTTTGTACGGACTCCATGTGAATGGGGCATGGATGCTATTTCTGCCACTCTTACCTTCCTCTGGGAGGTGGTGGGTTATGTCGAAGGACTCTTCTTCAAGGATCTCAAGCAGACTATGAAGAAGGAACAATGTGAAGTGAAGCTGCTGGTGACTGCCTCAATGCCAGGTATAAGAAACGAGTCTTTAAATGTCTTTCACTTCAAAATTTATAGCCCACTCTACCAAAAAGCAGATCCATCAGAACTGGATCAGAAAACGACCTGTTACAAATGGCTGCATATTGTATGGCAGTTTTTCTTGAATATTCAGTCAGTAAATTCTACTGCTAATTCCTTGCGATTCAAAAAGCCACTTTAAGAGTTCTAAAAGAAGCAAACAGAGAGTGAATTAAACAGTATTTCAGCCTAGAGCTTTGTGCCAGTTGGGCTGTGAAAGGCTGGCAGGATCATCATTGTAAATCTCTACCATGCAGACTCTGGCCATCATGAGTCACACAAGAGATATCTTGCTGAAAAACAGATTTGACCTTTATGTGTGTTTCTTCCTCAGAGCTGACAGTTGCTGCTAAAGCCAGCTCATCCTTTAATAACAGATCAAGTTCTCATTAACTGTGGAAGTGTGAGACTGTGTTAACACTACTTAATGGTTCCAGACAGGACTGGCATGATCTGTCTGCCTGCTCAGGAATGAATTTTAAGTATCACTCTTCCTCCATGGGCAGTCTCCTGAAATTTTACTATTTAAAGAGGGAGAATGCAGCAACTTTTCTTCCTTTAGGCACCAAAACCCTTGTCGTGCACGGACAGAATGAGTGTGACATCCCAACGCAGTTACCAGTCCATGAGGACACACAGTTTGAGGCTCTTCTGAAGGTAGGAGTGAGTCTTTGAGCTGCACAAACTGTTTACATTGACCTGCCACACCTGTATGCCAGCAATCCATTCTGCCTGATCATCCTGTTCCAGTGTCAGGGAGGGAAGTTCTGCTGACAGGCATTTCTGTCTTGGTTGCATGAAACAGGATCCTACATTAAAGGATAATGGAAATGCTCTGAACTCATAGATAGCCCAAATGCTACAAAAACAACTACATTTGAAGACACTGCAGCTTGTTGGGTGTTTGCTGTATACTTTTGATAAATACGTAAATGATTTAAATGTTTGGTTTTATCAACACCAGAGACAACAGACTGATCAAGATCAGAGTGAAAATGATGTTTCAGTAGCCTCAATGATATTTTGGTATCCAGGAGCCATGAGGTCGCTTCCCCTTTCTGACAAAAACCTCCTGGATGGTTTTAACTGAACCACATAGGAAACAGATTTGTAAAAGCCTTCAGTTTGTCTGACTATGTTAAATTTTGATGGGAATCACATCTCAGTGTTTTAAAGGGTCAGAACTCCAGTGTCTCTGCATATCACCTATCCCTAAAACCTGATAAATACCCAGGCCCATATGGTTTATATGGTCAGACAAGTATGTGTGATATGAAGACATCGAAATAAGTAACATTGGTCTTCAGGACTGTGATATTAGCATGCCTTGTTTATCACAAACAAATTCAGGTACTTCATGATTCAAAAAAGAAATAAAGAATTTAAGGCAGAACAGTGTCTGTTCTGTTCAAACAGCCAGTCTGAGGCGTGCATGTTTGTGCCTTTATACACTATTGGATGGATATTCTTCTTTTGGATGTCATGGTATTTATACAAGACAGCTAAAAAGTAACAGGATATTTTGATTTCTTTCTTTTCAGGAGTGTTTAGAGTTTTTTAACATACCTGAAACTCAGTCTTCTCATTATTTTTTGATGGATAAGCGTTGGAATCTCATTCATTACAACAAGGTAAGGCAAAGATCCGGTCCATGTGACTTTGTTCTTGTGACTTTTCATCTTGTTCCTTTTTAAACATCAGGGTTATCTAAAGGAGAACAAGCAGCCTATAAATAGAGTTCTGTCCTGTGGGCACCACATCTCTAGTTGTGTGTGGTGAAAGATTGGAATTTGACAGAAGAGGGAAGAAGCAGAAGAGGAGTCCCTTGCTCTTAAGACAAGAATGTCTAGTTTTCTTAGAAAAGATCAAATTTCTCTTCTATTTGTACTCTTTCACAATGCCTGACACTGCCTGAAAGCTCCTGCCCTTAAGAAAGGGCTAAAGGGCCCTTTATTCTGTTCTGTTGAATGAAGCCATAGTGATTACATTTGTTTAAAATACACTTTTTTTTCCTTTCCTGGCAGACCTACGTGCGCGATATTTATCCTTTCCGGAGGTCAGTTTCTCCCCAGCTCAACCTGGTGCAGATGCATCCAGAAAAGGGTCAAGAACTCATTCAGAAACAGGTACCTTACTGTCACCAAACAAACCCTGAAAATAAATCTTTCTTTTGCATTTAAAGGCGTTCCCTCCTGCTGCATGCAGGTCAAGAGCTTTGCTGGAGAAGTAGCAATCAGCATGAACTCTGGCTTGCGGCCATATATAGTGTACAGTATGGCAAGAAGAGTCAACATTAGGATGTGAATTCCCCGCCCTCCCTGACTCTGTCCAGCCAGGTTCCTTTAGGAGGATCATTTTGCATTCTCTTATACTTGGCCAAGAAAGCTTCAGTTGCCTCATCTTCAGAAGTTGTTTATTCCTTTCTTTATCGTGGCCTCTGGCTGGGGAGCAGGAATTATCTACTCTACTTTTCCCTCTGTAGACAATGTTACCTGCCTCTCTTCCTTGTCCTGCTCTCAGATGCCAGACTTTATCACAGCTACTCCAGAGGCACAGCAGTATGTGTTTGGTCAGGGGAATGCCTATCTGCCCTCAGAGGAGCACTGTCCTCCCTGTCTTCCAGGCTTGTGAGCTGATGAACTGTCCTGCTGATGTTCTGCAGTTCCCAGGAGCTCTCCCTTAGGAACTGCACCCTAACTAAAGTGGCAATGCAGTGCCTTTGGGCATCTCTTTAGGCAGTGAGACAATGGTATTGAGCTCACACTACCTGTAGAAACCACGTGCTTTGTTCTCCACAAAAGCGGAGTTGTCTCAGTAGCACAGAGCTAAGTGTTCAGGGAAAAGCTGCTGTAAATGTATCTGCAGAGGATGGTAATAAGCAGAAAATAAAAAAAGGGTGTGGGGGAATGTGGTTAAACATTATGCATTTGGTATGAACAGTTGTATTTTTCTAGCAAAAAACAGCTACTGTAGTTGTGTTCTTACTGAGAGTAGGAAAATATAATCAGGAGTGGTTATAAAAAACAGCTATAAAGCTGCTTGAGAGCTACTAGCAGCTAAAATAATGGAACATCTGGTTAATGTGTATGGTAAAGAATAGGGCAATATTTTGTGTGCTGCATCTGTCAGTAGAAAGTCAATAAAAATCTGAAATTACTTGGGTTCAACTTAGTTGCTTCTCTAACAGATATTACTCTCACTCTGGTTCTAGGAGATGTCCCACAAATGAGTTTAATACGCCCTACACGATCCCAAAAGATTTAAATGGGCTTTCCATTTCTGTAAGGGCATTATTTGGCTTTCCACATTTTTATATTTAGAGTACTTAGAGCCCAAAATATTTCTAAGGTACAACTTGTATCACACATTTGCCAGCCTCTCCGTAGTCAAGCAAGATGCTGCTGGAAAACATCCAACTTCAGCAAAGAAAGCAGCACTGTAGTGACTCCCCACAGAGCAGTGATCCATGGAAAAGTACTTTCCTTTTTGTTGATTGATTGAACACCCAATTCTGAGCTGAGTGCACTTCAGAGCAAGGTCACAGCAAGGCAGGACGTGTGAAGCTGAGCTTTGTCACATGTTAAACCACGTGCTTCAGGTTTTGGCTTCATCCCAGTAGCTATGAGCTGTCTTGAAACTCCTTCCAAAGACAGTTGCTTCTGGTGCTAAACATCACTCTGCCTTATGGTTGCTTTTAGCATCAAAATAGAAATAGAATATCTAGCTTGGCTAGTCCTACCAGTCACAAGGTCAAAGGAGGCTGGTAGAATGGATCTCAGTTTCCCAGTTGGTGTAAACCAGAAGTGATAATCTGAAATCAAGTGAGAGTTTGCTCCTTTGCAGTAACACAGAATCTGGTCTGCTTTGTTTTATTGACTGCTTTTCTTTGGCAATTGTACATTTACTTTTTATGGCCAGATGTCAGCCAGCCTCATCCCAAAAAGTAGATAGCAATTCCAACTTCATGTTGACTATAGGCTAAGATCTTGCAGAGAGCAACTGCAACCATATGGCTTTCAGTTTGGAGTTCGTTTCTCTGACCACCGTGGGGCTTACATTAACCTACAGAAGAACACATGGCAAAGCAGAAAATTGTTTTGCAACACTTAGGGTCCTCCAGAAGACTGAAATAGAAAATGTTGTTAGAACCATTTTTACAAGCGCAATCCATCTTTGCAGAGCTGCGCTGTAGAACAGTGGTCACAGAAATTCTAGCCAGAGGGTGAAGCACTAGCCCTGTGAATTTCATCATGCTCCTCTGAGCCGTGAGTGCAGCATCCCTCCCATCAGAGAAAGCCATGGAAGTGAACCTGGTGAAGCGCATATACATTGTAAAGAGCTTTTGGATTAGACTGGTACAGATCTTTATCTTTTTCTCTGTCAGGTGTTCACCCGCAAGCTGGAGGAGGTGGGGCGGGTGCTGTTCCTGATCTCACTGACACAGAAGATCCCTCCAGCCCACAAGCAGTCCCATGTATCCATGCTCCAGGAGGACCTCCTCCGCCTGCCTTCTTTTCCCCGAAGTGCCATTGATGCTGAGTTCTCGCTCTTCAGTGATCCCCAAGGTATGATCCTCTGGCAGCTTTCCTGGAGGGCTCCTAAGGCCCAGAAGGTTTTGGTGAGGTGCTTCATTTGCCATAGAAATGCATAGGCTTGAGCTTTTCTGAGCTGATGAATATCTTCCTGGGGAAACTGATACAGAGATGGGGGTTTGTAAGCACAGCAGCAGAAAGGGCTTCACTGTTAGAGCTCTGCAGACATGGCTACTTTCTTTGGACCCAAATGAGAATAAGTTTTAATTGAGTATTAAAATTCTGCATGAGGCTGCCTAAAAAGGATTGCTCAGGGTCCTTTGCCATCTGCTTCGAGGAAGCAACAGACATCCAATGAGGGCTGGGCAAATTCTGCAGCAGGGCTGTGGAAACAGTCCACATAGAAACTTTGCTCTGAAAGTAAAGTAGGGTTTCCAGACTGTGTGGGGCAGATGATGCATGTAAAAGCTCAGATCTTCCACTTTTTAAGGGAACAGTGTCCAACCAGCAGATTAATGAACTGTGTGGTATTTATCATTCTTCATCTTCATATTGATGCTTTCAGTCAAGGTTTGCTCAAGCCTTGTGGGCACTGACAGAAACACAGGATGGGTGAAACAATTTTTGAAAGGCAGTGTTGTGGGACAGTTCTTTGCAATGAGGTGAGGCTGGCTGTGGTGGACAGAGTTGATGGCTGTTTCCTCTTCTGCCCCACAGCTGGGAAAGAGCTCTTTGGTCTAGATACTCTTCAGAAGAGCTTGTGGATTAAGCTGCTGGAAGAGATGTTCCTTGGCATGCCCAGCGAGTTCCCGTGGGGGGATGAGATCATGCTGTTCCTGAACGTGTTCAACGGAGCGCTGATCCTGCACCCCGAGGACAGTGCCCTGCTGAGGCAGTACGCTGCCACCGTCATCAACACGGCCGTGCACTTCAACCACCTCTTCTCGCTCAGCGGGTACCAGTGGGTGCTGCCCAGCATGCTGCAGGTGAGCCATGCCCAGGGGCAATCCCAGGGAGCACTGCTGAGCGAGCTCCCTGTGCCGCTGACAGAGAGCAGCGCCAGGTCAGGCCTTAGGAAGGAATTCTGCCCTGTGAGGGTGGGGAGGCCCTGGCTGGCTGTGGCTGCCCCATGCCTGTGAATGTCGAAGGCCAGGTTGGACAGGGCTTGGAGCAGCCTGGGATAGGGGAAGGTGTCCCTGCCCATGGCAGGGTTGGAGCTGGATGGGCTTTAAGGTGCCTTGCAACCCAAACCATCCTCTGATTCCATGATGGAATTGACACTTAATGGGGAAAATTCAACCTGCTGAGTCTTTATGAGAGCTTTTAGGCACCCCAAGAAGGCAATAGTGGGATGGCCCCAAGTTAGCCTTCTATTTCCTCCTTGAGTAAATTACTACATTTTCTGTTCTCCTTTGTGTTAAGTAAATAAATGTCTGTTTTTCTTTCTCTGTACTTCCATACAGAAATGTGAAATTTCTGAACAGTTTTTGGACCTTGGGGTCTCTCCATGTTTTTTTCTTCAGGGATGGCAGAAGTTTGGCGGATAGTTGAAATATCTGGATTTACTACTCACTATTTGAAACGAAATTACATTTACTTTTGGAGTATGAAAATAACACAAAATGTTTATGCAAAATTGCATGTTGTCTTTTCTTGTGAGCGATGACAAATACTGAAAGTGTCAGAGGTGGAGTTTCTCTTCTCTTTGGGATGTGCAAGTAGGCCTCTTTTCCTGTTAGTTCTTGAAAAAATCAGCCAGTGAAAATAAATTTTTTTAAAAATGGTTCTTTTACAGACAGAAGGGATTAATTCTGTAGGGCTCAAAGACAGTGTTTAAGTGGAGATTTAGTATTATAATGCAAATACAGAAAAAACTGTCATTTCTGTAATGGAAGCATCCCTATATATGTTCATTTTAACACATTTAACAGAGCACAATAATTAGGACCAGTGATGACATTAGCTATCTCAACAAGCTCTGTAGTAACTGAAAAGTCTGATGTTCTGCCTTACATGGTTAGATAAGTATGAATTGGATCCAAGTCAACAGTGCATGTGTTTATTCATGAGAAACAAGACATTTTGAAATAAAATAAGCAAATAACAGAATTTGAAGTCCTCAACAGTAACCATTCAGTCCTGCAAAGGATTCTCTCTTCATTTTCATTTCATATTGAGAGAAATTAGTTTGTAATTCTTTCCTATCCTCACCATCAATTATTGTCAACGGCTGAATTAATGAAATACAACTCTTGGGAGGTAAAAAAGCAATTCCAAAAGAAAATGCAAGTGTTGCTGAGTGTCTTTGGTTTTGCAGACTTTCATTTCTCTGTTCAGGCACCCAAAATCAGCTGGTTTGTTTGTGGTCAATTATTTTACCACTTCTGGGCTTGGTCCAGCCACTAATTGAAGCTCAGTTCCTGATGCATACATACACATACTGCCACAGGGATCTTTCCACAGGTGTTTCCAGTTTCCTTGGTCAAATTAATTATTTCCAAGTTAATTATTCACAGTCAATTATTCACAGTTAATTCTTTCCCTTCTCTCAGGTAAATGAGATATTGCTGGTGATTGACTGGCCTCATTCCCATGCTACAGGGTTGTGGTAGTTTTAAAGCTGTGCTAATTTCCTCAGCCTCCCAGGACACTGAGAAGTCTCTGCAGAGGTCTCGCACAGAGTTTTCCTAGGAGTTCATACTGTTTACATGACTGAGAAACAAATCTCATATCTTTGGCAACATGTTGTCTGCATGTTTCAATGGCCAGCCCTGAAGGAAGTGCCTCTCCTAAAACCTTAAAGTACTTTCAAAGTGGCACTGTCAGTGTGTTGGAGGACAGTCTAGGAGTTTAAATTACCATGACAAACTAGAGATGCAGTCTGAAAAAAAGGAAAAAACAAACCAACACACCATGTTGGTCAGCTTAGACCTTACTTTTGAATCATCAGCCACAGAAATGTGAGAGGGAAAGTAACTGATTTAGTGGCACCTCTGCAGGACAGAATGTTGGAGTTGTTATAGATCTGAAGGGAAACATGAATTCTTCTGCTGAAGCATAGAAGAAAAGAATATCTCAAATGCCAGTCTGGGGTGACTATACAGATTTGTATCTTGTGAAAAACACAGAATAATTTAGCTTTCATGAGTAGCACTCCTGACTGGAAGTACTGGCTCTATCCAGCTCAAAGAAAATATCAGTTAACTCAAGAGACTGCAAGAAGATAGGGACATTCATCTAGAAAACATGTCTTATGAGAAAGGAATAGAATATTTGATTAACTGAAAAACATGAAAATTCAGGAAGAAAGCACTAACTGGCTTCTAACACGTGCTTCTAGGAAGGAAAGGGAAGGAATCCACCCTGATATGTAGGACAAAAAATATTGGGCTAAAAATGTGAAGAAAGTTCAAGCATGAAAAACAAGCTTTTTTCCTAAGGATATTTTGTCCCTGAAATGCATTGCCAAGGAGGCTGGTCCAGCCTCCATTTTTAAAAGTGTGTTAGACAAACCTATCAGGAGTGACAGTGCTGTAGTTGATTCAAGCTGGGCTCAGGAGGTGAAGAGCTCTTCCACGAGAGCAGTGCCTCCATGTTCTTTTCCACATGCTCAGGTGTACTCCGACTACGAAAGCAACCCCCAGCTGCGGCAGGCGATCGAGTTCGCGTGCAGCCAGTTCTACATCCTGCACCGCAAGCCCTTCATCCTGCAGCTCTTTGCCAGCGTGGCCCCTCTCCTGGAGTTCCCTGTGAGTAAGAGCCATTCCCTGGTCTCAGGGGGGGAAGCCTGTGTGTGCAGCCACAGAGGTCACAAGGACAGAGCACTCGGTGCTGCCCACAACCAGGTCCTGACTTCTGCACACTTGATGGAGCAGAGTGCTGAAATAGTGAGCTGCTGGTGTCCAGGCCAGTAAATGTGGTCCCACTTTAAATTTCTGTGTATAAATAGTTTATAAAAGGACAATGATGGTTTGTAACTCTTTAAATGCAAATCCATTCTTAGAATCCAGGAATTAAAAGCTCAGTGCTAAGTTTTAGTACGTGTGAAGTCTAAGACTAGATTGGTCATGGAATATTCATTAATTGGTTTTTAATATTTTAGTGAGTTCAGGCAAGTTAATGGAATCTTAATTTGAAGCGGAGCTGCCAAATCTAACTGCACATAAACTGTCAGCACACCTATCTTTATCCTTCACAGGGCAGCAAAGATCTGTGTGCAGTTTTTAGATGGTGCTTCCACTGTACCATCAGTCTGTTGAGTCAGGCAAGGCTTGCAGTTCGAGAGCAGTGAGCTGTTGAGCTCCATGTGGACCCTTTGTCAAAAACAAAGGTTGACCACAGCTCCAGATAAAGATTCCTGGGATGACATGAATGTCTCTTGTTGGAACAGGATGCTACAAACAACGGAACCAGCAAAGGAGTGTCAGCTCAGTGCCTCTTTGACCTGCTGCAGTCTTTGGAGGGAGATACTCCAGATATTTTGGACATCTTAGAACTGGTGAAAACAGAAAAGCCTCTCAAGTCATTAGGTAATAGCAAAGCACCCTATATTAAGTAATTCTGATTTACTGTTTATTGATTAAACAGACATTTGATGCAGCAGGATTTCTTCAGAGCCCTTCTCTTCTTTTGGAATGTCCTATCTGTTTCTTATGCCTCATGAGGCTTTTGCGATTGGCTTTATCACCATCATCCTTTTGATATGTTCTGCAGGAGGGGAATTATTAATTAATTTTATTCCAAAGTTACTTTTTCTGCTTTAAGCCTTCTAGTCTGAGACTAGCCCCTGGCATTTTGAATTTTATCATGTGTGGGTGAAGAATAAAGATGCCTAATAAACTGTATCATGGTGACAAGATCAGTGTCATCCTCTGCTCTGCTCCATGTGGGCAGGAAACAAAAGCATCCTCTCCCATGGGCAGACTGTGACTTTTAGAAGATGATGGATACAATTCAGACATTTGGGACTACTGAAAATCCTGCAGGGGTGTTGATTTATCATGAAGCAGAATATATATGGCTGTATGGTGCATCCAGGGCACTGTGTCTCTTGATAGTTATCTAAAACATCTGACTTCCAAGTTCTGTTGTTCATGTTTTAGGACCTTAGCTTTGATTTGGGCTCCTGCATACCAAAGTAACTTCTGAAAACAGGACTACAGTTCTATTAAAACTGTTGTTCTGTTACAAATATTCTTCTTTTTAATTTCTTTGTGCCTGGAACTAATTATCCCCAAAGTGATATTTGTAGTATGTGACTTAAATGCTTTTGAAACCTTTTTTTGAAATCACTAGCAAAACAGACTCATTTTTGTGCTGGCATGCATGTGGCTATGAGCATAGAAGGGGCTTGATTTTTGAGAAGTAAAACTATCTTCTGCCATCAGTGGTGCATCAGCATTGGTTTTTGTGTGGTTGGAACATCTAAGAAAAAGCAGAGGGAGCATAAAAATTAACGTTAATATGACATGTTTCCTTGCCATGTATGAGCTTAAGACTTAGCTTTTGATGGGTGATGTTTGAAATGGGACTCTGGAGGTCTTTTGCTCAGCAGTGAGAGCTGTTTCACCTACTGAGTCCTTGAGTTCCAGTAGAAGTGCAGCCTATATTTCTTTTATAGAGACACATTTTTATCTGTCCAAGAGCCTATTGGGCATTGTTGACACAAAAAGCAAACAGTAGGAGAGGGGGAAAAGGAAGAAGTGTGCCACTCCTTTCATATTCAGTATGATTATGTGATAGTCTTCTCATATTGCTTTACTCCCTCAGACTTCTGCTATGGGAATGAAGACTTGACCTTTTCCATCAGTGAAGCCATCAAGCTGTGTGTGACAGTGGTGGCTTATGCTCCTGAGTCATTCAGAAGGTGATAATCTGTTGTCTTGGTTTGTGCAGACTCAGAAAAGGCATAAAAGCTGCTGTGGTATGTGAAGGCAAGGTTGGCAAGTGGAGGCAGAGGATGCAGAAATGCATTCCAAGCATGAGGCTTCTCTGAGGCCAACCTGTTAGCCCTTCCTGGGGCACCAGCTCCAAATCCTGCCAGCTGCTGGTGCAGCACTAAGCAGGATGGCAGCCACAACAGCAGGGTGTAAGCTGTTTCTGAGTGCAGATCACACCGTGTCCTGCCGGTTTCTGTCATCAGAGGAGCAATGGAGGGGGAACTGAAGGGGGAGAAACAGACAGCTGGAGAGAAAAGGGAGATACAGAGAGCGGGGAGATAAACTTATTCAACTACAAAGGTTAATTTGCAAGAGGTAATCAGAGCATAAAAGAGTCTTTGGAAGGGAAAATGCTTGTTAGCAAATGGATGACATATTTGGAAGATACCTGAAAGTTCAGGGAGCTTTATTAATATTTACTATCACTAGTAGTAGTAGTAGTAGTAGCAATGTTTCATGTGTCATCTAGTTTTCCCCTGAAGTTCCTAATCCATTTGTTTCTTTGCCTCAAGACCCCTAGTGAGAAGCCATGAAAACTCAAGCCTAGTGACAGATCCAGGGTCTTCAGATAGAAACCTAAGCCTCTGCCTAATGTGAGTCCAGGAATGACGAAGTAAAACAGACCAAGTATTGTTATTTTTCCAGCCTCCAGATGCTGATGGTCTTGGAAGCCCTGGTTCCCTGTTACTTGCAGAAACTGAAGCAGCAAACCTCTCAAGCGGAGACTGGGACAGCAGCTCGTGAGGAGATTGCTTCTATGGGTGCCCTTGCCACCTCTTTGCAGGCCCTCTTGTACAGCGTGGAAGTTCTCACCAGGTAACACACATGGGCCAAGGGGAGTGCAGCTTAGCTTGAGTGATGGTTGAGTTTTGGACTTGGTAAAATTAGTGCCAGATTTCAGATCACAAACAGAATTTCTGTGTGCTTGTTTGATTTAATGTGTAGTGTGCTGTTCCCCTTCTCTTCGGCAGGCCTATGACAGCCCCACAGATGAGTCGATGTGACCAAGGCCATAAAGGGACCACAACAGCAAACCACACCATGTCAGCAGGTGTGAACACCAGGTAAGGCTCTTCTTTCTTTCTCATTTTTCAGAACAGCTTTTTTTTTTCCCAGTAAGTTGATACCTCATTGCTCAGAGTGCTTGGCCTCAGACAGCTGAGGTAGCTCTAGGTACTGTGGGAGAAAACAGTCACATAAAAAGAGCACATTCCCCAGGACTGCATTTCCAAAATACCCAAGACTAGTATTTCTAGTTTAAAACAACGTAATTAAATAGAAGACCAGGATATCAAAATGGAGGGCACACATCCTGAATTACTTATTCCCCTTTTTCCCCTCTGGAAGTATATTGCTGAAGCCCACTCATTCTCTGCTTTGCTTCCTGCTGAGTCCCCTGTCAAAGTGACCTGTGAACAGAGCATGCTTGGACAGCAGAAGGGTCAGATCCTTCTGGCCTTGTTCTACGGGGCTGAAGAGCAGTGCAAACACAAACTGCCTGTCAGATGAGGCTCACAGAGACTGGCACCTCCTCTAGTTTTCCTCTGTTCCCTTTCCCCTTTCCTTGTACATTCCCTATGGTCTCTTGCTATGATCTTTACTGCCACATTGGTCTGGGATTTTTCTGCAGTTGCAGATAGCAGAGGAGGGGTAACTGACAATTTGAGAGAAATGGAAGAATGACTGGAAATATTTTTGTCCTTCTTAAAAAATTCAAAAACCCAACAAAGCAAAACACAAAAGAACTTTCACACAGAAGAAGGAAACAAGGAAGGACATGGCAGCAGTGAACTGGAATTCTGCTCCTTGGCCATAGTGGCCATTCCAGTTAGGCTGCTGAAAATTTGACAAGGCCACTGAGCATTTACTTGGTCATAGAAGAAGTCCTTAAGAAATCTTTTTACAAAATCCACTCACAAGCATTTGAGATTGTGAAGATTTTTCTTTGCAGTAGGCAGCCCTGCCTTCTCCTGGCCCGACTATGCCTGACTGTGCTAAAAATTTGAATTTTTGTGCTGACCTGGAAAGGGAATTCTGCCCTAGCAAAAGCTGGGGTAGCTGTTTTGTCAAACTTTTCCAAGCTATTGCCTGTCTTCCTTTTTTTTCTTTTTTCGGTTTTTTTTGTTTGTTTGTTTGTTTGTTTTTTGTTTGGGTTTTTTGTTGTTGTTGTTGTTGTTTTTTGTTTTTAAATAAAAGGGAGCTAGAAATCACTCTCTGCATGAATCATCAAACGGCTATTATGTCAGTTTATAAATGTGTAGTGTACACATCTTGGTTGTTAACTCCTGGAATCAGTCTGTTATTCTTTTAAACCTATTCACTCATGGATGAAATACAGCTTTGACTTTCAATCCATGATCTGAGAAGCAGATAAACTCCAGACATGATAAACCAGCAGATAAACCAGACATGCTCAAGTCTGAAGTGGACATATGCCATTTACTTCCACTACAACATTGCTCAGTCTAAGGAAAAGAAGGTGTAATGGAAAGCATTGCTTTATCTCTACTGATTTTGGAGAGCAGTTAATACGTAGCTGCTGACAGACAATGTAGAGAATCCCAATGCAGTGTGACTCAGGCATCTTGATTTACATTTCCAGATTTTTCTAATTATCTGACATTCAGTCTCTGATCCAAAATATTTTTACACAGCTCCAGATTTCCTGCACTTGTTTCATCATTGCAACAGACATCTGCTAGCAACAGCAGGAGTCTCATGATTTTAGTATGATTACTGTTCCAGCCTTGGACATGTTAGCCAAGTGGTACAAGGTCTATTAATGCTTTCTCAACAAGAAGTAACATGAGAAAATGACAATAAAACAAACAAAAAAAGCCCCACACTGAGGTATTCTTTCCACTTGGTGAGCTCTGGCTTCATGAAATAGACTGAGCACTGGCATGAAAATCAGTAAGAGAAATCATTTGAAAGAGAGCTATAGTCTTTGAATTTTTCCTTTCAAAACAAGGTCAATAACTCTAGGAATATGCTTTTTGATGGAAGTTGGGCTATTCATTGTGGCCAGTAACTATGTGTCAGCATCATTCTGGTGACATGATACCATTGTGCCCACGGTGAGCAAACCTCTGGGTTAGAATAGTGTCACTTTTTTTAGAAAGGTTAAGTTGCTGTTTACAACTTCAGTGTTTCTCTTTTTCCAGGTACCCAGAACAGGGAGCCAAACTACACTTTATCAGGTACAGTGAAATTTTTTCCCAGTCTCCCCTGATGTATGATAAATCATTCCCACACACTGTCGCTGTGACAGGCAGCCTTTTTTTTGGGGGGGGGTAGCAAAGGATAGTTCATACAGAAAATATTTACATTTTTAGCAAGACTTTGCAGATTATAACTTCCCTTTTTTGTTTCTTAATTGCAGATGCAACTACCTTTCTTTCAATTGCAGAGGAAAGCATCTGTTGCAAAAACAAGATGAAGAGGTGGCTATAATCGATCCCTGATGATCTACTGCATATAACACTTCCTACTGTGTCTCACTTTCTATCCGCCAGGGAGAACCTTCACTTATTGGAGGAGGGCCAGGGTCTTCCCCGTGAGGAGCTGGATGAACGAATTGCCAGAGAGGAGTTCAGGAGACCACGGGAGTCATTGCTGAATATCTGCACAGAGTTTTACAAGCACTGTGGTCCGAGGCTGAAGATTTTGCAGAATCTGGCGGGTGAGCCCCGAGTGACTTCGCTGGAACTGCTGGATGTGAAGTCCCACATGAGGTATTCCACAGGCTTTCTGCTTTTACTTGTTCAATTCCAGGGGATTTCTTTCTTTTAACTCTTCCATTTTCCTAATAGCAGACACAATCACTTTTTGGTAGTGTAGTTGCCTGTTTTTGTCTGAAAAAACAAAATGGATGTTCCTTAGATTGCACCGATGCTGCTTGTGTATAAGGAAGGTTTTGTAAGCTTTCTTCCAGTTTTTCATTCACTAGCAGATGGCAAATACTGCACTTTTTTCAAGAGAGAGCAACTCTCATGGTCAGAGGTTACAGCAGTAAAACTAACATTGATTTACAGCAGATAAGTTGTGCTCTGATTCTCTTAAGTCTTCTGGAAAGTGCTAGCAATAACTGCTTTGTCAGGGTTGTGACCTGAAATGCTTAATCATAGTTATCTCTAAATAAAAGCAAACAAATCTCGATCCTTACATAAATTCATAAGTGTAAGTGACATGACTGACAGGATTTAAGCACTGTAGGAAAAACTCAGTTCCACATAGAGAGTGGATTTATCAGAATGTGATGCGACAGTCAGGGTCTTGGGATGTTGACAGGTGCCATTTTAGAGGCTTCAGAAGACAAGATAATATGCTAGTCACTTCAGACGGGATTCATCTCACCCAATTTTAGCCATTTAAAAGTCAAATGTTTAGTCTGCATAGGTCATAAAGATCTTTTTGCACCCAATGAAAAGGAAGGTGCACACCCAACTGTTTATCCCAATATTTCAGGAAGGTAAGAATTTCCCAGGTTTCTTATTTCTGCTAGGAATGATCTAGAAGCTTAATTAAGATTGATGTTCCAAGTTGCATGAAATGGATCTCACCCTTCATAATGCGTAAGGAAGTTTTCATAAACCATTGCATGCAACAGGTATTGTATTGCCAGCAAGAAGCTTAATTATATGATAATTTAAATTTCAGAGCATTTAAGACCTACTCCATATTAGGAGAAAGTAGTTTTTAAAAAAGGAATAATAAAGAAATACCAGGTAACAACCCAATTTTACATGTCTTTTGGTTAATGTGAGGAACTTGTTGCCCTTGATATTACTAGGCAGGTTATAAAGAGAATAGAAACATGTCATATTAGTTGAATACATTTCAGAAAAAGCCGTCAAAATATGGATAGGATTGTATTGTAATCATCTGATACAAAGTCTGTTGTTTCAGGGAATACACAGGTTTCTATTCTGTTTATAAGCAGAAGTAGCTTTATTTCTTGTCTCCGCTTACCACAAATATCCAAGTATTTCAGTACCCTTTTGTCAAACTGCAAGTGTAAGTTAAATTCTGCCATGATGTTTCACAGTGAATACAAAAAATTACACTGGCAAGGCCATCTGGGAGGCTTAGAAAAAGCAACAGCAGCACAATCTGTAGAGGTGTTGGGAGAGATAGATCAAAATTGCAGGGAGCGATCCTACAAAGGACATGTTGTGTAAACCTATGGACACATTATTTTTAAAATGTAACACCTAAAAATTGCACAGTGAAACTTCCTAAAGTGGTAACAGTGAAAAACAAGCACAGAACCAAACCAAAACACTTATTAATTGACAAACAGGCGATGTTGGGTCTGTGTTTTGCAGGCATTTGCATTGTTGTAGTTTAACTGCCAGCTCAGGTACTTTGGTTTTAGCTACACAAATCTGTGATTCCTGATGTTCCCTTGGTGCATTTAACATCAATGCAAAAGTAATATTTAGACATCCACATGTTCTTAAATATAAACAGTGGTTCCAGAAAAAGAGTCTTAGCAGACCAAAACTGTGGTATCATATCTAAGAGCTTAAATAGGAGCACATTTGACTTTTGCATCATTTTCTTTTTACTAAGCTTCTCAATATTCATATGCGAGTTCATTGGCATGTGTGGAGAAATGCAAGTTGTATTTATTTTTCTCTTAATGACCTGTGTTTTCAGACTGGCAGAAATCGCACATTCCCTGCTGAAACTGGCTCCTTACGACACACAGACGATGGAGAGCCGCGGGCTCCGGCGCTACATCATGGAGATGCTGCCCATCACTGACTGGACAGCTGAGGCGGTGAGACCTGCCCTGATCCTCATCTTAAAGAGATTGGATCGTATGTTCAATAAAATTCACAAGATGCCTACTCTGAGGTGAGCAGGTACTCTGGAAACCCTCTGGGGTCCGTTTCTGATGTTGCAAGCCTTGAAGTGTGGGTATGTCATCTACCTCAAGCTGTTGTGTTGCAGTGAGCCTTTATTACATAGCAAATTACAGGTGTTTTTATTTCTGTAAGTGTGTGTTTATGTTGATGTTTCTGTTGTGTCTTCTGGTAGCAGCACAATTATTAAGAACTACAGAGAGAACTTAGAGAAATCTCACTTTCCTTCCCCCAAAAGAAGTCTCCATTTCTTTTCCATCTCACTGCCCTCATAATTAACTTTAGCTGTGAGTTTTTTAATGGAAAGTTAAACTGTACTGAGAGTATTTCTAGCATGGTCATACTGTTACGTTCTTTGTAAAGACAAAAATAGTCTGGAGCTATGCGGGAGGTTCTGAGTGCTCCCTAGTAAAAGACACAAAACTGCATCATCTTTTTCAGATCTGTGCCCAGTGGAAGCCTGGTGTATCACACAGTGGCATTATGCACACACACACAGGCTTTGGCAATTTCAACAAGTATTGACTATGGAGCATTCCTACCTTGGAGGCAGTGGTATAAATGCAGGCTGGGTGGTATAAAATCTCTCAGACCTCTGAATTTTCCAGTGATCTGTGTAAAAAGAGTCATTGGTCTTGGACACCCTCATGGGCATATGTCCTCAACTGCTTGAATGAGTCACTTCATTGGCAGTCTCAGCTGAGAAGCCAGAACATGTTAGAGAATATCAGAATTATGTCCCAGTAGGAGTCAAAGATGGACCAAATAATAGGGGGGTGATCTATTCTTTCTGGCATCACTATCCATCACTTTCCTTTGGCTAACCTGCTCCCAGAAACTCCACCCTTGCAGGGAATTCAGAGGCAGAAATTTTGGTTTGATTCTTTGCCATGTCTTGCCTGCTTCTCATGCATTCTTTCTCCACTCATACTTTCTACTGCCTCAAAGGCAGGTAGAGGTTTCTGTTCCTGGAGATCTTTCTTCCTTATGTAAGCTGAATGGATGTCCATAATATTGAAATTCCTTTCATATTCTCTCTCTATGCCTGTACCTATGCTTGGCTTAAATTACTCTTTTGTCCATAAAGGGACAGCAAAGCCACTGGACCAAATGCAGAAACTACATTTGAGCATCAATGAGCCAAGCTGTCTCTTAGGGATGGGTCTGGGTGCCAGGCCCCAGGAGTCATCCCTTAGGGTACTCACAATCAGAATCTTACACACTGCCTCCTGTGGGGATCCTGCTCCAAACCCAGTGTCTGATGGAATCTGTGGATGTGTAAGAACAAGAACAAACCACTGTTGTGGAAATTCAGTTACAGCAGATGCTCAAAGGTGAAATGTATGTTGGTCTGCAGAAGAACTTGCATAGTCAACACTTGATTCCCTCTGTGGCTCTGAGAACTTGCTGAGGAGCTTGACTGGGATATTGTTCAAGGCTTGAGCTATGCCAGCCTTGTCTTTCTGTCCCAGTAAGTGCACAGTCCTGTGTTGGCTTATGAACTGCAATGACTGCAAAGAGTCAGGCCCTGAGATGAAGGGTGTGAACCATTTTCATATGTTGTGTCTGCTTATGATTAGGAAGGGCAATCCTTTCAGCATCTGGCACAAACCCTAAATGTTTGGTGAAAAAAGAAAAGTGTCAGGGAAGAAAGGATCCTGGAATGAAGGACTTTGGTGCTGACAGGGAGTGAATCATCCCTCCTGCACAAGGTGAAGGAGATGAAGATTGTACAGCTGGGCCAGTCTAGGGCAGTCTGTGTCTGGGAGTGACGCTGGTGGAGCTGCCAGACTGCGGAGGAGGTCACAGAGGGCACTCGGGCTGATGGGGTTTGTTCATGTCGGTGGGAACATCCACAAGCCACGTGAGGTGGAGGGCATAGTCTCGGTTGGGAGCATGGCACAGCAGACCTTTCCCCACACAGGCACACCTGACACCACTGTGTGGGCTCCCTTTCATTCCTCTTCTGTCACAGGGAAGCATCAGGGAGTGAAATGCAGCTCCTCCATCCCCTGCTGGGAGGGGTTTGTGTGACCAGCACAACCTCCTGTGCCGTGTTTCTCGTCTCTCCAACGCCTGGTGTGCTCTGTGGCTCTGTGCCTTCCTGAACCGCGTGGGTAAAGCCGTCTCTCTGTCGCGCACTCTGTGCTCCCCTGGACATCGCTGCTGTCTGACACGTCTCCTCTGTGGGCGTCACTGTGTGTCGGTCGCCGTGTTTGGGCGTCTGGTGGGGCAGGAGCCCGCGGCTAATGGCACCTACTGTTGTATTGCAGGCGCCAGGTTGAGTGGGAGCCTGCCAGCAGTTTGATTGAAGGGGTTTGTTTGACACTTCAGAGGCAGCCTATCATATCCTTCCTGCCTCACCTTAGGTCTCTGATCAATGTCTGTGTCAATCTGGTGAGTAGCTGAGCGGCAACCCCGTGAACCTTTGCTAAACCTTCCCCTGCTGTTGACTTCTCTGGACTGAAGATGACAGTTTATTCCCATTCCTGTCATTTTACCTGTCCCCTTTACCCCTTGCAAGGGGACATTGCAAGTGACACTAGAGCTAGGAAGGTTCATTTTTGAAGTGGTGCATGGGGAGGTACAGTGACCGATAGCAGCGGTCAAGCGATTTATTTTCCATTACTTCCCACGCACCACTTTGAAGATCCACCTTTGCCAGACTGAGCTGAGAGTTGAGGGCTGCAAGTTGGAGAGTGGGGTGGTGGAGACTGCACACACCTGGTAGAGATGGGGAGAGGGTGGCACTGGGGATACCTACCGTCCCCAGTGGGGAAGGGCCCTGATGGCTCTATCAGAGGCCATCGGGTGCTGGATAGTTAGAAGGGTTTACAAGGTGAATTGACTCCACTGTTTGTAATGTCCCTGGCTTGATCTAGTACAGGTTTGCACTGTACGATGTTCAGATCCCTCTCTTAGTAAAGCTTCTGCTCCTAAGTGTGTTACAGCAGACAAGTGATATAGACAGAGTCTGCCTGGTCATTCAGAGATAGACCACGGTGTTTCTGCGGCTGTTACACTGGGGGCAATCCCCCACTTTGATATAGTGTAACTCCAGCCATTTGGGCAAACATGCATGCTTTCATTCCACGTGGAAAAAGTGTCAATGAAGGAGGGAAGGTTGCACCCATTTTTATTGTTATTGGGTTTTGTAATATTTTCTCCTTAGAGCATAAATGTTGTAACCTTATCTAGCAGCTGTAAAAAACATTTCAGGGTTCACCAGTGCTCTGAGGGGCTTTAAAAACAAGGACCATTAGCTAAAATCCAATATCAGATTTTGCCAGGTTCCTGTCCTTCAAGTCCATTCAGCACTCATTGCTGCAAGGGGAGGGAAGCTCTAACCTGTCAGAGTCCATAAGACTTCTTCCTCATCTAAGCAGAGGTAGCATCTACCTGGTGCTAATGCAAATCTGGGCCCTCACACTGCTCAGAGTTGTTACATAGGGAGGTTGCTGCACAGTTAGCTCAAACAGGAGTTTGGAATGGACTTGCAGTTGGGCAAACAGGCATGGCAGAGTGAATCACCCCAGCAAGCTCTCCAAGGGACCCACAATAAGAATTAGCCACAATAAAATAGCAGAAAGCTCTGAGATGCTGAAGCGCAGTCATCATGTTTACATTCGGCTGTCTGGGAACACCAGGGAGAGCTACCAGGAGCATGTACTCTTACTGCTGCAAGTATTTTACCTTTAGCTGTCAGAACTGTGTGCACTATGAGCTATGGGAGCACTGACTGCATGGTGTATCCTGTGTAGACCATGAAGCCCAAAAATTGATCAGCCAGAAAGGTGGGGAAATATCTCAATAATACTCCATAGTGATGTAAAGAAGGGGCTCTGACTCTTTCCCTTCTAAATTGTTCTTTGGTTTTCTGGCAAAAATATGGTTACTACCTTTTTCCCCAGGCTGAACTTGAAAAACAAGCATGCATTCATCTCCCATAAGCTTAGGTGTCTGCCAGGTAGCTTCTCCCTGCTCCTGTCACCTAGATGTGTCTGGTCATGGTGAGAAACAGGCATATGCAGGCCTGTGATTTAATTCTTCCTGAGGGACACATCTCAAACAGTACAAATAACTCTCCCCTAGAAGTGCTGTTTCCTTGTGGTGACTATTCAAGGAGTTCCAGACAACCAGGTCATGTGCATGTGACTCTGCTTCAGACATCTGGGGTCAGTCAGCTGAGATAAATCATGCTTAGAGTTCCCCGAAACAGACTGTGTTTGAGAGGAATCTGAACATTGTACAAAACCCGGCTTGGGTCAGACTTAGGACATTATTTTTCAAGCAAGGGAAGGGAAAAGATGTCCAGTTTCAATGCAGACTTTTTGCTTTGATGACAGATTTTTATTTGTTACAGTTGTCAAATGACATATCCTCCAACTCTAGCTGTTCCACCAGTCCAGTGCTGGTCATTCAGGGCTGGTACTGGGTACATTTATAAATGTACCTGTGCACTCCTCCCATCCTTGCTGGTTCCCTCTTTTCCCCTCCCTTTCCCTGCTAGTACTCCTTCTCCTCACTGGCCCCAGCTCCTGCAAGGACCACTGGGGGGGCTGGTTCTCCTAGATCCACCCCCAGCTCAGTGCTCAATGAAAGGCACCTCCATTTCACTGACGTTGGAGGATATGGCATGGATGAAACTGTAAGTAGCCAGTTGTGGTGATGTGCTCTGTTTGTATTGCAGGTGATGGGAGTGGTAGGACCCTCCAGTGTGGCTGACGGATTACCCCTTCTTCATCTCAGCCCTTATCTCTCGCCACCTCTGCCCTTCAGCACAGCTGTTGTCCGGCTTGTAGCATTGCAGATACAGGTGTGTCTGCCCTGGCCCACGGCCAGGTCTTTAGAGCTTCTGGTTGAGACACCAGCTCATCGGTGCTCTGTTTTCTTTCTGCAAAAGCTGGGCAAAAACTGTGAAACACACACCAAAAAATAAAGAGAAGCAACATGTAAATTCCCCCTCCTTTCTGAAGGCTTGAGCCAAGCTCAGAATTCATCTGTTGGGGCCAAGTCCACAGCAAGCATCCATCAGCTTAACACTGCCGTTGAAGTCCAGGGAGTTTGGCTGGTGGATGCTGTTTAAGGCTCTGACAAGCAGGTTAGGATTCTCTGCAGGATCTAAGGAGTTAGTATAAGGCTCCTGCCACAGGGAGATGGGCCCTGGCTTGGGTCATATCCATGCAACCCTTCCTGTCTTCCTGTGGGACCGTGTGTGTAACTGAGAATAGAGTTTGTACACTTCTGCTCTTACCTGAGCTGGTCACAGTGTGCCAGCACAAAAAGCAGGGCAACTTGGCTTTTCAGCTGCTGACGCAATGGCATCCTGGTTGCCAGAACAGGAAAAAAAAAGTTTGGACTTTTTGGAGAATTTCACCACTATTCCTTTCTTACAACAGCACTATAACTATTTACAGAGTCTTTCTGCCTCTGTATCCCTTTCCTTCCTCACTGGCATGAAATTAGTCTGAATGGTGACAAAGAAGGAACAAGTTTCCTAATGTAGCTCAAAAGTGCATTTTAAAATATGCATTGGCACATCCAGTTGAATACTTAGGTATTTCTGAGCAGCAGGGTGGCTTGGGAAGGAAGGCTTATAGGGACCAACACACAGAGCTGTCCCTCAGAGCATGATGCACAAAAGGACTTTTCAGTACAAACTGACACAGAAAGAGAACAGATTTCTTCCCGCTCTGAGGTAATGGTTCTTTAACAAAAAACAAAAAAAGGCTACTTTCACCTGCTGTGAAATATTTTCTGTTTAAAAAAAACCCAACCAGATACCAAATTAATATTTTTTTAGATTATTGAGAACTTTTACTTTTATTATCCTCTTCTCCCTATTCATTCTTTTGTGGGCTTTAAATGTAATGAAAATCAAACATGTCAGGAAAAGCACGAGTTATAATTCCCAATGCTTCCAGCAGGATACAAAACAGAAGTACTTCACACCCCATCAGAAAACATTATCTTCTAGAATTTCTCAGTCCAGGTCTGCAAGCTTGAGGAGTTGCAAGGTTCAGTTGCATTTCACAGCTAAGTCTGTAGCAACTGGGATGTAAATGAGCAGAGGTTCTAGTGACAGCCATTTGAATTACCCCCTCTAAAAGGTGAAAGACCTTTCAGTTTAAGCTTGACTGTGTGTCAAGAAGTAAACATGCATTTTGTTTATTTTTCAGTTCATTCTTTGTGTTATGGAGGATGACAGGGCAGCACAAAGTGAGGCAGAACAAAAAATGTGTTTGGGAATAGCCTCCATGTTCGGACAGGAGGATATTTAAGATTATGTCATTTGTGCAGTTTCCTCTATTCCTTTTTTTATTCTCTGTAGTCTGGGTCAGATCCTGATGCCATTCACAGCAGTGCAGAGCTTAGGACTAACACTCAGCTGACTCCTGTGGGACACATCTGATTTTGATAACGATATCTAGGAGTTAGGAGTCTGGGCTTCCTACATTTGGCTATGACAAGAGCAGGTGATCCCTGTGTTACTTGGTGAATTCCTTTTACTCCTGACTAAGTGGTCTGAGGGCATCTCATTCGATCAGGTCATCAGTGCTGGTGGTGTGCTGTGTGAACAGGGTGCCCGGGGGATCGTCATTCCCTGCAGTGACTTGTGTGCGTGATCTGCTGATGAAATCGTTTAATCCTTTCTTATTATTACTGCACAGGCTTTGAAAGAAGATTTCCCCCTAAGCCATGTCGTCTCCCCATTCACCAATCAGGAAAGAAGGGAAGGAATGCTTTTAAACCTACTGATTCCATTTGTGCTCACAGTAGGATCTGGAAGCAAAGGTCTGACTAATTTAACAGAAAGAATTTTTGTCTCCCTTTTCTGACAACTGATGTTTGCACTTTCCCTGCTTTCTGTATTTTATTTTTATTTTCTAATTTGGTTTTCTGTCACTGGCAGTATGTCAGCTAAGTGCCCTTTGGGTATAAGACTGCAAAGAGCCCCCTTGGAAAGACTTGTTATTTCTTCTCTTTATTTCAGCTGTGCCTTGGTTGTCAAGTCAGGTCTTACACAGATGTGCTCCTGCTTTTCAAACTGAGTGCAGGGCAAGACAAATCTGTTGTAGCAGAAGTCACAGAGAGGAGCAGAGGTCACAGGAATTGTGTGCCCCTGTGGATCACAGTCTGCCCAATCCATGCCACTTGTCTGGCACAAGTCCTGCTCCTTGCTTTCTGCGATAGAGGGTCTTCACTGGTAAATCCCTAAATGAAAGCAAAGAGTAAAGGGAGAGGGGAATGCCAAGAGGAAATGAGACCACTGAATGGGACATTTCTTTGTGCTGTGTAGCTCTGTGTTTGTGTGTGTTTGTGTTGGTGTTAAAATAAACTTTGCCTTTGCTTGCAGGAGGAGAAGCAGCATAACAAGGTGTGGGGGACGGAGTTTTGGCTTAGGGGACTTTTGAGATGCACCCCATTTTGGAACTGAACAGGGTCTGGATCTTTTGGGTGTCTACAATGGAATGTAGCCTGATCTTTCTCTCTCTTTCCCCTCCCAATGCATCTCAGACAGCCCCTGGCTGGAGCAGCCTGAGGTCCTGCTGCTGCTCCAGACTGTTATCAATATCCTCCTGCCACCTCGCATCATCAGCACTTCCCGCAGCAAGAATTTTATGCTGGAGAGCTCCCCTGCCCACTGCTCCACGCCGGGGGATGCAGGGAAGGACCTGCGGCGGGAAGGGCTTGCAGAGTCCACCAGCCAGGCTGCCTACCTGGGTGAGTGATGCCTCCTGCTGACCACTGAGGAGAGGCAGAGTTAGGGTGGAGCACTCAAGACTGTAGAGAGCACCGAAGAAAACCATCTCAGGCAGGAGCTAAGTGACCTCTTCAGAGCTGCTTTAGGCCTTGTCCTGAAGTGGGGCCAGGCCAGAGTGTGAAGTCAGGAGTATGTCTGGGATATATCACAACATGAGCGGTGTCTGCACTGCAGCTGGAGCAAGAGCAGCACAGCTAGAAGTTACTCAGTTTTCATAGTGCCAGACTACAGCAGTGAAGCCACAAAGGCGAGTCAGACTGCCCCTCAACCCCTAACACCACAGCCTCACTGGCCCTCAGCTATCTAGGGTGAGAAGTGATGTGGTCTGGCTGGCTGCTGGCCCCACAAACATGGTCCTTACTGACTGGTATGCCCTCTGCTGTAGAGTGGTGCAAGACAGTATTGTATTATCTCCCATCTGACCCACAGATGAAAGAAAAAATAAGTAAATTGGAGATGCAGCAGCACTACAAGCTGTCAGGCCTGTACAGGGAGTTTCCTCTCAAAGCACCCCTTCAAAAAGAGCTTCTCTGTTTCTGATTTTGTGAGGGTGTTTACCTGAAGATTTCTATTTGGGTCTTTGTTAACCAGTGTCTGAGGAATGGGGTAAAACTGATGAAAAATCCACCACTGATTTAGCCCCCCACCCCAACCAACCAGGATACAGATGTGTAATGGGTGAGAAGTCTTGGCCATCCAATTAAGAAAGTTGGAGCAGCCAACTTTCCCCCAACAATCTCCAGGCTTCCTTGTTTTTTCCAGACCAGGGGAGCATGGAAAGGGGAAGATTCCTTGTCTTTCCTGTGAGCTGAGTGGTAATTTCTGCCCACATTAATGCAGAGCATTGTTTTGAACTTCATTGCTGTTCGTCCCCATTTGTAATGCCATGCTCTTGCTCTTGTGAATTACTGCCCTCAGCTTACTGGACCATATTTGTATTTAAATTGCAGTGTGGCCATGACTCATGCAGCTGCACTGTTAGAAAGGTTCTTTTCATCACCCTATAAATCATCTGCAGGTTATTATGCTCACAGGGTGACTCTTTGTGTGGATATGCTCGGTCAGGATTTTTGAGGTTGTCTGATCATCCAGGGCTGTATTCCCGCTCTGAGCTGCTCTCAAAATACCTGATTCTGGGAAGACAAAAAACCTTGCAGGAAGGGAGAGGGAAAGCCAGAGCAAGAAAATACAAAGGAACTTAGGTATGAGCTAGAAAAATTTCTCTGGAAATGGGACTGCCAGTTCTGATCCTGAGGCCTTTATTACAAGAAGGTTGGTTGATCCTTTCCTACCATGTCTGGAGACTGATAGCAAACAGTTGTGACTCTGAGGTGTGTGGGTGTGCACGTACATGCAAAGCATGCCTGTGTAGGTTTGTGCTCACTGTGGCCCCCCCATTCCTTCCCCAATGCTTGTGAGAGACACTGGCAACATCTCTGACTGCCCTTTGCTGCTGTGTGTTCCCCTGTAGCCCTGAAGGTGATCCTTGTTTGCTTTGAACGCCAACTGGACAGCCAGTGGTACTGGCTGAGCCTGCAAGTCAAAGAGATGGCCCTGCGGAAGGTGGGAGGGCTGGCCCTGTGGGATTTCCTCGACTTTATCGTGCGAACACGGATCCCTATCTTTGTGCTCCTTCGGCCCTTCATCCAGTGCAAGGTAACAGCTGCTTTGGCTCCTGATGTATCACTCCCTGAAGGCAAGATAGCCCTGATTCCCCAGCTGAGAACAGAGAACAGCACTTCTGGAAGAGCTGTATGTAGGGAGTGACCTTTCTGAAGTTAGGGTGCCTAAGGATCCTTTGAAACTAAATCACAGAGCTTTTTCCTAGCCAAAACTAAAGAGTATGCTAAAGAGTATGGAGCTCTGATCCATGGAGTACAGCTAACCTTAGTTCTTCTGGATGGAAAAGGGTATGTGGTCATAATTCTACAATGAAGACATTCAAAGTACTGGGAAGGAGTGTGGATGTGCTGAACCTAGGAGGGTTTTGGCAGAAATCTTTTAGTAATCTGTCTTTTGCACAGAGCTGGGCAGTGCAACTAACAGCCAGGAAGGACCACTCCCCTTGCCATCTCTTGGGTGAAGGTTCTCACGGGACTTTTGTGGATGGACAGACAGCTGCTAGGTTGAGGCAGCTGGGGCTTAAGTTAATCACAGCTCTTTGCTGGTTACCAGGCAGACTAGCACATGGTATTCCACCTTATTTAGCCTACCTTGTCTATTGGACAGACTAAATGATCATAGAGGAAGGCGCTGTCTCATGTCTGAGCTTAGCACGAGGAGCCCTCGTCCCCATGTACCCTGTACCACTGAGGTTTTGATACCTGATCTGTCCCTGAAAGTCAGGTGGAAACCTCATAGATGGAGTCACAACCTCTTGCCTACAAAGGCTGCTGGCTGCAGGCTCTGGAGACTAGTCCCAGTTCCCTGGGCACCATCTCCCTGCAATGCTAATGCACCCCAATTTTGCAGCTGCTGGTCCAGCCAGCTGAGAACCACGAGGAGCTGACTGCCCGACAGCACATCTCCGACCAGCTGGAGAGAAGGTTCATCCCACGGCCGCTCTGCAAGAGCTCCCTCATCGCTGAATTCAACAACGAGCTGAAGATCCTGAAGGAGGCCGTGCACAGCGGGTCTGGTAAGGAGGGCAGGGAGAGCTCAGGGCCATCAGCCCAGGCTGGACAGCTGCTTGCCCCTACAGTAATTTGTGAGGCAGACCTGGCCTCTGCCTAAAAGGGGAATGGGGCAATCCACATACACCCTGACAGCTTGCCCCTGGAGCTTATGTTCATGCCTTGCCACTGAACAGCCAACAGAAGTCCAGGTGAGTTGTGAAATGCACTTATTTTTCCATTAAGTCCTCTCACTATCTCAGCTGGCTTGTGCAGCCCCAACCCCAATGCAGTGAGCCACCATAAAGCCAAAGCTCCTTGTGCAGAAAGGTCTGGCTGTTCAGCAGCAGCAGATCTTCCTCCTCCTTTCCCCTGGTCTCCTTGATTTTTCTCTACTGTGATGTCCAGATCAGTCTCAGAGCTGATGGGGCACCGAATTCTCCCCTGCACAAGGGGAGACTTCTCTCCAGTGACAGCCACTCCTGTAGCCACGAGATGGCAGCTGCTGCTCATACATGGCAAGCGGTTTATGTGCTTTGTTCTTAGGAAAACAAATTCAAAAGGAAATGCTTCAGTCTTTTCTTCCTTGGCAATAATTTGCCTTGTTTCTAAATGTTGAAGCAGATCTGGAAAATACAGGTTGTAAAAATCAGAATGCCTAAGTAAAACACAGATTTTGGAGAGGTGAGGTAAGCAAGGCAGCTGTGTTTTATCACCTCTGCCACCCCTGTCACAGAATGACAGAATCATTAAGGTTGGAAAAGACCTCTGAGATTATCAAGTCCAAACTTTGACTGATCACCACCTTGTCAACTAGACCATGGCACCAAGTCCCACATTCAGTCATTTCTTGGACACCTCCGGGGTGGTGACTCCACCACCTCCCTGGGCAGCTCATTCCAGTGCTTAGCAACCCTTTCCATGAAGAAATTCCTCCTGTGCAGCCTGAGCCTCCCCGGGTGCAGCTTGAGGCCATTTCCTCTTGTCCTTTCACTGGTGGCAGAGGAGGAGAGGCCAACACCCACCTGGCTCCACCCTCCTGTCAAGGAGTTGTAGAGAGCCAGAAGGTCTCCCTGCCCCACTAATCCAGGCAGAATGAGGTGCCCAATATGACCGGACTGCTTGGCTCGCTGTTGATTTCCCGTGCCATCAATGACGTGGGTTTGGCTTTCCCCCTCTTGTGCAGCTTACCAAGGGAAGACATCTGTCAGCACCGTGGGCACCTCCACCTCTGCTTACCGCCTGAGCCTGGCTACCATGTCCCGCTCCAACACTGGCACTGGCACGGTCTGGGAGCAGGACAGTGAGCCTTCTCAGCAGGCCTCACAGGACACGCTGAGCCGCACGGATGAGGAGGATGAAGAAAGTACGTGGCCACTGATTCAAGCTAAGCCCCAAACAGTGAAGGTGTTTTCTTGATGCCCAGGGTCTGGCTGGGAGGGGAACACAGTTGCCCCTGTCCTAGTGTGAATAAAAGGCCCCCAGGACCATGAGGTTGAGTAGCTGGTATGGCTGGTACATGATGTTAAAGTTTCGGTTGTAAAATACCTCCTGAGTTGTGGCAGGGCAAAGGGAAGAGCACATGGAGGTTTTTAGTGCCTGAGACCTGGGCTGATGTGCAATCGTCACAGTGCTGACCAGGCAGCCAGGTCTCTCTTTGGGTATTATGATCCAGGGGCTGTGACTCTGTAGTTGGGATCCTGTTCCTGCAGGATCTTAGTACTTCCTGCTCATTTCTTCTGTCCAGATGCTCTGACAGTAGAATAGGTTGTCCTTGTGCTGCAGAGGATCCAGATGTGGCTCTCTGTAGGGTGGAATGTCTCTGTGCTCGTGTCACTTGATAAACAGAGAGGAAGTTAAGCCTTAAACCTACTGACAGAAGCTTGAGCTCTCATTTGGGCAGCTGGCAGGTTCTGAGGTTGCCAGGCTTTCTTTTTGCCAGGTTGGAAGAAATGGAATAGTGAATTTTTGGGGACTTACTTGCAATGATCTGAATGTTGGTTTGTCGTTTCAGCTGAGTTTCATGTTATTCTTGGAATTTTGCCTTCTCTCTGCTTCTGAGTTGTCCTTCACTGAAAGCCAGGGTAGAAAACTCTACTCATATATCATCAGGCTTGGATTTCCCCCTAGCTTCTGGTTGGTTGGTTCAATGCCTGAAACTCAGGTGCTTCACTGCTGTATTTGAGAACTGCTGACTGTTCCCCAAAAGCATCAAACAGAAGGAGTGAAAATGGGGGGGCTCAAAAGAAAGGCCCACACAGTTACAGCAGAACTGCCTTTTGGGGAAGAGCAGTTAGCCTGAAAATTTCCAGGCTCAGCCCAACACTGTTTTAGCTGGGCTCAGCACTAAACTTTGTACAATCAACCAAGAGCTGTATTGCTTATACATTGTTCAGATATTTACTCACTGTGGCAAACTCTGGTTTCAGCCTCAGATTAATTCTGAGCCATTGTGTGGGACAGTAAGTACTACCTTCCTATCTGAACTGTGACATCATTGCCTCAGCCCTGCCTTGGGTAAACATTGCCATGAAATATTTCAGTACATCAGAATTGGAAAAGGTCAAAAAGAGGAGAGAAAATTACACAAACCCACCCCTTTGTTTTATTTATTTGGAATTAAAAGTTGTTGTGGCAAAAACTACAGTTATTTCTTTCCAGATACTTGATATAATTTGAAACAGCACTGAAAATTTCAAGCAGTCCTGATTTCAATCCAGCTGTCGGCATAGTTCAGTTGCGGTATGATGTATTTGAGTAAATTTATCCAATTTTTGGTGACATTTTAAAATGCATGTCCTGAAGGGTGTTGAAGGGTGTTAGTTCTGCGTTTTGCTGTCATGTATTTTGGCTTTTTTTCTAACAGTGCTTTGCTAGATCATAGCAACAGTTTATTTCACACCAGGAAAAAGGTCCAGTTACAACTTTTATGCCAGAAGCACTGTATATTGACAAACAATTTATTAATCACAGGAATTAAGCCCTTGTGGAAGGTGAATTCCCCAAACATATTTTCCTGAAAGCCATTTAAGCTGAAGAAACCCCCGCCCCATGTTTGTCAGGTTCCTCATCCTGCAGGGGTTTATGTGTATGTCTTTCTGCACTGTGGCTCTAAAATCTAATGGAATATTCCAATTTGCAGACTTGGGCTCTTGATAAGTGAGTGCTGGGTACACCTTTGGCATCCTCTTATCTCTTGACAACTGTGGAGATGCAGGTGGGGTTTGGGTGGTTGTTTCCTCTCCTTTCCTGTTTTTTTTCTCTTTCCAGATGATTCCCTGAGCATGCCCAGTGTGGTAAGTGAACAAGAAGCATGCCTTATGGGTGCCATTGGGAGGAGGCGGTTCTCCAGCCATCTCTCCAGCATGTCTGCACCTCAGGCTGAGGTGGGCATGTTACCCAGCCAAAGGTAACAACATGGGCTTTTCACCTTTCCCATTATGTTCACAAGAGCAGAAATGGCACAGGTACACCAGAGATGTGGGATATTAGAACTGGTGCCAGCACAGTGATGCTAAATTTATTCATCCTGGAATAGTGTTGGACCAAGGGTGCAGGGTTGGAAATAATTATTGTACAGGATGATCTGTGTTGTGTAGGGTCCATAAGAACACGCTGTCGTCCACAGAAACCTTCCTCTTAAACAGTTCCAGAAACACTCAGCATTATTTTTCTCTGCTACTACTGAATAGCAAAAGGAAATGTGGTTTTGGGGTCTGCATTGAACCAGGGACCATACCCAGTCTGTGCAGGGAGTGGGGAGGAATCCTGAGAAGCTGGGAAAGGGGGACAGAGGCAGTTTGGTTTACTTTTTTTTCTTCCATGTGTTCTTTGCCCTTCCTAGAACAGTAACTAGCTCATCATAGAAACTGAATTCTATGTTCAAAGATGGGATTTAAGACTGTTTTAAACCTGAAATACTTGTTGATACAAATAACTTTGAATTCCTTATTCCTGGTTGACATGGAGTGGCAAGAAAGAGCTTGTTGGGAAATGAACATCTTTAGAAGATGTGAAGTTTTGCATTTAAATGTGATTTTTTTTCTAAGTAAGCAGTGTTTATTGTTTTATTTGTCCGTGACATAGTTATCCAGGGATATCTGACAATGGACAGATTAATTTTTGTTATTTCCTTTGAACCTTTAAAGAATATATCCTACATTATGTCTTGATCACCCCTGGAAAATCAAACAACATTGCTCCCTCCCCATTCTTGCTTGGAAATAAAGAACTAACCTTGATAGATGAAGGAAAATTAACAGCTGTGGTACATACCAGCAGAGATAGAAGAAGTGATTTACAAGAGAGAAGTTACACAGATTTTATCTGTGAGTTTTCACAAAAGGACTCAGGAACTCATTTGACTTTTATCTCAGTTGATTCAGTCCCTTTGTTTCTTGAAAAATTAATATGCAAGACTGCATTTTCCTCAATCTTTCACTACCATCTTCAATGCATAAACTTCATAAGAGTCACAGCTGACTGACAGCAATGTTTGCTTTGTGCAATCCCAAATCATGGTGATGCTGAGAAAAAAAGACTTTAATTACCACAGAGCTTCACTCTCTACTTTTTAAGTACATGGTATAGCAGGAGAATCGCTTTTCATCTGGGTAGGGGAAGGACCAGCTCAGCAAGCATAATCATAGTCCTTGATGTCATGCCCTTTGAGTTATGGATGGTCCCTGGGCTTTCAGACTGCCTCACAAATGTAAAATAATTAATGCTAAGTAATATTATTACTGCTTTCCTGCTGGTAACCCAGCAGACTACTTTCTTTCTTTCATGTTTTTCCTATGGTCTGAGCAGGCTGTTCCTGCCTGATAGCTGCAGTGCAGAAAAGCAATGGAATTGTGTATTCCTTTGCCAAGACCCCCAACAGCTGTTTATTTAGTTTTGTTGCACTACAAGACCTTGTTTTCCAGATGTTTGTCCTTAGAGTCGTACCAGAAGGAGAGCGGTCTGTAGCTCATGGGAGATAGACTAGCCCTCCCTCAAGGAAGAAGTGGCTCATGGGGAAGGAAAAAAAGCTTTCTATGGAGCTGGAAATAAAGAGAACTGAAATAAATCAAAATGCTGCAGGAAAATAGCTTTGAAAACAGTTCCATGCCTTATTTCCTGTAGAAACACATCCCGTTGAACTTCTCAGCTCCCCAAATCTGAGCAGAGCTGTAGAAGGCTCCATGCAGTGTAAACTCCCTCTGAAGACTGCTCCTGTTATCAGATGTTCTTTCAGCTCCTCTGAGTCATATATGTTCTGTTGAGCGTGTGAGACCGATTAATATTACCGTCCTTTTTTTACTTTTTTATTCCGTTGATATTTTCTTCCCTTGAAAACAGAGACAAGCGCATGCTTTTTGCATTTTCTTTCCCTAAATTCTTAATCTCCCTGCCCCTCCTGCAGTGAACCTAATGTCCTCGATGACTCCCCGAGCCTGGCCACTGAGGGCAGCCTCTCTAGGTACAGTGTTAACACTACCTGTCTGTCAGTGTGTGTGCTGGGAAACGAGCCGTTTCCAACCTCCTGTCTCTTCCCCTCACCTTTTGTCACTCTCTCCATCTCTGTCTCTTGTGGCTCATCAATATTCAGGCCTGCAAGTCAAAGGTGTAGCAACCCACCTTCAGTTTTCAGCTTTGATTGCTAGTAACTTTGAGAAGGCGAAGGAGAAGGGGAAAGAAAAAGCTGTAGTGAATGAAGCAGCAGGCTGGCCTTGGGATTTTCCCCTTGTTTAGCAATAGCTTGAAAGGCATGAGAAAGATGATCCACAAGGCATTAGCTGTATCCTGTTAGAAGCATTAGTCTGGAGGCTTATGGAAAATGGAGACATCTGTTTTTTCATTCATCTCACAATGCTGTCACCACAAAAGACTTAATATCAAGCTGAGTTCTTCACCATTCACTGATAAAACTAATTATGGTAAGTCCTGTGAAATACAGTGTTTTACAATAATTCTCATTATTTTTCCAAAGCATTTTCAATTCTCAAATGACACCTTAGAAATCTCACAGGTGGACGCCATAAATATGTATTAAAAATGGCTCTGTTAGTTCTGGAGTTCAGGTCTAGCTGTTTCCTATTACCCACTGACAGGGGAACAAACACAAATGAGTCAAGAGTGAACTTAGAAGGGAGGGCTGCACCTTTAACACCCAGCTCAGTCATGTTAATCATTCTCCCTGTCCTGCTGCTGTGCTCCCACCTCTCAACCCATCCTCTTGAGGCTGGAGAGCTGTTGTTAGTCCCAAGAGCACATGTGTTTCCTCCCAGGAGAACATGGCCCCGTACACTGGCAACACGGAGGACAACGCACTATTTCATTCCTGCACCAGTAGAAGCTGTGGATATGTTGAGAGGCATTTGTGTGAACAGTTCCTGTTTTGTTAGTTTTGTTAGTTTTGTTTTTGATGTTGGTAGTGGCTTTTTGGGGTGGGGACAGGCTGCTGTGTTTGTTTGTTCACTCTCCTCAGCAGACAAAAGGAGAGTTTATCACGGGTGCTGTCACTGAGCTCATCCCATGATACATGGTGTCCTTTGTGTGTGTGAACCCTGCTCTGGCAGGACAATCTCTGATCGGTTAGGAAAAGATCTCAGATTCTTGGCAGTGGCAGGAATATTGTTACCTGGTTTTGTGACAAAGTAAAGATGGACTGCATGGTCATCTGAGCTGAAGAGCTGAAGAGAAATCATTCAGTCAAAGAACTTCTGTGTTGTCCCTTTAGCAGCACTAAAAGCTCACTGCAGTTGAGGAAGAGGATAAAGGGAAAGGTCTGTGTCTGAGCTGAAGCCATAATGACCTGCTACTCAGTTACATCAGTGTTGATTTTGAAATGTTCTGAATTTGTTAAGTAGGGGGGAGCCACTCCTAATTACGGTGGCAAGGCTGAGCAATATGAGACATCTAAGTCAATAAATTAGTTCAAACACAATAATTAATTTTGAACCCTGAAATGTAATCAGCTACACAATGGGTTCCTACTAATTCCTGTCACAAAAATTTTCTCTAGGGACCAGGACACAATGCTCCACCCTGCTCTATGGTAAAGAGATCTCCAAAAGCAAAAGGGTTAGCAGGTGTACTTGGGAGTCAGTTCTGCTGGGGTTTATTATCCTTCTCAAGGAGCAGGCACTAATGTCTTAAGGAGGGGCGTCAGGGCTGCAAAGCCTTAGAAGGCATGAAGACATTGCAAATGTGTCTAAAAAGATTAGGTTAGAGCTCTGTGAGGAGGAAAGATGTTTCCACTGCATTGTTAAATGTGAAAATTGGATTCCTCCTCTAAAGAACAGGAGTAATAAAGCAGATGTTGTAGAAGCTTATTGTGCTGTGGGGATTATAGGGCAGAGTGAATTTGTTTTTACATTCAGGAACATTAGTTTTGAATAAAGCAGGCTTGAGCTTTTCTTATGTAACTTTGATTTCGGCGGGTGCACAATGGTAACTTTTTAGGATCACCTTCTGAATTCAAAAGCTGGTGTTTAGTCACAACTGACATAAAGAAATAAACAATATTTACTAGGGACTAGACCCTTATAGAAGGTAGGAGTCTTAAATAAATTAAACAAATTGTGACAAATACAAAAAGGTCTGTTGCCCTTTGTTCTATAGCAATTAGAGCCAGCCTTGTAGAAAAGCAGGGAAGACAGGAAGGGGAGAGCACTGAAGTGCTCAGACAGCTTGGGGTACAGGGCTGAGGAGCAGCATGATCTGTTGTGGTTATAATCTGAGAGGACAGGATATTTTCCCAAATCAGAAAAGAAGAAGGTGAAGCCACTGTAATGAAAATCTGTTGCACATTTCCCTGTAATGTTTGTGCCTATCACCAGCTTAATGGTTCCTAATAGGAAAAATCATATTGAATCCACATTACGAGGGCAATTGCAGCAGCCAATCTAATGCTACCTGGGCTGGGATGTGTCTGGAAATACAATATATTTAACCCACTCTCCACTGCCTTTATCCACCAACCCTCTCATTAATATGACTAGGCACACAAAGTGATGGGTTTTGTGTTGTTTGTTTGTTTTAGGTTTTGTTTGTTTGTTTTGTTGGGTTTTTTGTTGTTTTGGTTTGGTTTGTTTGCTTGGTTTTTCGTTTCGTTTTGGTTTTTTTTTCAGTTTGTTTTTTTGGGTTTTTTTTTTCCTCTTTTCTTGTCATTTTTTTTCTGCATGGTTTGGTTTCTTGTAATTCCTGAGCATCACTTCTTTTACTTGCCAATCTGACAAAGTTTGTTTTGGCCCCCACTGTGTGACTGCACTGTCTGTCATTCCTTGTAGCACTGGCAACATGCATCCACAAACTTGGGTTGGTTTGATCTTTGGCTCACCTCTGCCCTATATAATGGGAGTAACATTATTGTGCAAATAAACCCCTGACAGAGATACTTAGAGAGTGACAGCGTCTTTGTGCTGGACAGGAAAAAAATCTTGTTTCTTATTCCCAAATAAGTCTGCCTTATGTCCTTTAGAAAACCTATTCTTATAGATCACATTGCCATGGGGAGGAAATGTACTGTCAGCATTTGATTCGGTGTTCCTTGGCTGGGTCCCATAGGCTGCCAGAAAAACAGCATATTCCTGGTCAGGTCTGGTAAACAAGGAGAGACACAAAAGGAGGGAGGGCAGGCTGCATAGAGCCAACCCTCTGCCTGCTGTGCTTGTTTTCACAGAAACAACGTGGGTAGTGCTGTTCTTTGATAAGAAAAGAAACCCTCATAAACCCTCATTAAGAGAAAGCTTGTATCTGCAAATCCGGTCACTTGTCTGAAATTTGGGGTCTTTATGATTTTCTCTCTCCTTTCCTTCTTCAAAATTTGGCGATAGAAGGCAAAAAGCCACAGCAGGACTGTGCTGTGCACAGGCAGCTCTGCAAAACGCAGCTGTTCTCAGGTCCACCATTTCCTGCCATAGGTATCTGCAATTTCAACTCATAAGATCATCCCAGATTATACCAATTTGTGTAATTATCCAGTACTGGAAGTAAACATCCACCGCTCACTTAACTCATTTAATGTATGTTATAAGCCAGGCTGAAAATCTCAGACTCCAGCAGGAAGACACGAAGTCCACCCTGGTTTTGCTCACCTATTGTTTGTTTTCAGTGCATGGGAACAGTTTTTTCCTCATGTGTAGCCTCTGTGCCCTCACATGGTCCATGTACACCCTTTATCTAATGACTTTTTCAAAGTGTTTCCATATCACATGTGAAGTGAGTTTGTTTCAGCACTGTAAACAACTTTGTACTGAATATAACTGCAGTCTTTCTGTTACAGACATTAATGTCTCCTGACTCACAGAACTGAGTTACCTTTCCTTCATCAGCAATTGTAACAGTATTCTCAAAAACTAGTCCAGTAGAAATTTTTCTTTTTCCAAGAACTTCTCCAGCTAATTCCTACTTAATTCACATACTGGTAACCACTGTAAAAACTTCTGGAAATTCAGAAGAATAAATTTTTATGTAATCCTAGAATCCAATGATTAAGGAAATTCTACAAGCTGTAGTTTCAGGTAGTCTGGATCACAACTACAAAGACCAATTTAAGTGCAGTCTCTTTGCGTTAATAAGGAATTATGTGATGCTTCTGGACTTAGGAGTCATGTGTGCTGCAGTCACTGTCTGTGTCAAGAACAGAGTCCTACTAGCAGGAGGTAACTCTGAGGGCTCTGCTTATCCCTAGGCAGGCGTTTGTGTGGTGTTCAGGATGCTTAGTATGTAAAGCATGTCAATACCCTATGGAAAAGCTGGGATATATGTTCCAGGGACAGGTGATGTCATTTGAAGACCTATCTGAGGAAGAAAGGGACTCAAATGTATCTTGCTTGTTTTGGCTTTGAGATTGCTGAAGCTTTTCCTTTTTTTCTAAAGCAGTGCAACCATGGTGAGATTGCTGAGGGCATGACCAGGATTATTAGGCTGTAGTCTGTCAATCAAAAGAGAAAGAGCTTCAGCATCCCAAGATGTCTCTCTCTCCTTGAGGCTTCCCACTGGCTCCCCTGTAGGAGTGACAGAAACACATGGATATGGTTCAGTGCAAAGTCTGGCTTTAGTTTAAATGACAGTGAGGAAGGAACAAGGCTTTCAGATCAGGTAACCAGACTTTGCCCCAAAGCAGAGCAGGAAACTCTCCACGTTCTGTTCTGCAAAACCTTCTAAGGACAATCAGTACCTTCTGCCAAACTGAAGAATGAGCAGCTCAGGAGACAGAGCTTTTTAAGCCTTGCCACAGACATCCTCCACATCTTGTCTGACCACGTCCCTAGGTTTGTCTTCTTCCTCCACCCCTGCATGGTCAGGTGATAAACCTTCACTCTCTTGGTAGTACTTACAAACTCCAAGGAGATCCAAGGGAAGCATCTAGAGAAAAGAATGTTGTTTTCCTTTAGACTCAGGCAAGTCAAAGGCAAAATGGATTGCAATACTGAATCTTCAACAGTGTGTATACCAGATATAGCTGGAAGTTGTTTAAATAGGACATGTGGGTCAGTGGATTCCAGTCTGGCCTAAAAAAGAGCCTGGCCTGAGTTAAAAGAAGTCCATCTTAAATGTTAGTGACTGTTGTAGTCGTAAGTCTCTCAGACATAGTTTGTTCAGCTAAAGTGTTTTGTGGCTGCAAATGTCCAGTTTTTAACTGTTTGGAGGAATACAGTGCTTTGATAAAAAGGTGGGGAGGGTGGTATTTTTATATTAAGTAGATTAAATGGTCACTTAAATGGTAGTATGAGATGGTATGTAGCTAAGTACGTTTTATTGCTAAAGTTTCTTATACTGCAAGTTTTCAGATATTTTGTGCCAATATATTAAAAGCCAAAAAGCTCTGTTTATCTATCTAGCTATCTACCTCTAATTTTTGTTTACTTGTCTCTTGTTTGTTAGCTACAAAAAGACTTAAGGCTGCAAGTGTTGAGTGTGGGGCCTTGTTCACATAACTCATGCATCCATTATGTGAATGGATCCTTTGTCACTTTGTGTTTGTTTTTTGTTTGTTGACTTAAATTGAAATTAAAACCAGATGACAAAACTGTGATGAGGCCATGGAGTCTTATTTGGGAAGAAAAAAAATAGCTTTTACAACATTGTCCTTGAAAAAAGAAAAAGCAAACAAGAAGGCTTTTGAGCTAGGAAGCTCATGTTCCTGCCTTCACTGATGTGGCAAAGGATGCAGAGAAGTGAGTGCTGCTCAGAGGGATGCACCAATCAATGACTGAAAACTGAAATCTGCAGTTATTTGTATTTGGATGCTACCTGTGCGTGGCCAAGTCCTGAATGCCATGACTCCACCTCCCACCCTTCCCTAAGCCCCAGAAGCCACAACCCAACAGACATGTCCCCTCCCATCCTTCAAAGACAGTGCTGCTCTTTGAAGTGACTGTGCCATTAGTGGTTGGTCGATCTATTGTTTATTTATTTATTTTAGTCCCAGTTGCAAGGACATCTACTAGTTATACAACGTGCCTCTGTGCTTGCCCTAATGCTGTCATCATCTAACAGGGTGGCAAGTGTGCAGAGTGAGCCAGGACAGCAGAACCTCCTCCTGCAGCAGCCCCTGGGGCGGAAGAGAGGCCTACGGCAGGTGAGGACACAGGCAGTAAACAAACCTTCTCTCCTGCTGTGTGATTTGATGTGGCTTTTCTCATATGTGGCTGTTTAGATACAATGTGTGGATGTGACATGTCCCTTCTACCTAATTTTTGCTATACCAGTGCAGTCCCTTGGCTTAGCAGGAACCATAGCACAAATCGTAGCTGTGAAGCCAGACAAATCCCTTAGAGAGGAGGTGCCCTTTGTTTTAAATTCCTCAGTCTTGTCCTCTTCAGAATTTTTTCTTCTTATTATTATTAAATGATGGTCACACAACCTGCACTGCATTACATTGTGTTGAAACGGAAAAGGCACAAAGGCCAGAGGTTCATAAGAAGATGTCTGAGCCATAGAACCCTTAAAACACATATCTGCCAAAAGCAGAGTGAACAGACATCTAGAGATACAGACAGCGATGATCTGTTCTCCTTTCAGAGAAGAAGCTGTGCAATATGTGAACATACATCAGCCTAACTCTCTCTTCCAATGTTTAGCTTCGACGACCACTGCTGTCACGTCAGAAAACTCAAACTGAACCTCGGAGCCGTCACGGAGCGCGACTTTCAACCACGCGACGGAGCATCCAGCCAAAGCCCAAACCCTGTGGTAGGGCAGTGCTGCATTTCCAGAACCAGCACACCACACTGGAAAGTAGAAAATGCTGTGGTTTTAGCTTAAAGGAATAGTAGGTTGTTAGTAGCTTATATTAAAGTGAAGTCCCAGCAGCTTTATACTTTTTCCTAGTATATGGATATCCTATCAGAAATCCATCCCCTCAATATACTACAATGGTTCCTCCAGAGGTTTTCAAAGTCAAACAGACATGGACAATGAATTACCTTGTTTTCAAGAGCTGTGGAGAATTTAGGGGATGGGTTTCCTCTAGTCAGGATGCCTCATCCAAAACCTCCAGATGTGCGAGTTTGGAGGATGCTATTGAGAGTAGTAGAAAGAAGGAGATATCCCAACATAAGCTTAGCAGTGCAGAGTGTTAAGGACTGTATATGGAAATGAATGTAGGACTGTTTCAGTCAGTGCTGTATGTTTCCAGGAGTCAGCACTGCCAAGCAGAGCAGGTGGCTGTAGTCTGTACCATCTGGAGGGAGCAGTGAGCTTTGGAGGAAACATCTGGAAGAGCAAAGGTTACTTGTGAACGTTCTGGTTTTCTAACTGCTCAGCAGGAGCATGCTGGGGCAACACCACTGCTGGAGATGTTTGAAACATAAAAGTTAGCCAAAACTAATTAAGAGCAAGAACAGGAATATCAGCTTTACTGTTAGGTTTTCAGCCTAGCTGTCTTTGCCCTGTGCTCTTCTGTTATTCCTGGGTAGTGGACTTAGTCTGCAGGAATGAGGGGCTATCCACTGGACCTTCTTTTCTGAAATTTCCCACAAAACCTTGAGCGAGTCTATCTTTTTGCATGCCAGTTTTCCTTTTTTTATTTGAGGGCGGAAATGTCTAACTCACATGGGAATTCAACTCGGTGTATTCTTCTGGAATGGAGAGATGGGTGGTGTTTGTCTCACCAAGCCATGGCAAAGATAGGTGTGCTGGCTGGACTTCAGGAGATCCCAGAGTCCTGCTGTGGCTGTAGTGGAAGCCCAGGGTGAAAGGCTTTTAGAGTAGATGCCAATTAGACAGCTTATATAAAGACAGAATGAACCACAAATCCTGTCTTAGTTGTATAAACTGCAGGGATTCTCTCTCTTCTTGTGTTTTCCTTCCCAAATTTTAACCCTCGGTTCTCTGGGCTTTGTACCCTTCAGCGGAGCAGAAGCGGTCGGTGACGTTCACTGAAGCGCAGCCTGAGGCCCCCCCAGCCTCAGGGGACCTGCCGGGGCAGCAGGAAGGCTGCAGCCGCAGCAGCCCCCAGGCCAGCAGCCAGCAGGAGCCCCTCAGCAAACCTGTGCTCACTTCCTCACCTGCCATCGTTGTGGCTGACCTCCACAGCCAGGTAACGTGACCGGTGGCTTTGTACCCCGTGCCCCTCCACTGCTCCACCCCAGGCACAGGGTGGGAGAAGTGAAGGCAGCAAACTCTCCTGTGTGTCTGCTCTTTAGGCTGTTTGCTGTCCAGCCCCTGGCTTCTACAAAGTCATTCCCTTCTACATCTATACAACAATTCTTAATTTGCAAATATATTTTCTGCATCTTCCCTTTCCATCTTCTCATCACATACAGTGTCCTTCTGGACCTGATCACCAAGGCAAGCTTTCCTCAAGGTTTTCACAGCTTGCTCCCTGAGAGATGCCTCCTTAAGGAAGGACTCTGCGAAAGCCTCAGGACTATTTTAGCAAAAGCATCACATTCAAAAGGAATTGCTTGTCCAACATTTTTCTGTGTTGGACCCCACTGAGGATGGTGTAGGGACAATCCCAGTCATCCCTTCAACACATCAGTGATATTGAGATCACTTTTATACACCCAGATACCCACTGTCTTTTGGGGTTATGTCCTTTGCCACGAACACATGAATGATCTCTGTCTTCAGAATCACAGAATGAATCACAGAATGGTCTGGACTCATTCCACCCCCTGCCATGGGCAGGGACACCTTCCAGTAGACCAGGCTGCTCTAAGCCCTGTCCAGCCTGGCCTTGAATACCTTTAGGGATGGGGCAGCCCCAGCTTCTCTGAGAAACCTTTTCCAGTGCCTCACTATCCTGACAGTAAAAAATTTTTTCCTAATATTTAATGTAAACCTACTCTCAGTTTGAAGCCATATGGTAAAAAAGATGGAATGAGGGAGGAAGTGTTAATGACTGAAATCAGATAACCTTTCTGATTATTGTTGCAAATTTGATTCACCAGCAAAAATGTATCACTGTTAGGGTGTAATTTTCAGGGATTTACAATCTGCAAGTGCCTGGGTGTTTATGGGAAAATGTATATCTGAATGAGAAGATACTTTATAGACCTTCCTTTCCTTTCTTCCCCCCTCTCCCTCCTGCTTTCTCTGAGCCTGACCACCAGCTTTCCTCAACTGCAGAGCAAGGCACTCTCTGCTGAGAAGGAGAAGGAAAAAGAGGAAGGCTTGGAGTCCCGGCCACCAACAGCACAGAGCACACCACCCACGCAGCTGTCCGACACCGAGGACTATGCTGGCCTCGAGACCACCAGCTTGCTGCAGCATGGGGACACTGTCCTGCACATCAGTGAGGACAACGGCATGGAGAATCCTTTGCTGGCCACTCACTTCAGCTTCACGCACGTGGAGCTTGGGGAGACAGATGTTGATCTAGATGAATCTCATGTTTAAATTCTGGGGAAGTGCAGTAGTGGGGGCAGGAAGGAAATGTGTACCTTTCCTTAGAGATCCCTGCTAAATAGTAATTATTTAAAACAAGAGCACTTTATTATCCAAAAAGCAGGAAATAGCTATCAGCCAGTTGCTATAGACTGGCAAATTTCTATTTGTGAGATCTCTTTCAGTTCAGTTTAGTTCTTGCCACGTGTGTAGGCAAATGTGGTCCATAGAGCCCTGATCTGTCAGCCATGTACTGTGACCAGCAGCCTCACTGGGTAATGGGCTGTTGGACTGTGTGAGACAGAGAAGCCTCTTCTAAGACTGTGCCCAAGATTTATTTTTGTAGGTTTTTGAGAGGAGGGTTATATAGCAGCTGAATCCAAGGCTCTTACACCTTGAAAACAGTGAAAACACTGATAGAAAGTACCAATCTAAAGCTTGATTTTCACAAGATTGGGACCATTGTTTCTAACTTGCAGAGCAACAATAAGCACCACGAAGCAATTAGACTTTATTTTTGGCACTGCAGACTCTAGTTGAGTTTACTTTTGTCTGTTAGTTCCATTCCACTCTGTAAAATACTGCCCTTGTGCTACAAAAATATTTGCTCTGTAAAACTAAATACAGTACATACCGTAAGCAGGAATGCACATGCTGTGCACAGACACAGATGGGCAGGGGCTGGGTGGTCTGCAGGTGGTACAAGTAGCCCACACTGTCCTGCTTTAATGTACTGAGCTATTCATCTCCACAGCTTAAAAAAAAAACCCCAAGAAACCGCATCTGGAATGCGTGGGCCTTCTGGTCCCAAGCAACTGCTCCACTGATGCTGTTGGATGTACTTAGAGGTATTTAAAGTAACTATTTATATATGGTATTTTCATGTTCCTATATATATATAAATGTATATGTACATTCTAAACAAAAGATAGATATTGCAGGGCAGAAACTTGATGAAAGAATCTATTTTTGGCATGTTGAGATTGTATTTTAAAAGGTTCCATTTTATGTATGTAATATTCATGGCTGCAAGTATTAGATAAATGTATGTAACATTTATAGAAGGTGGAGATCCCTGGGGGGATCTGCTGAAGTCACAGCTGAGTTATGGGTTTTGCTGCAGCATCATGGAATTACACTGAATTGAGAATTTAGCCATTAGCTGCTGACGGGCAAACTGCAAAATAGCTGTGAAACAAACCGTGAAATCATCAGCAACGCCCAAAGATACCCTTGGGAATCATACACTGCCTTTTTTGGCTCATGTTAGACGGACTGGAGTTTATAATCATGTCATTATTGTGCAGAGGAAAATGTTTTGGATCATCCTGAGAGTATCTAAAATGTACTAATTACCACTTTGGCTCCTGAGGGCTTGCAATTTGGACACACACACATCATAAACCAGCCTTACTAAGGAGGGAAATTATATCCTTCTAGCCATCTCCAAAGAAAGGACTCACAGCTCTCCTCACCAGTTGTGAAACAGCTGTTGAAGTACTACCCTACGAATGGCTGCCTTGCTGCTGTAGTGCAGCACGCAGGTTTTCCTGGGGCTTAGAAAATTACCCACACACCTGACAGCAAGTTTCAGCCTGCGAAGCCCACGGAGCCTTAGGCTGTGCTGCCTGGCATCTGCCAAATGCTCACATTTGACAGGAGCTGTGCACACCAGTCTGGGCAGGGAACTCACTCACTCACATGACACCTCTGAAGAGAGCAGAAGCCATCTTTCTCCCAGGTGCTGAGCATGCTCTGCTACCACTCTCTTGGTGAGAGATGGAGAATCTCAGCACCTCTTGGGAACAGCAGGGCTGAAAAGGCTACTATTTTTATAGTGCACCACCTACATCCCCATATATATGGGGCTATGTAATGTGCAGGTGATGCTCTAATGCAGCTCCAAAAGGTACCTGGTTTTGTAAGAGAGGCGTTTAGGTGGAGGTGACAGTGTCTTGACGGATGTCCTGGACAACCAACTGCTTCCTCTGCTGACCAAAACATGCTGTACTGCTTCTTATCTCCTCAGTGCACTGGAGCCAGCGCCAGCTACCTGTAGGATGCTGCTTTGGATTAGCTCCTGGCTTGGAGGTCACTCCAAGAATTGCTAAATTCCAGATGCTAAGTTTTATTATTAACACTGACGCACAAATGAGAAAAAAACAAACCCACAGCTTCACTCTCAAGTCCCAAGGTAGGCTTGGTCACTGTCTGTGACTTGGTCACAGTCTGAGGGGGAGGAGAGCTACAGACATAAGCTGAGTAAACGGCTGGGACACAACACACAGAGAGCTCATGGTGCACTTTACAGAGTGACCTTTTCTGCTGAAAACGAGAAGGAAGCATCTTCTTTAATGAAAAGTAGAGGCCTTCCCACAGTACTCTGCTCTAGAGATGACAAAATAACTGTGATTTACTTCATTTAATTCAGTGTATATAACTTCAAGTTTCCACTGTCACGGGTGAATCCACAGTAGTAAGCCATAGCAAGGACTAAAATGCCTCTTTTTAATGTCTACCCTGCTGGAAATCAATGCAGCTTATAAATGATGTAATCTGTAATTTAGTTTTATCCAGGTGGCTGGCAGCTGGCTTTGGTTTTGTGGGATGATTGCTGAGAGATGGCACAGCCAGGCCAGCCTGCCAGCCTGATTTCCCATGTGTTTCACTGCCGTCTCGGTTGCATTTAACGCCATCCTGACGAGATGCATACAAAGTACTTTAGCTGGTTTGTGCTTTCCTCCAGTACCTCTGTACCAGAACTGGCGTATTTCTGCTGTGAAGACGAACGATGCTGCTTTACCTAGTGTTAGAGGCCTTAAGCGCATGTCGTGTTCAGCAATGTCCGGCTGTGCCTGTCTTGTCCGTGTGTCGGTCGGTCCCGTTGCCTCAGCATTTTATGCAAACGTTGTCCCGAGGATTAAATACAAAGGAACGACGGCAAAGGACAGAGTTCTGTGTTTGAGCCTCTTGCGTAACACGGTCGGTCTCTGGCGCTCCGAAAGGCGCTTTCGTTCCGGGATAGCGACAGCGTTTGTTAAAGTTTACCCATCTACTCCCAGGCCTGGCGCGGAGGCTCCGCCCGGCGTGGGGCTGGCACTCTGCTTTGAGGGGGGACAAAACACACTTCGTTGGGAACTTAAAAACACTTACACCAGAGTTACTATCGTTATTTCCGTCAGTGCGGGCCCGAAGGTGCGGCCAGGGCGGCGCCGCCACAGCGCTAGTACCGTGTCAGCGCGGCGGGGGCGGGGCCGCGGCCCAAGATGGCGGCGGCTCCGCCTCAGCCCGCCCCTCACCCGCCCGGCCCGGCCCCCGTCCCGGCAGGAGCCNGGGCGGGCGGGAACGGCCGGGCCGGGCCGGGGGCGCGGGGGGCGGGCGGAGCAGCCCGTCCCTCCCGCTCTGCCCGGGCTAACCTGCGGGCGGGCGCGTCTCTCTCTTCGGCCCCAAGACACTTCGTCCCGAACATCACCTTCGGCCACCCCGTCGTGGAGAGCCTGCGCAAGCGGCTGGGCCAGGAGCCCTTCTTCGGTAAGGGCCGGGGGCTGCGGGGCGCTGCCCCTTCGGCGGCGGCACCCGGCCCCACTGCCCGCTCTCTCTCCTCTTGCAGACATGCACATGATGGTGGCCGTGCCAGAGCAGTGGGTGAAGCCCATGGCAGTCGCTGGCGCAAACCAGTACACCTTCCATCTAGAAGCGACGGACAATCCCGGGGCGCTGATAAAGGACATTCGGGAGAATGGGATGAAGGTGAGGGGAGCACACACTGCGCCCTGCTTACCTAACAGCCGCCTCGCTGGCAGTTTCTCTGCGGTGACCCGAGGGAAGACCTTCAGCTGTGTAAGGGGAGGTTTAGCTTGGATACCAGGAAAAGGTTCTTCCCCCAGGGGGTGTTCGGGCACTGGACAGGCTCCCCAGGGCTTGGGTCACAGCCCCAAAGCTGCCAGAGCTCCAGGAGCATCTGGACAACACTCTGAGGGATGTGCAGGGTGGGATTGGTGGGGTGTCTGTGCAGGGCCAGGGGTTGGCCTTTGATGAGCCTTGTAGGTCCCTTCCAACTGAAGGTGTTTTGATTCCATGATTTTATGGAAAACTCATTGCTACTTCAGGTGGTCAGATTGGCACATGCAGTCCTAACACACTATGCATGAAGTCAGTCTTCAATTTTAGTGAAGAAAATTGGGATTTTTAAATAAAGAAGCTTATTCTTCCTACCATTACAAAGACACATAATTACTTTCCTAGGAGTCTGTACTGAGCTCAGGCTGGTCTTGCCCTGTGGTGTACTAATCCTAAGGTGCATTTGGATTTGTCTTTCCTCCCTACAGGTTGGCTTGGCTATCAAGCCTGGCACTACAGTTGAACACTTGGCACCTTGGGCCAATCAGATAGATATGGCTTTGGTGATGACGGTAGAACCTGGGTTCGGAGGGCAGAAATTTATGGAAGACATGATGCCAAAGGTAACCGACGTTTCTCTTTCCTTATTTATTGAGCTAGAAGTTAATTAACAGTAGGAAGTACAGTGGTGAAGTAGATAAACCTTGCCTAGCTAGATGTATAAGCTGTAGGGTGGCAGCTCAGTGTGGATCTCAGTGCCCACATTTCTATCTGGTTTCTCAGGTTCAGTGGCTGAGGACACAGTTTCCCTCCTTGGATATAGAAGTGGATGGAGGAGTTGGGCCTGACACCATCCATAAGTGTGCAGAGGTAAGAGGCTACAGCAGAGCAGCGTTCTGTCACTGTGCTGAGAGACTTACCAGCTCTCAGAAAATAGAGCTTATGAGAAATTTTTTTTAGAGGGGACAGTAAAACATATCTAATATCAAAATCTGCTTGAGGTGCCTTGTTTTTAATAGTGGCTATTGAAACCTCCCCTGAGCTAGAGAAGTTTGTTTCTTATATGTTGGTGTAAATAGGAGCAATGTGATGAAAGAAATTACATATTTGGGGAAGAGCTGTCTTTCTTGAACTTCATTTGGGGTTATAGTTAGAGGTATGCCACCTGTGTCCCACTCGTTTGCACAGCAGCCCAGAATTCTCGACCTCCTCCTGTGTTTTACAAGGAAGCTGTAGGCAGTGGCTGTGTTCCGTGTGACTGAGCAGGTGTTCCATGTCTTCCAGGCAGGTGCCAATATGATTGTGTCTGGCAGTGCTATTATGAAGAGCGCAGACCCGAGGTCTGTGATCAACCTCCTCAGGAATGTGTGTTCAGAAGCAGCCCAGAAGCGCAGTCTGGATCGATGAGACCTGCCCAAGCTGTGTTCCAGAAGGCTCTGGGCATGCAGGAGAACCCTTTTCTCGTGCATAAGGGAGGGCTGGATGAACACCAACTACAGAAACTTCTTGCTGCTGAACAGAGGAATCATTCCTTCACTGCAATGAAGCAAGCAGCAGTGGGAAATGTTCTGGTTGTCTTTCAGGGTTGGAAATGCAATGGTTTGAACCTGTCTCTTGACTTTTTGGAGGCTGATTTTATGGCACAACCTCTAATGCTGACTGGATTCAACTGCAGTCAGTTTGTTGCTTGCTAGAAGAGTGTAGCATTGCCACAAGAATCTCTCTTGTGGAAGAAAACTGCCTTCTGCTGTCTGTGTTTTGTCATTTGATCTGTGCATTCTTACAAAACTTTTCCACTACTGCATTAAACACCCCTTCCTTGGTGTGGTAAGTTCTTTAAGCTGACTGTCATAAATGAGTGGGTTTGGGAGTAAGTTTGGAGAAAATGCAGCTTAAGAGGGCTAAAAAAAAATCCCATTGATGGTAGAAATGTACCTGTCCTTTGCCTCCAGTGCATAGAAGTAGTTGACTTATAAAAGTGAGGCATCAGGTAAGTCAATGCAGCATCTTTACCAGATCACAAAGTGCAGAGTATCTTCTCATTTACCTTTCAAATAGCCAGTTAAGGCAGGTGTGTCTGAAATTTCTGGAAGTGAGGGAATTTGTCGGAAGAATGTTACCTTAATGCTCTTCAAATAACTAAAAACCTTTGTCTTGCCCCACAGCTTCCTTGGTTTGTACGTATGTCTGAGTAAATGATTCAGATGGTAACATACAGAAATGCTCAAGACATATGTGGGTTGAAAAGCCTGGAGATGAGTCTGTAAAACAGCTTGTGGAACCAAATAGTTCTCAGTCCTTCAATTTGCTCTGTCCACAGGCCAGCCTGTTTGGGCACATGAAAGGTGAGTTACAGTGCACTATAGGAAGACTGAGCAGCCATTTTTAGATAGACCCGCCTCCCATGACTCTAATTAGGATTGTTGACTCTTTAATAGTTGATGGTATTCTGTGTGGTATTTTTCCCTTTAAATTGCAGTTACAGAAGGGTTGCAAACAGTTTGCTGCCCTGGGGGCCAGGCCAGGAGGCTCAGCAGCTGCAGCCAGGCTCTTTCCACAGGGCTAAAGTCAGGTCTGTTGTCTTTGCAGCAAAGCTGGGCAGCTGTCACCTGGCAGCTGCTGAGGCAGTGCTAGAGCTGGTACAGCCCTTCTAAGCCTGGGGCCTGCCCAGGGCCCCACAGCGAGGGCCACTGCCCTTGGTAAGCAGAAGGAACTAAGGCGAGTTCAGGCACTCCAGACAAGTGTCTCAAATGGCTGAACTGCCACCTTTTTCTTTGTGGTTAATTGATGTTTAGGTGAACAAATGTTGCTGCTTCCTGTTTCCACTTGAAACCCCATTTGGGAGCTAGCAAAAGAAAAATGGAGTTGTGTGGACCTACTGTACTGAGAGGTATTTCAGAAGAGCTTTGCCAAAAGCAAGCTTGGCCCTGAAAGGCTATAGTCCCAAGGGCTGTTGGGTGTGTGTATGTTAGAGTAGCTTATCCATGCTTCTGGAAAGAGCCACAGTAGAGTCTAATGTATGCACGGACAAACAGTCATGGCTCAAGTAGCTAAAATGCAGGCTGGACAGCCACCAGCTGCTACGAAAATGCTAGTTCAGGATGTGGAGTCTGGCTTTTCATGCTGTTGAAAGCAGTAGAACAACAGCTGTAGTACACTAACTGCCTGCAGTTGCGTGTAAGCTGGATTGAAAGGGTAATTTCTGCTTTTTTCCTAACTAATGCGGGGGTGACATCCAAATTGTGCTAGTTAATTGATGGTACTAGGCTTTGTGGAACTTCATGGTATGTTCTCTCTTCATAGGCTGTAGCCATTTTGTAATTGCTTTAAAGCTGGTAAAAGTTTGCCCTTGCATTGACTCTTGGGTTAGGACATTACAACCACAAAGTAAAGTTACTTAATTGCTTCTTTCTGTCTAAATCTCACCCAGCTGGGTTTATGCAGGTGATTCCTGCTGCAGCAGCTTTTACACACCTGAAGTTAAATCTGTTAGTGACCACATTCATGAAATCACAGTAATGAATGATTCTTGTTCTTTAATGCTTAAGACTTTCATTTTCCCACCTCTGTATTTACAGAAGTCATGTGTTTTGGGCCTGTTGAGACCTGTCCTCAGTAACAAGCCCAGAGTCCCAGAATTGGAACTGAGCACTGACACAAAAACCCAGAGAGCTGCTTGCATGGTCTCCCCGGGGCTGAATAAACCCCAGGCTCATTTGATGTTGCAATCCTTTGATAAAGTTTCAGCAACAGGGGAGAGCACAGCCTGTGGTATTGAGGCACGTGGTCTAGAGCAGTCCAGAGTGATCTGACAGCACAGGTCTGTCTGAACTGGAAAATGGGATGAAAGCAACTCAGACAGAGCCAAGTGAGGCTGGGCTGGCACACGTGCTGCACAAGGGTGGTACAGCCCACAGCCCTGAGCAAGATAAACCACTGCAGGAGACACACACAGAGCTTAGTTTTAATAGGGTTTAAAAATTCGTATTTGTACTTACATTCCATTAAGGTCCTGGTTGCAGAGATGAAGTGTTTTAAACCCTCACAGCAGCAGGAAGCAAAACATAAGCGGCCTTTAAAAAAAGTCTCAATTGAACATGGTAAATAAAGCACATGGGAAATGGCTTTGTGCAGCTGCAGACACCCACTTTGATGTGTGGGGGGCATTCCTGCATTATGTTTTAAGTTGGTATTTCACAGTCAGTCTTTGTAATACCTTCAGCCACAGCAGTAAAAGCAGCACTAACAGCTGTTTTCATAGCTTAACAGCCAAAGAGAAGTTGGGTTTTGTTTCTGGGGTTTTATTTTCTGTTTAAAACTTTGAAAAGGAAAGAAAACAAGCAGGGTCTTCTGCACATTTTATGGCTTCAAGGATGAGCCTTGAAGATGAGCCTGAGCTCTCAGCCTGCTCCCACAACAGGCACAGCTTCCTCATGACACCAGCATTCATGCAAAACTGAATTGTCTGGAGGTGGGAGCCCAGCTGTGCCAGGACATGGGCTGCAAGCAGTAAACCAGAGTACCAGTGCTGATTCCAGCTGCATGCAGTACAGGGAAAAACGAGAGGGCTGGTCCTGGAACCAGATTGAATTAAGCAAGTTTTCTAACCCTGTGCCAGAACTGAAATGGGGCTGCAGAAAAATCAGGTGCCTCCCTGTCTGGAGCCAAGACACAGAGTGGAGACAGGGCAGGGCACAGGTCTGCAGCTTCTTGACAAGCATCTCACCATGTGCACACAGTGCTGCCCGCCTGGCCCTGCCCGATGGAGGGATGATGGAGGTGGGCAGGTGATGGGGGAAAGCAAATGCAGCCTATTCCTGGCCTCCCTTCCCACTGGCCTCTGCCTGCCACACACACATCCTGCTCACCTGATGGCAGAGCCCTGTGCACCACCACTGCAGGGAGCAGCCCCATGCTGGCACCACGGGAGGATGAATGGCTCTGGCAACCCCAGTTTGCTGTCACAGGCCTAGGCAGCTGAGAGGCAGCTGTTGGAGAATAGATTTCTTCAGGGGTGGGCTGGGGTAATGACCAAATAAGACATTTTGCTTCTGTCTTTGTGCCTGCCCAGCCTTTCTCTGACTACCCTTTTTATTGCTGACTCATGAGGCACTAGCTAATGTCCACAAGGGCGGGCAAGAACATACACGAGGGGACACAGCAAATGTGCTGCCCCTTGCTTGGACCACTCTGCGCCTCTGCAGCCCCTGCAGTGCACAAGGCACTCAGACAAGGTACCGAAGCTGCTTTAGCCCACACCAGGGCTGACCCCGCAGCCACACAATGGTTGGGCACCACGGCTGGGACCTGAACTGCAGTGCAGGGATGCTCTGCAGTGCCCCAGGCTGACCAAACAGAGGTCACACAGCTCCTACGACACAGAGGGTCTTTGGCCTCCTTGTTAACATTCTTCCCTTTCCATCCTCCAGTAAAGAAAAATCCTTCTGTTACAGACTGGATTGTATTTCCATTTCCTGGCAGCACTTTCAGGACATGGAAGGCAGCTGGCCTGGCTGGCTGGTTTACTTGATTTGACCCCTCTCCTAATGTGCAGGAGCTTTGCCCACTGCCCCAGGGATCAGACAACATGGGAAGCACTGACCTTACACAAAAGCTGGGTGAGAGCTGGTCAGATCAGTGTTCCTAAGGAATAGATACGGGTATGGAAAAGACCTGCAAAACATCTGAGACAGGGACCTTCCAGAAGCCTTTTCCTGGCAGCAGATGCACATGCAGGGCAAGAGACAGGGCAATACACACCTCTGTACTGAGGCATAGAGGGGGCCCTTGGCCTCACAGCATCAGTGCATACTCGGCATGAGTATGACAGCAAAGCTGCAGTGGGTTTGCAAAGCCATTCGTAGGCCAAGCAGGGCTCTGTGCCAAGAGGAAGTATTGGTGCTACAACTTTGCTTCTAAAAAGCCATCAAATTCAGACTATATACAACATATATAGAAATAACTTTTAATTAAAAAAATCAACCTTGCATCAAAGATTATTGTATCTGACATTGAGGCAAGATTCAAGTTTAAGACAAACCAGTGTTAAAAAAGTGTTTAAAAAAATAATCAGAATGTGCAATAAACTACAATGTAGCAATAGGTTGTAGTGTTGAAACTTTACTGAACTGTTCTCATATGCCCAGTGTATATTTCCTGTCATTTTGACCAAAAAAATAAATTGACACTAAAACTGGGTCATCTGTCCAGTGCCATTCCAGATATTACAAATGGAAGAAAATTGCACGAAAACAGAGACTCTCATTAAATTGCCTTCAACTGTCCTACACAGAAAAACTGCCTGTTGATGGATTATACCTACATTCAATGTTTAATCTTTGTTAATACCTCTTGGGATTGCAGATACATTCCAAGCTATGCTATTTAGATGCAACTTTAAACAACTTGCCTTTGTTTTCTCACTGTGAATGCAATGGGAAATGAAAAATCTATCCAGAATCACAATGGAAAGCTTTGGGGCTTTTTTTTTATTGCTCTTCAAGGCATCAATCTTTTCCTTTCCAGCTAATCACCAAATGTTGGCATACTTACGAGACTCTTACAAGGCACTGTACACAAATTGGAACAAGACTTTAACATATTAAAGCAAAGTATTATGAGCCTCATTAGCTACTGAAGGATTAAGGAAGTAAGATGACCCAAACCACAACATTCCATGGGCTGCATCACTGATCTGACTTGAACCCTCTTCCCTCTTGTCTCTCCCTCCCCACAGACCCGGGTGTCAGACACATTGACTATGGCAATGCACTGGGCTGCTTCTACATTATTGCTTGAGGACATTAGTGTGAAACATGCCCTGGCACTACTGAGAGATGACTACAGGACTTAAGCTAGATGCAAGGCTTCCAGATCCGCTGGTTTGAACTGCGGGTTCTCACCTACTCTTACCTTACACATACAGTTAGAGAGACAGGTTTTTGCCCCATGGCCATGCCACACAGGAAAATAATCTGAGGCTATCGCTTATCCCCACTATTTTCAAGTAGTTTTTCTGTGTGCAGTTGAAGTTGTTGGATAAGGTAGGCAGCATTCCTGCTGCACCAGAGTCCACTAGAACCAGATATGCATTTGAAAATAAACAAACAAGAAAGGATGATTATTGACAAATGTGGCAATATGACAACAGAAAGTGAATGGTGCCAGCAATTTATGTGCGCCCACGCCCGACATTGGGAATATTAGACTTCCAGCTTGAAATAATTACTTTCTCTTGGGGTTCAGGAAGAAGAAAGTGTTGTCTTTGGGATTTATCCTGCCTGTTACAAAGCAAGAAAGAAAATATATTATATGCAGCTAACATAAAGGTTTTGAATTGTGCTGTCATATGCTGTGTGAACAAGAGAGATTTTACCTTACACTTCTCTCCACCTTAATTGGCTTTCTTAATGAACCACATTATTCCCTGTCACCTTTGTTTTCTTGTACTGTTGCTTCCCAGGCAAACACTTTTGCAGTCTTCTGACTCTTGGGTAGATTGCTTTCTTGGTGGATAGCCATTGTCTGGCAAAGCAGTGGGTGTGCCTGGAGTGCAGGGAGAGTCACTGGGGAAAGCTGCACTTGACATTTCAGTCTGATTCGTTACTTGATCTTGGCACAGTAAAGCTTCTACCTCTTCATCTTTTAATGGAAAAACTCGAGGTTCCCACAGCCCAGACTGAAAGGAAGCAGAAGAGTAGGAGTGAGGGTGGAAAAAGAGTAAAGAGGATAAAAAGGGATTTCAGTTGAGTCTGAACTGATTAACTCTGTGCAGAATCATCTGTTATCAAGTAACAAGCGAGTGTCTTTCTTTACAATCTTTGCAGGGCTCTTCAGATAAAAATACAACACTACTCGGCACCAGGATGTAAGCTGGCTGCATAAGGTTTTGAACTAGTAATAGACCTACGCTTGAACGGACAAGGAAGCTATTTTCTGCAATGCCAGACCGTTAGGATACCTGACCCCCTAACAACCAGGCCTGTCTGGAACCCTGGTCAAAATCCCTGAAAAAAACCCCAGCCTGAACCCAGCCCTTCCATACTCACCTCAAAAACATGTGCCATGTGTACTGAGCAATGAAACTTTTACCTGTTGACAGACCTGGGGTTGATTTACAAGGCACAGCAAAGTAGTTCTAAACAGGAGCATGATGTTCAGTGCACATTAACTATGGTGACAGCCTGAGATTCTGAACAGTGAGACAGAAGAGTATCTTTGGGTTTCTTTGTTGCCACTAAAAAGCTGACCAGACCTGGAAGCTATTGGAAGCACCCACCTTCTCTTCCTGGCTCTCCCTGCAGAGTGGTGCCATCCCTGAACAAACAGAGCTGTGGGCTTCCGAATTCGGGTCAGGAGCAGGGTCAGCAGCGCAATGCTCTTTCTGCACTGAGTCCTGGCTGTGTCGACCATCAGCATTTTTGCTGTAAGATCTAATGCAGAATTAGAAACAAATTTTATGAGCTATTCCCTGCCCTTTCACATTGCCATGAGCAGTTCACATTTTCTTTTCAAAGTGTTCAGTTTCTCCATACATGCTACCTCCATTCTGCTTGCTTAAACCAAAAGACCAGAGGAAAACTGGTGTGGTTCTTGACAACCTTGTTGGCTGGAGCCAAAGCAAAGCACTATGTGAAGGAGCTAAGTGGATAAAACCAGTGGGACAGGCACACTCTGGCTGCAGACAGCCGGTGACTGGTGCCAGTCCTGTGTCTCACTCCACACGCTCTCAAGAACTGTGATTTTGGACAAGAGAAATCAGTAAGCCACAGACTGTTCCACTCGGAAGAGCAGCATCACCCACAGGAGCCTGTGGGGTCCAAACTGCACTGTCAGTATTGTGCCTGTGCAACTTGAGAGGCAAATGCTTGGGCTCCCCCCTTACCGCTTCTGCTCTTGGCTCAACTTCAAAGCAATCAAAAATGTAGTAAAATTAAAAATTTTGGCCTCACCTTTAACAGAAATTTGAACTAGATATACAATAGTGGCATGCATCTGAAATGCCATGTGGAAGCCTGACCTTGCTCCTGTCAATGAGTAGTTTACTTCTGAATTAAAGCAGCACTATGATTTTACCAAAGAGTTAATAGTTTTAAAATTAAGCTATGTATAGAACTTTTTATTTTTCAATACACTTTCTAAAGTTGGGAGGTTTTATGTTCAAAATTGCTTAAAATAGAATTCCTTAATATGGCTTAGCTCTATTTTTACCCTGCATTAAAAAAAGCTATCTTTGACTATTTATTCCTAATGTCATGGTTCACTTTTAGACAAGAGTAGATACAAGCATATGATAAATAGCAGAAAAAGTAATCCCAACATTTATAAGCTGCTTTTTGTCCTGGCAGATTGTGATTTATGGGAATGGTTTTCCCAGGGCTAAAGTGCAGACGCAGCTTTATGACGTTTGCTCCAATATACACTACTTTTTCAAGACTTCTAGTGGTTATATTTAAATCTGATGAGTACTGCACCAGATGGCAAGCCTGTGAGAATGAACCATTCACATAATGACTTTCTAAGTGTAACACAGCTCCTGAGCTGTGCCAGGGGCCTTCAGTAACACATTTCTGAACGCTGTGGAGTTTCATCTGAGTCAGGTGAGTGAAGAAGGGCTCATGATACACTGGGTGGCGAAAGTCATAGTAATTGGGAGTGGCACAGTCTAGCAGAGCTCTGTGTTCAGTGAGGGAGGAAGATCAGTAATGTTCAATAATGTTTGTTCAGTAATGCCAGGTCACTAACATGCCCAATTTCTGTAAGTATGCATGCCTCAGCACTGCCTTCCCTCTCCAGCCACAAAGTCAGACATACCTGGTACTGTCCCTGATGAGTTAATTAATGAAGGGTGCTTTCATTTTCAAATTTGTCTGTGACAGCATTTCTGACACTGCTGTACCACAACTCACACCAGGTTCAATAGGAAGGCTCTTAGCAAAGCCAATACACCTGCCTGCTGTTCCTCCTGGGCCAGCGGCTCTGCTCCCACAGCGACCACCTCGCGCGCTCTCTTTCTTCGTACTTTGTGTGACGCAAGGAAAAAGCTTTGTCTGAGAGGTCTTCTACCTGTAATGAGGCACAGGAGAGCTGTGCTGTCATGAACATCACTAGAAATAACACCAGCCAGTATTATATATAATTCTGCAAAGGTCTATTCAGCAAACAAGAGAAGGCAACACAATGCATGCTTGCACTACAGAGGCACACTTACATGCATTCAGCTTACAAGAGCTCGGGTGTGTGGGATACTCCATGCAACCACACATTTTTCTCTATCGCAAGAGGCAGAAAATTAAGAGAACAAGTATTCATTTACAAATCAAGACAGTGTTAAAAGTACTTAATAAAGACAAGCAAAAATCCCAAGTTTACAGAGATTGCCTTAGGAGGAGGCTGGGAGGCAGCAGGATTTGCCAGGCGCTCTTTAAGCACCGAGAAACAGGTTTGAGATCACCACGGACTTTGATAACTCCACAGAGAGGAACTCGGCAAACCTGAGGTGCCGCATTCCTCCTGCGAAACCAAGCAGAAAATGGCTTCTGTTTTGAAGAGACTATTTCTTACCCAATGGTTTGCCTGACTCCAGTACAGCTTAAACCAGCCCCAGTGCAAGTACTTTGCCTGCTCGTAGTAAAACGAGAGCCAGCTTTTTAGGTAAAAAGATGTAACTATTGCACCTGACCTTCACTGTGCAAACACCATCTGTGTTTCTCCGGTGGCAGCACAGCAGGAAGTTTGTTCCTTAGCTGGGGCTGGCTGAGCAGCACTTTCCTGCCCTTCCCCCTCACTCTCCTTATGGCGGGGGGAGCTCTTGGCTGGACATCTCCAGCACAGCCTGCAGTTGTTTCAAAGCGCTCTAAACCATTCAAAGTTCACCTAAAAAGCTGAGGTTGGCAGGAGCATTTGAGTGCTGCAGCCACGGATTTTATGCCAGCTACTCCCAACTCAAAAGCAGAGAAATTCTTGGAAAGAACAATTCCTGGTCATAGGAGCTGTGAAGCTGCACTGCCAGATCAGTCCTAGACAAGAATTATACTAATAATTGGGGGATCATGAAAAATAAACTGCATTTTTTTTTCTAAAGCAAAATCGTCAGTGGTATGATACCATTTACCTTCCAATTCAGCCTAAAAAATAGAGAACCAAATCCTTGCTGCAGTGCCAGGTACTGCCATAGAGACAGTGGCAGCTGAAGTGCTCCACTCTGTCGGGTTTCTGTGGAAGCCATCCCTGTTATCAAGTCTCTCAGCACTGAGGTGGTTCACAGCCATTATGGGTATCATGGCAAAGTGTCACAACCAATCAATATGATCCCAAAGGCTTCATTTTGATTGGAATCAGACACAGGACCCATTTGTACAACTGTGGCTGCCCAGCTTGTCCTCAGCCCAGCACTCAACAAGAACCTTCAGACAAACAGGCTGCTTTGTTTGCTCATCTCATCACTCCTTCCTGAAGGCTCCTCATTGCTTTTATTTATTTATGCTAAACACAAACCACTTTGTTAGCTGCTGGTTTCCTTTCATGCCCGTGAACTTAATGGGCTTCCTCCTCTCTCTGAAATTCACTGGCTCTGTCACTTGGAGGGCATTGGAACAGAGCTGCATCTCAGTTCACATTCTCTCTTTCCAAGGTCAATGATGTATAGTGTGAAAGTGAGAATTTTATGAACTACAAAAGTGTTATTCCCTCGGGGAAAATTCAGGATTTTTCTATGCTCAGATTTCCTTTGAAGTGGATACAAAAGAGAATTTTAAAAGAAAAACTTGAGAATTTGAAAATATTTTTCTTAGCAAATTGCCAAAACTTTCCATGCTGGGAAGAAATTTCATTTTTAACAAGCTTCCATTCAAAAATCAAAGTCCACATTCCTCTCCAAGTGAAGAGTTTTGAAAAATACAGAAATAAGCCTTGTTTGTTTTCCATAGCTGATGATAGCAGATTTAACTACTTGTTTATTTAAAATGAGTTCTACCATATTCTTTTGATCACTGTATTTTCTTATTTAAAAATTATTCTCTGTTCTATGGATCAAAATTTCACAACATCAGAATAAATGTTGTTCACTTGGCCTCTGCCAAGTACAGCCTCTGCCCCTCCCCAGCTTTGTAATGCTTTATGTATTTCCTCTAACAACTTTAGGTTAATTTAAAGTTCTGTAACAGGAGAAATTTGGTATTTTCTCTCCACTAAGGTTAGTTTGAAAAGAAGACAAAGGAAGTGTTATTCCTCAGTGGAAGGATCTGGCAGCGATGTTGAGAGAAAAGGCTATGGGGAAGGCCTGTTTGTGAGGCATGTCTAATGATTTCACTCAAAGAAAACTAAGCTTTGGATCCCCCCATAACACAAGACACTGTGCATTAATGTTGAATAGCACCAGGAACATTTCTGAAAGGTTCTCAAAACAACAAAATCTGTGTTTCACTCTTTGGCTCCACAGGAAACTCTGAGTCACAGGCCATGAAAACACTTATGCAAAACTAATTGCACACGGAATTACTCCAAAGAATTTGTCATTACTAAAACAACTACAAAATAAACTTGAACATTACAACTGTGCCTTTCCAGAAACTTTAACCTGGACAAAACAAATTAGAACCAAAATAAAACAGGAAAACCTGTGCCACACCCTCCCATGCCTTAAAGCAATAAGACTGCAAATTCATACATGCAAACCAGGAAACTCAAATGTTCTATTTCCAGAAAGTATTTTTAAAGCAAGTAATACAGCAGACATAGATAGCAGATTAACTTTTGCATTGCCAATTTTGTTCTTATAAGGCAAAATTTCCAGAAACAAAAATGCACCCATAAAAGGTAAGCTTTTTGTACTCAAAATAAAGGCACAGTGAATAGGCCTGATTCCCAGAAAGTGTTGAGTTCCCATCCTTGGACGTGTGGCTCATGTGGAACATGACAAATTGGGGACCCCACTTTGTTTTGTAACTTAGTAAATGTTCAGCGCAAATCTACTGCATGGATACAAGTTGTTGCATTGAAAGCTTCTAAATGCAGAAGATGGAGGAGAAGAAAAAGTTATCAGTGGCAGAAATCCCTGACTACTGCTTGACACAAGGACAACTTAGAAGGTTTAAATTTGGCTATGCAGAAGAAAGAGAAGAAACTATTATGTAGTACTACAAAAAATTTTTAAAGTTGCATCATTTCCAACACCACTATAGGCTACTACATAGTGCAATAAAGAAAAAGTGCATGTTATATAAAAGTAGAAAGTATATTTTGCCTTCCCTTGTGTTACATGAATGACCTACTGAAGCTAGCCTTGACTTTAGCACATGGAGCAATTTCAAGAGTGTCAGAGCATGAGTGCAGAAAATGCCAACAGGTGCTGTTTCCTCATGTCTTTTTACAGCTTACTCAGTAGCAAATGTAACTCGGCTCAAAGCTAAAGCAAGGAAGTGGAAGAATTATGATCGATCACTTTTTCTCACTACTCAGAAAAACACCCAAACCAATTAACACGATTCCAAAAGAAAGGGGGAAATTGGCAAGGGATGATTTACACAAATGAGATATTTTAGCATTTTTCTCTTGTCTGACATCTCTCCTCCTCATTCTACCCAGTATTTGACAGACAGTACAGAAGCAGTGGGCCACAGTGGGAGGCAAAGCTGCTGTATTGTTAACTCAAGTTATTTCCTGGCCAGAAGATGAATCATACCGGATTGAGAGTCATACCAAACATGAATGTACAGGGAGGGCTACTAATTGAGACATTAGCCTATGAGTTTCAGAGAGACACCTTGAAATCCCTTCAGCAAAATACACTAAAAGCATGAGACAAGTCATCTCTACAGGATCTGAAATCTATGCAAGAAATCCACTGAGTCCAAGCATGTCCCTTGAAGCCCTGAATGCAAATCACTGTTGAAATTCCTCAGTCCCCCCAGATACCAGGACAAAGAGAGAAATGAACTCAAGGGACAGTGTGCCCTTGCTGCCTTATTAGTTATTCTCCAAATAGTTTAATTAAATATCCTTGCAGGAGAGTTCTCCTGTGTGTGGAATTTGACTTTCTTGTTACAAAGGAAGAACAGGCATGTTTCCTGCTAGCTGAGATGGTACTAACGCAGAAGTGGGTGGGTGGAAATGACATAAATTTGACCACAGATTTCACAAGAATTTCTCAATTGCATTGGAAAAGGCAGGGAGAGAGTAAGCTTTTCTCTTCCTTCCAGCCTGAGTATGCTGCCAAGTAAGTGCAACTATACCAGGTAAGCAACTGAGACCATGATGCTCTCCTAAAGGAAAGGTTATGGAGCAGGTAGATACATACCTAGTAAAACTCTGAGGAAGCTCGTGCCTCTGTGCAGAGTGTATTTTCTACCTCAAGGGAGTGACATAATAATTTGTTTATTGAGCTTATCATAACCTTCTGTACTGCTACCTAAATGCCATCTTTTTCTAGTGCTATGGCACCTAAACTGCTGCTGTAGAGATTCCCTCAAACAGCAGCTCAAGAACAGATACTGTGGATAAAGGCAGGAATATATAAAGGCAGGAATACAAGTCCTACAGTTACAACTGGTGATAGTGGCGGAGACTGGAGGAAGATTAGAGATGTCCAAAGGACAGCAAAACTGACAGGTTGCTGGAAAAGAAGCCACAAAAAGATTAGAAGGACAGAAAACCAGCCTAGAGACCAGACCTGCAGGTACATTCACCCCAAGGCTAGAAAATGCCCCAAACCCCCTGATTAGGGGAGAAAGGGACCCTCAGCTGCAAAATCCATGGACATTCCCTGAAGAAAAAGGTGGACTCATGTCTGGAGGAAGCAATGGTAGCCCATGATGTGCAAACTTAGCTCAACAGTCAGGCAGGAAATCCTGAAGATTATGATGTCCCTGACAAGGCAGAAAAGTTTGTTCCAACAGGAGGGCTGCAGGAAAACAAACACTGAAAAGATAACTGAGGAAACTTGTTGGACCCACAAGCAAGATGCTTAATTACCATATGAAGAGCAACATGCCACAGGAAGGAGCCATGGAAGAAGGGGATGAGAGAAAGGACAACATTGTAGCAGGTGGCCCCAGCAGACAGTCACACTGAGAGAGGCAGCATTAGAGTGCTCAGGAGCAGGGTGGCAGAGCCTGACCTGGGGGACTGTTTGGGAGCGTTGACTGCACAGCAGCAAGGGACAGAAGAGCCAGACAAACAATGAACAAGGAATGTTCATTGTATACTTGCATTTCTATCTTCCACTGTAGCTATAAGGCACATTTTCACAATCTGATACTTAATACTTTATTTTTGAAACTTGAAATTTAGCGGGATTTGTATGAAGTCAATGATTTCAGAGAGTATGTACCAATTACACCAATTGCATAGTTTATCTACTTTAAATAAAGTGGTTAAATTAAAATACAGCCTACCTCTTCTTCATCTGTTTGAGACTTTTCTAAAGGCTGAAGTTCAACAACTCTCCAGCTATAAATAAGACAAGGAAAATCAAATTAAGTTTAAGGTGTTGATAACAGATTCCTGAAATTTATATCTTCCTTTCCCAACTTGGTATCTAACCTCTTCTTTTCCTAACACAGTCTTTGAGCTATCCAATACAGTTGTAATAATATTTTTCAACTTAAAAAACACTATAAAAGCAAATACATATTATGGATTTAAAGTAGAGAACAAGTGCATTTAGCACTTCAGACAATGTGCCAGTAAGACACTGAAGTAAGCAGTGGAGACCAATTGCCCTGTTTTAGAAATCTAAAGATGTTCTCGTTCTAAAACAAAGGAGAAAAAAGGTCTCTAGAATAATGGATTACAGGCCTACACTGTATGGAAAGAAATAAGCTTATTCTACTGTATCGGAATGGCTAAATTTAAAAAATATATGATAAACCCATTTCTGTTTAATTAATTGAAAATAGTTTACTACTTTCTTATGAACACACAAAAAAAGACAGCAATCTCCAAATAAACGGAAAGAGCTTGTCAGCCTTATGGTATATTAAAGGTCATGATCATCACTACAATTAAAATTATATAAATCTACCTCTGTTTTTAGCCACCCTGTGCATCTGCCACATCCCAGTGTGTATCAGACTATTTCCCCTGTGCTATCAGCTGTCCAGTCTTCCCACTTCAGTCACACAAACTGAAGTGCAAAGATTAAAAAAACCCCAAGTGTATGAAAGATCATCTTAATATTATACCATTTTCTAACTCCATGTTAATTATATTCTTATTTAATGTTCTCATGTTCATTTGGTTATCTTTGTAATTAAGGAGGTCATGAACAAACCTTGGAGTAAGGATTTCTTTGTACTGTAGTTTCTCCAACTTTGACGGTGCCACCAGCGACATGGGAATGACAATGTTGTCTATATCATAGGAGCTTTCACTTCTCAACCTCCTCCTGGAGTTATGCTGAATAATATAATCAACACAAGAGGACGTCAGCTCAAATCATAGGAAATACATGTTAGCAGAGAAACATCAGAATTTCACAAGGAGAAAGTCTGAACTTTAATGGAAAGAGACTATTCTAAAGTGCTCATTTACATCTTCTTTGATGATGGTCGACTCAAGGGAATAAAGGAGAGTGCATTGTCTGAACTATGTGGGACACATATTTAAACTCAACTCTGCATTAAAACATGATGACTTACAGAGCAGCAGTATACCACTAGGCTTAGCAAAATCATGGGAGCTAAATCTGAATGCTGTTGTGAATTTTCCATGAATTCCATTAAAACAGTGTGTTTCTGCAGGGACTTTCACTAAGCCAGAGCTCTGCTGCTCGTCAGCAAATTTATATACCACGGATTTTGCCTGTATTTCTGCACAAAGGATTTTAAACAGGGAAACTGAGAGTTAACAAATTTTGTGACTGTATTTGTACCATGAGGCCATTTTACATAGGTGCACCAAGAAAAAGGGTCATAAGAGCCCTAGTGTAAAACTGGGAATATAAATGAAACTTATGTATGTATATATTTAATGAAATTTGAAAAAACAACAACAACTAAAGGAAAAAAACCAAACACAAACCAAAACCAAACAACAACAAACAAAACAAACAAAAAACACAACAACAACAAAAAAAACCCCACAATGCCAATACATCAAACTTACACTCCAGTTATATGATCTGCAAAATTCTTGTATAAGCAAGTATCTGTTTTAGGAACACCACATACTCAATCTGGATTCAATTAGTTAATGTAATCCATTTAATTCACTGTAAAAATGCTCTGCACTGTCATATGACACTAAATTAGATGCAAAAGGTGTGTGGCTTTGGATTATTAATTTGCACAACTCTCTGCTGACATTTCAGTTGAGGCAGCGATACAGTTTTGGTTTACCTGTGATGAAGTGCTGTGAGTGGACCGAGACATGGCATTGACACTGTTTGTGGCAGGAAAACTGCTGTGGGACTCGGGCTCTGCATGTTGGAAGGAGAATGTCTCAAACCGAGCATTACTTTCGCCTGCCATAAAAAATAGCAATAAACAATACATACTGGCTATTGGCTATTACACTGCAGATATTTTTCCATACAGTAATAGTAAAGTCATTTCTAGAAGTCCACAGTGAGGCACTTAAAATTTACTGGATACTAAAAAAAGACATCTAAATAAACACTTGCTACTCATCCTATCATTGTTCTTCCACAAAACTCATCCCTCTTATTCTACAAAGGATTTCTTCTCATGGAACAGGCTTCATATGGGCAAAACCTGACTCTTTTTTCAGGAGCTATCATAGACTACACAAACAGCAAATGCAATCTGACTTAGACTCCCTCTATTCCCCAGCAGCACTTCTCTAGTTCAGGTGCATCTCACAAGTTCTCCCTGGCTCTTTCTTCCTTAATAAATGATAAAACTGGCAGCAAGGGCAACAAACAAAATCAGTTTCGATCTCCAAACCAATGGCAGTTTCTTCTTCTGGTTCACTGCTCCAGACAAACTGTAATTCCCGTTTTCTCCCATTCAGTCCCAGTATAAGCAGGGGAGATTCAGAATTTAACTACCTGTTCTGCTTTCCTTCTACCTTAATTTACAGTAAGAAAGGAGAACTAAGACTTAATATACCAACAAACAAAAAGAATCAGTGTATTCCATCATGGAAAAAGAGGTAAGACTGATCATAAAGACTGTATTGCACAGGCTGGGTCAAGGTCATGAACTCCCATCTCCCAGGGAGCTCTGCAACTCCAACACATAGCTTTTATTTTTGGCCTTGTTCATTAGGCTGACCTTCCTCACGGATAATTTCTCCTAGACAGAGCCCAAATTAGGAATAAATATGTAGTACTACACCCATAGCACTAATAAGCTAGAACTTGTGCTCCTACTCGTGAATGCACCACAGAACAAATTTCTGGCATTGGGAGACTGTGATCCTCATGACAAAAGATTGCTTTTTCGGTGCCATTTATAAAGGAACTAAATACTATTGGCAGAAGACTAACTGTAACTTCAAAAGGTTTATAGCAAGACATTTTCTCTCTTACGAGTGCTCCCAAGTAACTCCAGTTGTTGATCTCAATGCTCATGACCACACTTTGGGAAACAGTGAGAAACACTGTGTCAGCAGCCACCTCTAGGGGACCAGGAAGTGGTCAGGAGAGCAGAGGAACGGCAAACAAGATCACTGGTGGTGAAAGGGGGTAGGGCACAGCACCTCATTGGAGACAGGCACAGAGTGTAAGAGAAGGCTGTACAGCAAAGGCAGGGCTGTACAGCACAAGGGGAAGGATTCAAAGGACAACACATCAAAATCCAAGGCAGATTTCAGTGTGCGCCCAAACAGCTCTTACTCTCTCCTGAAACTTTCTAATTAATTGGGAGGTCTTGGTTTGGGGTTGTGGATTGTGGGGTTTGCTGTTTGTTTTAATCCTAGATCATTATTTTTTATTAAATCACCTTTGCAGTAATTCCTGTATCTCTGCCTCTAGTGGAAGATTACACTATCAGTTTTACCTGGATATGCACTGGCAGCTTGTTTTATCACAATGTTAACTGATCATTTATACCTTTTAATTATTTCCTAAGAGAAATTTTAAACTAATATAGTTTCCCCTCTTGCTCAGTGACTTATTTTCTTCAAATATCTTGCAAAGAATTTTGCCAAAGGTTTTCCAAAAGTCACATAAATGAATCCGTAACATAATTTCTTAGGCTTTACGCTCTAATAGCCTGGAGAGGTAAGATGCCATTTATCTTTACAGTGGTATGCTAAATTTTTTATCTCAACATGATTACATTATTCTACAGAACTTTCAGGGCACTTCCTATTAATTTACCAAGTGCTGAAGTAGAGAGTCAGTGGCTTAAAATAGAAAGGTAACAAGGGTAAAAACATAGTAAGAGAACTGTCATAGTAAGGACTTGGACTAACACAAGTCCTCGTAACAGTCTGGAGGGGATCCAGAACCACAAATGACAGTACACAACAAATGAAATATAGTGGACCAAAGATGCCAGGAATAGTAAATGTTTCATTGGACACATGACTTAACAGATAACTTGGCAATTCAGTCTGTTTCACTGATTACGATAAAAAACCCTCTTTCGTATTAAGAATGACACCCAGTATTAGAAGAACACAGTTGAACTGCTCAGCAGTTTCCTTTAAGAATACTCAAAAAATGAAATACAGAAGCTTGTTTCATTCTGTATATACACTTAAGAGTGTATATAGAGGAGAGGAAAGACAATTACTATGCTTTAAATTAGCAAATTATTTTCATGGTGTTCTAAGTCCATTTCTTCATAAGTTTCACAACAGTATTGTTTTTGAAGACAACTTAAAATTAATTCTCAGAGCCCAGTGACACTCATACAGTATGTATTTTAAAAGATGTAGTGCCCTCTTGCAGTGCTATTTTTCTCTTACCTACTGCTGTCTCACTTAGATGTCTTTTCTTTCTTCCTTCTGACAGCTGGTCAGAGGCTCCTAACACCAACTGAGATTTGGAGTTAGACAAACATCCACTGCTCCATTGTTTGACAGAAACATTACGATGATTATAGTCTACAACAGAAAAAGCATGTATCAAGTTGTGAACTTATATTTCATTGGTACAATTCATAGGAAATATCAACTGCTGAACCATTTATAATGGAAAACCCCCCAAATTTCTGATAGGAATCCAAATAGTAACAGGACTGGTGGAATAAAGGAAAACCTGACACTGTGGTCTGGGAAGTGATTCCTCTTCCACCTAAAGCCATAGTCAGTTACATTCTTTGATAACCTGCTTTGTGACAAGTTTATAAACTGAACCTCTTCATGGCAGAAAATACTGACAAATGAATGAAAAATGGCCTTGTAAATACCAAAATATTTTACTTTACATACCATTGTCAGCAGATACTTTAAACTCCCCTCCCAAAGATGAGGTATCAGCAGGTTCTCCTTTGATGTCATCCTTCCTTAATAATGTTTCAAAGTATATGTGAAGAGGAATATCTAAGCAAAAAACAAAAATCCAAAGGAACAGGGTCTGTATTAGAAAGATGGCAACCTCTGAGCCAATGAATTATGAATAATCACTAGCGGTCTAGGTATCGATTCACCCAACACATTCAATATAACCTATAAGCAATATTGCTAAGGACTGAAACACTCTGAAGGGTATTGAAATAAGACTGCGGTTTTCCTTCTTGACCAGCTCCTGCACAAAACCCAACACAGCAGAGAGCACACAGTGCACTTTTCCTGTAATATGAAGAGGATTCGGTTCAGCATTTGGGTACAAGTAATTAATGCTTTTGGAAATTGTTACTGCTGGAAGGCTATAGGTAATTTCAAGGTGCATTCCTTCTCTGTCTCCCTGGAAAAATCTACAGCAGGACAATGTAATTTATTTCCTGATGGGAATTCTAATGCAGAATTAGTCTGCAAAACATTTCAAGTGGTAAGGAATTTACCCCTTGTTGTAAGGCAGGAAGGCTTTAAGAAAAAAAAGTCTCTCTCTGAAAAGACTTTCTGGAAAAAAAAATTACAAGAATGAAGAGAAATTTAATAGAAAAAAAAATCAATGTAAGAAGTAGGCTTGACAGCTAGTACATTCAGAATGAGAAGAGGACTGAGGGCAGGGTCCAAGGCTGGGCACTAAACTATGTATATTTTATGCACAGTCTTAGCCTCACGTGCCTTCAGGACGTGATAGGACAAAAACTTTCAACATATTTTGCTAAATAAAAAGAACAATTTATTTCAATTTGATATGGATCTAACTCAACATTCTGTGCCAACACCCCAAGGTTTTTGCTGTGTGTGGCAGCGCATCTTCCCACTCTCTCTCTCACAAGTGGCTGGCATATGGAAGAGATAACCCAGGGCGGGTCAAAAGGCCCAGCAAGGGGTCAGTCATCACTTGGCGCCCAAGAGTCTGGGGCCTCCAACTGAGAATGAACATCTTGGTATGGAGAGCAGATGTGGAAACAGATGAAAGAAAATAAATAATAGTGGCCATTTTTTTTTTACACTATAAAAGACACACAAATTATCACGGAGGTAGAAGCCTCCTACACACACCCTGGAAACGTGCAGGACTTCTCCCCGGAGTTTGGATGCAAATTCCACAGTTACTTTCCTGGGGATTGAGGGAAAGGATTCTGATGTGTGCCCCATCAGCAACTGGATGGTAAGAATCCATTGAATCCTAAGTTATACTAGTTCTTTGCTAGCTGTAATAATAGGTACCTCTATCACACTCGGCATTTTATCTGCTGGTAGTTTCTTTTGTTTTATTCCTGTGTAGTAAATAGTCTGTTCAAAGTCTTATGTCTATTAATTTTGTGTCTAATAAATGATAATTCATTTTGTATTAAACCTAATTGGCCATTATTAAAGAACTTGCGAATGAGACTGGGTCTTGGTGTGCGGGCCACCCCAAATAGAACTACTGCCTGCTGCCAAAGGCCTGGGCAAAAGGCAGAGACTTATCTAAAGCTCCCATCTCCATTTGTAACACTGTGTTTCCTACTCTACTTGCAAGTAAAACAAAAAAGGTCCAAAAGGTGTATTAGTCCCAACATTTAAGTAAAGAAATGACCAAAACATTTCTCCTATTTTGTTGGTCTTTTGCTTTGTTTTTTTTTAACCCGAGGAACCACCTGGGTGACTCAGAAATTTTTTATTACATGCTCCTGTATCTTCATCGAAAGGGCAGGAGTGCTTGTTTCAATTAATCCACAGGCTAGGAGTAGAAATGCCAGAAACCTGAACTTCTTAGACACAAACTACAATTTTCCAGTTATCAAGGTGCAAGTTTAAAGAGGTGCTGTTATGTTAAAGGGATGCTGCAACCACTGACATATCTTTAGTCAAGACCCTTAGTAATTTGGAAACTGTGAAAGAAGATTCTGACATAGGACAAATATGTTTCCAGAAGAGAGTACACCAGTGAGCCAGTCCCACTGCACTATTTACTAGATTGTCTGGAAATTATGATTCACCTTTCAAATGAAAAAAACAAGGTGAGAGAACTACATCTGAATTTTGAATTTGCATCCCCCCTTGCACACAAAAAATTCAAACTCCCAGTTTCAAAATGAAACAAATGCCAACAATGTATTTTTAACACACAGAGAAAATGAAAACAAAACTTTTCTTTTACTCTGCTGACAATTTTTATATATAAATATGTGGGCACAGCACAAGCAGTATTTTAAGAGAAGTTATTCCTCTGGAAAGGGAAAGCTGTTAAGAAAAAAGGAATCAGGCTACAACAGGGAAAATTTCCACCATGCATTTATTCACAATAATTCTTTCACATGAAAGAAAATATCAAATAGACTAGTTTTCATGAGGAGGTAGACAGCAAAGCACACAAAGCAAAGCACAAATCTAGCCTCCCTCAAAAACAAGGACTGAACAGGAGATAGTAGGTCTAGTACTTTTTCCCTGTCTTAACTATTATTAGCAAGGTTCCTGAAAAAGAGAATAAATACTCCTTACGACTATGTTCTTGATACTGGAATGAAGCTAAAAACACTTCTCCTCCTCCATCCTGGCAAAGTGTCCAACAGTAGCCAGAGCACAGTCCAAAGCTTTTCAGGTTTTTTATGATGACAAAGCTTTTTTTGAGAAAATAAAGGTCAACATGCTTGTTACACATCCCAGTCTCCCTTAAGAGGGAGGTGAGAATGAACACAAGGACATAGCCATATATGACTGTCCTTGAACAGACTTCTAAACCCCTGGGGCCCAGCTGGGCTGTCAGAATCACAGGGGAAGTGATGGAGAGTATGTGTAAAAGAAGAAAGATTTACGAGGTGCTTCTCTCTCCACAACAGAGTTCTGCTGACTGGAATGTTTGCTGTTGCACTCTTGGAGCGAGCACTCTGTTTCTTCGATCTGCTCCTACAACAATCTCCTCTTTACCCCACCACACATGGGATGCAAACTGCCAGAGCTGAGGCTTTCTCTGGATCCCATGCTCACACTTGGGTGTTCTCTACAGGCCACTGACAAGTTGTCCAAACCCAAGCCTTAAGTCAATTCCTGACTTCCTAACATGAGGCTGCAGCGTCATCACTGTCATTCTAGGAAGACAGTGGGTTTGATTAAAGATTCAAACAGTTCCATGGAACTCCTAGCCTCATCTTCAGAATTATTTTCTGAATATGAAGGGCAAAGAGGGAAAGAAGCCCCCTAGAACTGACCTGTACTGGTCAGTAACTACCTGGAAATAGGTTTTCCCTAAAACAAAAAATTCCCACAGAAATTCAATCCCTTCTGCTAATAACAGCATTTTTTCTGTTATTTTGAAGTCCCAAGTGCTGTCAAATTGCACCTGCACTAATTTCAGGGCTGAGTCACAGACAACATCATTTGCATCATAGTCCGAAAAGACTAGAGAATTAAATGACAAGAAACCATAAAACTTCAAAGATAACCAAAAAGGCTGACGATCACAAAAACAATTAGAAAACCTAAATAAAGCTTTTAAAATCTACTCCAAAGGGTCTGCGCACTAAGCTGTTTATGAAAACAACACAACCATGGTGCTGGCAAAAGCACCCTCTCTAAAGGACTAACACTGACTCAATTAGACACACCATGAAACCCAAACACACTTTTTTCCTGACCAGTCTTTCAAGGTTGTAAGCATATTGCAGGTATGGGAAACCTAGACGGTGTGTTTTTCAAAATCAGAATCTAGTCAAGATTTTAATTTAGTCTAAACTCATGTATTTTGACAGTGTGAAGTTTTCTGTTAAGAGAACTAAGTCCCAAAAATCATTGAAAAGACAAGTTAGTCCATAACCTCTACAGCTGTCGCAAGCACAACCACCCTGTTAAGAGTCGTGGAATTACTTACCTGAAGGGAATGATAAAACTGGATGGAAGGAAGAGTCCAGCTCTTGCACATAATCTAGGATTTTAGATTCTGTGCTGTACTCACTGCTGCTTAAAGTGGAGGCTGGCACCACACGTGGCAACTGAGTTTTATATGGAAAGGAGGCATCTCCAGATGGCAAAGTCTGCAAGAATACATAGAAACAAAGGTTAACTTTGCCTTTACTCATGTCATTCAAATTAGACCAGAGAGGAAAAAAACCGAACAACCAACAACTCAGTGAGTAGTACTCTTTAATATGTGAATGGGAAGAATATTCCAACAATTGCCAGATAGTCTAAATATGACTTACCTTCACTCATTATGGACCACAGTGCACTGTACAAAGAATACAATCCCCCTTCCAATTCTGCCTGCTGCCAAGCTGCCAAAGCTTTCAGATCAAATGTAACTGTTTCCAATCATTATTTTGATCTATTCTATGACAAACATGCACCCCTTAAAATTTAATTCTGGCATAACAGGCATGATATAAATGCACAAACAAACCTAACACCAGACTAAATAGAAGGGTCTTCTTCATTTATCCCCTTAGTAAGATTTTTAGTATCGGTATCTCCAGACACCTTGAGCTCACACATTTTGATGTAAGAAACTATATTGAACATTTTGAGCACATTGTGTACTTACACAAAGCAAAAAGGCAAAGTCTTTACCTTGTAAGTTAAACATTAGATAAGCAACAGAAAGAAGATACACAGCAATAAACGCGGAGAGGGATGAATTAAGAACTGATTAATGGGTAGTAACAGGAATTACTTGAAAGAGGAGAGGTGCAAAGAAAGATTAATTTAGCTGCTTAGCTGCAAGGTTTGTTAAAGTATGGAAGGTAAAATGATGGATGGCATAGAACTAATAGATGTGAGGTAGCAGGACTGAGGCAAAAGGCAGGGTGAAAATGGGCAGGAATAAGCAGTAGAGTGCAGGCCATATAATGAGCTCCGAAAGACAGAAGGAAGGAATTAAATGTGATGCTACAAGACAGCAGCAAACAGTAGTCTGTGCTTCCGAATATGCTACAAAAACTACTGCAGAGAAATAACGTTGCATAAGCTAGTTTCTTATTGGATAGTGGTGGTAGTAACCCCAAAGATACTGACATTTTTAAAGGCTTCTATAGGTTTCTGATATTTTGCCAAATGCTGCAGGATCCTGCAAATGGGAAGGGAGAGAAAGGCACACTGGAGTACTTCAAAGGTCTCAGCCTATCACTGTGCCAACAATCACATTTATCATCCCCTGGGAAACAGTTCCAGTGTAAAAAAAAACTGTAAGAATGAATATGACATTTTCTTATCACTTTTTATGGAAACATGTAGCATCAAAGGTGAGACTCATTGCTTGTATTTTCAGTACTTTTGCCTTCTGAATCTAAGAAAATTCTCCAGCTGCTTTCTCCTGCCTGAAATACTCTAGGCTGCACTTTAGTAGTGTCATTCATGTGTTAGTGATGAAGAGATTTTATCTACCACATAAAATCCCCTCCACTTACTGAAAGCAGTCCTTCTGTCACATGGCATCAATATTCACAACCCACATTATCTCAGAAAATATTCCATTAAGGAGTTCACCTTTCTATCCCTTCCTTTCTTCTCAATTGGTAAGTTCCCTATGCTGGCACTGTATCTCAGAAACTACTAAAATCAAGTAAGCATGCTACGATGCTGGAGCAGAGAAGAGTGATGATGGGGGGAGGTTCTTGTATTTAACTTTTCTTTTTCCCTCAGGAAAACATTAACAGTCCTAAATCCACCTTGATCTCCATACACAGGTGTATGCACAAGTACTTTCAACTTAACTCTGAAAGAATTCTTTTCCAGCCCAAGACTCCTTCAAATCAATGTTCTGTTATTTTCCTGTGACAGACATATGGGACTCTTCATCTGTTAAACTTTAAGCACCCATAAAGTGTTCGCAGAACTGGCTCCTGTGTTTGGAAATACTAGAAGGATAAATGCTAAAGCAAACTTAATGTTTCCCATTATATGGATCAGTACACTCAGGCTTAAAGAGCTTTTAGGTAGCTGCTCTATCTCAGTGCACTAAGGGCTTGCTTTTCAAATAGGCACGAAAGCATATTTCCTCTTGATATTTTGGTTTTAGAAATGAAGTAACTTATTAAATCTCTACTGTTTAAGCTGCAATGGCATCACTTCTGCTTGTCCTTTTCTTTTTTACAGAAGTGAATCCACGTTACAGTAAATAAATCTCTCTCATTCTTTAAAAAGAAATTCCCAAACACTAATCACTAAAATTACCTAGACAGTATATAAATAAGACCAAGACATTCTGATATCCAAACCTTTAGTTCTGACTCGCTTTTTCTTGCGTTAATTCACTTTAGCCCCAAACACATCTAGATTATAGCTTAAAGCTGAGCCTGCTCAAAAACATGCATACATGGTCAAACAACCTCAGAGTCTCAATCTGAAACTATATTAAAATCTATTTTCCGATATCAGTAAATGGAAAATTCTTTTCTTCAACTTGCCTGTGGTGGGAAGTACAAAACCTTATGCCTGAATTTGTGCCTTGAATGCTCTGGCATCAACACCTAAGTAATGAAATCTTTCATTAAGACAGTTTGTAATCCAAAAGAAAATACAGACTTTGCAGAAGCAAGAGCAATTTTATTTAAATGCCTGTGAAGCTACTAGGGAAAGAAAGCTAAGAAACAGTGTCTGTGTTCCTAGCTACCAGATCTGGTTCAAATTTCTGATGGAGTAGTTTTCCACTGGAAAATGCTGAATTAGTGAAATCATGATGTTTGTCAGGAATGTTGACTTAATCAACTCTTGATGAAAAAATTACAGAAGCTCTTAGCACTGGAATTAAAGCATTTTCCTCAAAGAAAGTGCCTCAACTTATATTGAAATAGAAGAATTACTTACTGGAAAACTAAACTCTCCCTGCTTCCAATTCCAAATAGAAGACAGTCTACAAATCAACTGCCTTTTAGGGCAGTCAGTTATTGAAATTTTACCACAGCAACAAAAAAATCCATCAAAACCCAACTGAAAAAAAGCCCACAAATACATCCATTCAGCCACAGCAATGACACAGGAACATCATGGCACACAGCTGTCAGGAGACAGGCCCCTACAGCAAACCTGACCACAATGCCAACCCTTCAGAAAGCAATAGAGATTACAAAAATCTTATCAATTTTCCCCTTTCCTGTTGCTGTATTACACCTTGTACATCTCCTCAAACATTTTTCTTCATTACTGAAATACAAAACTGGATGCTTCCTGAGCTCAAGCAGATATAAAGAATAACATTACATAAAATTCATTGCATTAGAGAAAAGGAAACACACTGTATTTAAGAGGACAGCAGGAGTGCGCAAGCTCTAAATATTCTACTAAAATAGCAGCTCTGGTTTAAACTTATGAAAAGGAATGGTGTCAACCAACAAAATCTCATTTTCTACAGTATTATGAATTTCGAATTTGGATTTTTCCCCCCTTGTACAGTTTTACTGGGTTACAGAAAACATAGAGAGCAATTAATTTTGATATTCAAAACAATTCTTGCACTTGCTTGTGAAAGACTGATGCATTAGACAATGCACAACTGGCTCATGCCTCTGTTCTTGAAGAATCAGAAGGCTCAACTCTACTGGCCATCCATCCCATCCTTCTGCAGAGAAAAAAGTGCAAGTCAATGAAGCATGCCATAACTGAAAAGAAAAATGTTTTGTGCTCCCATTAAAAAAACTGTGAAGTGAATTCTCATTTTGTGGTTTCAGCTACTGATCACTAAAATTCCTACCATTTTTGGAAACATGCCTAAGTGTAACAGTGCAGAGAGCCACAGTTCACTTAGGCCACTGTGTATGAATCCAGTAAGTTAATTAAATTAACTCAAATACACTCTGCTGAATACCTGTCACATCTGCTCCTGATTACTCTTATTAAGCCCAAAAAGGCAAGGAAAATGCATTTATTCTCTCTACAAACACACTCTCAGAAGTTTTCAGCAATATCAAAGAAGAGCTATCTCCCTTCTAATATTAAAGTGCTCTTTGGTAAATTAGTAGCCAACTCAACTGCAGAGATTTAATTACAGGATTCAAGAGAACCTCTGTGCGAGTGGTTGACAACTCCCCTTTGAACACCAAACACACCAACTTTTAATCCTGTGCAGTGCAGAGCTCAAACTAATAGAGCAGCATGGTAACTCCTTGCCTCAGTGCTTTGGCATCTGCCTTAAGGGCAGCCCACTTCTCCACGGTGTTCCTCTTCTGGACTCAACAACCTGCTCTGAGCAGAGCTATGCTCCTCTGGCAGAACATACAGTTCCATGAAACCTTGTACTTCACAAGGTAAATGTGCAGGTCTTGAGTGCAGAGTGCTTTTGGGCAACATACAATACATGGACAGTGAAAGGTTAATGTGAAAGTCCTCAGGACCTCTCTTATTAACAGAAAGTGGGAGAGAAGGTGGGCAAAGTATCTAAGACATCTCTGCATGGGAAGGTGCACAACAGATGGTGCTGACACACACCCCTCTGTATGTCAGACCCTCCCTTCCAGATGAAGTTTTTATAGAAGTCAAATGGACAGACCTTTCTCATGCATGCCAGGTTCACGGCAGCAAGCTGTCCCAAGAAAGAAAAAAATTCATCTGCCTCTGGCCCCTTTGAAGCTGTCAATAAATATGAAGCGGCAGATTCTATGGCAGAGACCAATTTTTTCCAGGAAGATAACAGGGAGTTTCATAAAACACTTAATGAAAACTTATTCAGCATCCAACTTGCCTCAAATTCAGATTTTTTGGTCAGTGTCCTACAAGAACTGATAGCTTCTACTGTTCTCAGAGATCACCCACTACTCCTAAGTATACATGGAATTTAGTTTCTTTAATCCTGCAATAAGCCAACAGGACTTTCACCTGCTCTGTGGAAGTGCATGCTGTCTTCTACATCCTGAAACAAAAACCTTTCATTCAACTGGAAAATCAATTGAAAAATCAAGATTAGTGCTCATTCTTTGACCAGTTAAAACAAAAATAGAAAGATATGTTAATCCACAGGGATATCTTCTCAAAAAAGCCATATAGAAATGAAGAGTAGATGTGATCAGTAAAACACTACAGAAATGTCACTCAGCTAAAGGTGCAACACTGGAAAACATGAAGGTTTTTCATTCTGAAAAAAAGAATTCACAGGCTTACTGGCTTGCCATACACCTCAGAGAGGACGGATCAAGTTCTACTGGCAGTAGCACAGAATTGCAAAGCTAGAGGTGCTGTTCCTTCCTTTCTGTCTGCCTTCTTCCCTCTCTCCTAGACAAAAGTCACACATTCAGAATAATTGAATGCGTAGAAGAACTTCTTTTTCCACTCAAGTTTCATTGATTTTTAACTAACAGAAGGCCTTCTTTCTAACTTCTAGGGTTAAAGCAGTAATTTCATAGACCATTATTTTCTTGCAAACTTGGTAACCAAGGGATTCTCCTCCCCAGATCACAAGACTGGCATACCCACAGAGGTACCACACCACTTGCATTGAACCAGTTTGCAGGAGATTTGGCAACAAAACAACCTTCCCCATGCTCACTGCTTTTCAGAAGTCAGCAATGCCAGGAAACTATGCTGAAGCAGGTGGTGGAGCCAGTATACATGTGGATACCAAGGAAGGGGACGACAACCAGTAGACTCCACTCAGCACAACTTCTTTCCTTCCATCTACAGACCCCTAGCAAATAGCAGATATTTAGCAAGTAAAATAAAGGCTCTGCACACTGGATATAATACAAATTATAAGTGTATGTGCATATATACATACGTAAACATATACACACTCATTCCAAAAAACAGAAAATTAACAACACTTGGGGGAAAGACCCACATGTATTTATCAAGTGGCATCAACAAGAAGTACCACTAGCCCTAGGCACGCACTGGGAATGCTTCTGAACACAAAAATCATAGAAGCAGCATGAGATTCAGATCAAAATAAGAAACTCATACCCTAGAATTTAAATACTTTTCTCCTCTCTGTTTCAGGGCCTTCTGGACAAGCACTCACTTTTTTAAACTTTTTTTTCAAACCACTAAATGAAAACAGATATTCTTCTTCTCTTACTTAACTCCCAGTTGAGACTGCAGAGAAAAAAATGAGGCAATACGCAACTGCAAGAGTTGCCAACATTACGCCAACTGTTTGCTTGTGGTACCCAAAAGTGTAAGCTTTTGCACCTCAATTCCCAGCTTTCAGGGTGCTGGCACCTTTGCAGATTTGAATTCTGTTTTCTCCACATGCCTCAACCCCCACCATCAACTCTTTCTCCAGCAGGTGGGGATACAAATACAATGAGGATTTTCAGATTAAAAAACGCCACTATGCTCTACAGCTCCACAAAGAAACAAACAGGAGCAGAATTGAAATGACTCCAATCTCTAACTGCTTGATTGTCTCTTATAAAGTTTTTATAGATTAAACTATACATAGCTTCAATGACATGACTTGAAAAAAGCGGAACTAATATCATTTAACAAATGATAAATGTTAAATGATGTTAAATGAGAAACTAACAAAATATACTGGCAAAAGAAATTCCTTATTATTAAAAAAATCTTGCAGCAAGTCATGCAGATAAAAGCACAAAAAAGAAAACATCAGGGCACGTCAGCTAAGCAAAGACCTCTCTGAGAGTTTCCGACTAGTACGACACTTGTCTGCTTTTAGAATTTCTAATATCTCACAGATAATTTAGTCCCTTCAAGTGCAGACAAAAAAATAGCAGCAGATAGAGCTACAATTTTCCTCACTATAGGAAAAGGATTTGCAGAAGCACCAGGCATTAGACTGGAGAATCTGGGCTGGTGGGGGGAAAGCAGTTACAAATGCAACAACTACTGGGAAATGACTCAATAGTTGTTTGTGTCTTACACTCCTGACACTGATCTGCTACTTACAGACTTTCTTGGTTTTAATGTTTAGATACTTTTGGCCTTCCTTCCTAATGGTAAAACTACATTACACACATTTTATAGGAGGAGACAATGACCCAGAGGTTTTGACTTGCCAGCTGTAACAACACAAACGAGGGGCAGATCCAACATTTTGAATAAAACACTCTCCTACTTCCAACTCCCACCCACAAACATTGTCTCCTCCTACTAGAACATACATGCAAGCCTTATCTTTTGGGCTGTCCTGCATGCAAGTTATATCATTTTTTCAAACATCATGCTGAATAAATGCACCACTAAAATCACATCCTCTAGAGTGAAGCACAGACTGCAATCCCAGGGTTTGTTGTGCATGACTCACAATCAAGAAATGGCCTAAGCTCTTACCAAGCTATTTAGATAAAGAAGAAAGATACAAAACAGATTCCACGGCCAAATGATGACTCAGGGATCATCTGTGGTACTTAGTCATTCTGAATTAGGGGACAAGAGGATTTGGCCCCAACGGACATTTCAAGTTCCGGAGGATGTTGGATGGTGACAGATAAACCAAACACCCTTCATCCTGTTTTATTTATCTGCAGTCTATCTCGTCAGTCTGGAAGGTCTTCTAGAGTTTCATAGACTTCTGCATTTTCTTTTAGATACTACTGTGTGTAAGCATTATTCAACTAGCACAGCAGGGGAAGGTGTAGTCCTCTTCAGAAAAGGAACAGCAGAGGATAATATAGGGCATCTCTCCACAGGCACCAGGAGGCTACTAGGTCATACATACTCATTGTAAATGTATGTGGCATGGCAGTAGATAAGAGAAAAAATGTGGCTGTCTTCCCAGTGACCTTATGAACTGACAGATGGCATAGCGGTTCACAGTTTCATACTTTACTTTTCCTAACATGGATGTTAGGGGATGAAGGGAGAGAACGAGCTTCCCAAATTAATCTGAAGAGATGTGAGGGATGACACTCAGAGCCGTTCAGATGCACAAAGGGTACAACCAGTCATCGCAATGAAAATCCAACTGAAAATTCCTCAAAGCTATCCCAGCATTTCTTAATGTCCCACACATTGAAGTCTGCATTTTGCTGTGATTCTCTGGTCAGAATTCTTTAGTCACCATCTTGCTCAAATTACTCTGCAGAGCAGCACTGTCTCTCAGCACTGTCAGGCACTGCTTGCTGCCTATTCAAACCAGGCACTATGAGGAAGCTGGTGCAGGAGCTGCAACATTCAGAAGATTCAGTTTTCTCCTCTGACTTTGGCAAGCTGGTCTCTGTTACCTCTCCATCTGCTGCAAGTCTTCCAGCTTGTTTTCAGGCCAGTGACATCAAAGAAATGGTGATCTTCACAGGTTGTGGTATCGGGAGTTATATAAATACGTCAAACTTGAGGAAATATGGGAGAAGCACTTGCTAGAGAAGGCACACTAACATTACGTGAAAAATCCAACTATTTTCCACGCGCTAAGAAGTTACTCCTTTTTTTCTGCGAAAGACCTGAGGAAATTTGCTGGATTACTCTTGGGAATATAAATGCATTTTCAGAGAAAACTAGATATCAATCCCAGAAGCCATTCCCCATTTTGCATCCTTACCCTTAGACATCTGCCTAACCCAGCAGCCAGCCTGGGCTGATGGCCAGTGCTCTTTCATTAGAGGCTGAGCAATCTCATCAACAGCTGGGTAACCAAGTGTAGCAAGTGCAGGACTAAGAAAGTGACAGGACCTGTTAGAATAAGATCTGTTGAATGAAACTATACACTGCTGATGACTCTTAATTTAAAGCCTCAAAACCCATTTAGGTTTGATTGTCAGAATGTGCTGGAAATGACCAGTCTAATTTTATCCCTTACTTCCCCCAGCAGAATCCCTGATCCTCTGTTTTTAACCAGCACTGTGTGAGAGGCTTTGTTCCCTGCTTTACCTTAATTTCCAAAACTTTAATTGAGTTTGGCACTTGCAGGAAGACTGAAGCTGACAACTCGATTGCTGCCATCACCTCTTAAGCTCAAGGGACAGGGGCTAGGGAATCTGTCTGTAGCCCATGCTGTAGCTCTCCACATTGCCTCTCAGTTAACTTCCCCATGGAAAGGACATTCAAAAGCAGAGTCTAAACACAGGGTTTTGTGCTGAGAGCTGCAGTAAGCATAAACAGCATTCCCAAAAACGATGTTTTACCCCTCTGTCTTTGGGACATCTCTGCACTTTTAGCACAGAGACATTGAAGCTGGGGCAGTATAAGGTAACCCAGCACTAGGGATGGCACTAGCATGGAGCAGACACACAGTTGCACCAGCTCAAATACCTGAAGCCTTAACTAATAACCTAAAAATGCATTTTTTGCTTGCAGTCTACAGCCAAAGGTTAATTACAAATCTATCTTTGCAGTCTACAAGTCAAGGTAAACTATCAAGCATGCAGAGCAGCTCAGCTCTATGGTTGGTTGAAGGTAAAATGTAAACTCTGCCCTGAACTCCTGCTGTCAGGCTACAGAAATGAAGTTTCTGATCACAAGCCTTAACCGATATTCTCTGAACTTCACTAACTCTGGCGCATTTCTCAAAACACAGAGACACAGGCAGTGCTTGAAGAAACACAAAATACTTGAGCCTGCAAGACAGAGGCTTCCAGAAAGGCCTGTTATTTAGAAACGGCATCTGGAATGAAAACTCTTCATGTTTAAATAGAAGGAAGGGAAAGTCCTGGAGTGTCTTGCTAAGGAGCCCTCTCCACAGCTGCAAGAAGCACTTGGAAGCATCAGCCATGGCATGAGGCTTCCAACCTCTGTGACAGGATTGAATGGGAAACATTAAGCCTAAGTCCACAATAGTCTCCTTGGTTAATGCAAGGCAGATGAAAAGGTTAGGTATCTAGGAGAAGGTAGAGCTCCCAAACTCACTCTCCACCCCCATCCCCCCTGCTATATACCCTCCAGGCAGGCTGCCAAGTCTTTAAGCCCCACTGCCAGGAAGCTGGGAACTCAAACTAATAAGAAACTGGACAGTTTTTCAATAAAGTATCTTGCTAAAACTAAGACACTTCTGCCATTTTGCAGAGAATGCTGAATCAGCACAGAACATCCTTGCACGGGAAATTGCTCCCCAGACCACTGGCATACTTAGCAAATACTAGACAGTAAGCAGAGGAGAGAGACATGGAGATTTCCCTCAATATTACACACTTTTAAAAAGGCAAAGTAAAATCAAGAAATTAAAACCTCTTGGGATTACCACTGCTCTAAAGAATGAGTTCATATTGTCTCTACTCCCAAATTAGACTTGCTTTAAGCACCACAGCTAAACTCATTATATATTCTCACCAGCAATATGCTATTAATATCAGTTGCAAGCAGATAGCCTTGCCCTGCACAAAAGACAATGTGCTTCTTTCCATTTTAAAATATTAATTCCTTTGTAATGAAGAAAATTCTAAGAGTTCTAAAGCATTCTACAGTGTCAGGAAAAAGGCAATATAACCAACCAGAAACAGCAAAAATGGAAACAAGATTAAGATACTGCAATTCAATTTCCTAGAAAATAATGTGCCACCAGCTGTGTAAACTTTCCTGTAGCTAACACAAATATTCTGAAAACAAGCAGGCAGATGATTTACACTGTAGCCTGTCTCCTCAGCAGTCAGGCCTCCCAAAGAACTCTCAAGTTGTCTCTTAGACTGTACAAGGGCTTTAAAGACAGCCATACAACAAACTGATTTGATTAGCAGGACTCTGAGCTATCTTTAATTTTTATGTTCAACTCATTAACTCTGAGCTCCTGCAGACACATCCAGTACTGCCGCCGCACACACTCTATGGTCCCTGAACGCAACAAATAACCAGCACAGCATGCACTATTCTTCTGGTACACCAGACAAGACACATGCTGACTCGAGCAGCTGGACTCTTTGGTTTTCTCTCCTGAAGAGAGAGGCAAGGGCCTACCTGCTGATTCCAGTGACAGGCACCGTGCATTCTGTAGAGTTTCCTCTTCTGGAAACTATGAAGTGGCCTTGTTCGGGCAGATGTGCTCACATTATTCATGGAGACAGATCTGAGTCTTGTCCTGTCTCTTTTTCTTTTCTTGATGTGCTGATGATCAAGCAACCAGCTGCTTGAAGAGGATACCTCTCTGTTGTCTGAAGCTCTGCGATTTCATGATTAACGAGGGGAGGAAATACAAAACGTTAAATACGCTCCACATGCACAGGCCAAGATTTCACACACTGATTAGCATTAGCTATCTAATTCTAAGAGAATTTTATAAACACTGTTTCAGGAAACTGTGTATGTACTTTCTTTGCTTGTTGATTAATTCTGTGTCTGGTCAGGAAAGGGAGTTCATCATTTTTGCTCACCTTTCTGCTCATGGAAACAAATGTCAAAATGAGGTCTCAAGTATATATCAGGTTTTGTTTTTTTCAAATTCAAGAACTCTCTATCATTTTTAACACTTATGAGTTTTAAGTTACAATTAATATTTCCCTTCAAACTGACATTCCATTCAAGACAGCAGTCATGCTAATGTAAAGGAGACCTAGAGTCCTGTGCTAATAATTTCAAGATTTTCTCGTTTTGTTCAAGAACTGAAACCTAAGTGAAGCTTTCCAAACCAGTGATCATTCAGAAAAGGGGCTGCAACTCACTGTGAAGCATTTGTATCAAAATTAGGAACTCTACACACTTCAAGTGTAGACAGTCAAAATCAAGTGCAGAGACACGGCCAAGAGCAGTAGAAACCCCTAAACAAATGTGTAGAACAACCTCACACTGTTACCACCAACCTACAGCCTGTCTGGTCACCAGAACAGGCAACAGCCCAAGGTAAGAATTCGAAACACTCTCCCATTTGGGTGGGAATGACTCAATTAGAACAGTGAACTTCTCTGTTATAGGTATTCCTGATTTTATTTTGTTGCTGTAGCAACATCTGCTTGCAAAGTTGAAGGCTTGCTGCAATTTATTTTTACAATACTGAAGACCTTGATCACAACTCTGAACTGCCTGAGCAGGGCAACTATACAAGGTATTTTGGCCTTGCTTCATAACTGGTCATCTATCTGCACAAATGATTGTTTTGTCTTATGACAAGTAACAGTTTTATTAGTAAAGTTGTGACACAATAAAACATGAAAACTAATTTGTTACAAGGCCACTTATAAGTCTTTTTTGACAGGTGGCATTCTTCTAACAGTACATTTTTATTAAATAAAAGGGCTTATTATGGAAGAGTGATTAAAAACCATCCCATGCTGTGCCGGAGCAGTAACGAGGCTTTACGGACTTGAATTTGAGCTGTCTTTCTGACACATGAGTACAATCCAATAAGCAACACAGACACATGAAAACAACATGCTAATTAAGAGGGATGGTACAAAGTATTTAAAGGAAAATGTCACTAAGTGCCAAGAAAAAGCCTGAAATACTGAGGCATGACATTCTTAATGTTAACACTGCATTTTTAAGGCTTGAGAAAGAAATACAAGGTTATAGTCGTTGGAAAAGATTTCTTAAAATACTCTCTCTGAATTCTCAATAACATTTTCTAAGTCAGATGGTCCCAAGCTCAACTTCTGGATTTCCACATACCTCTCTCTCTCTTACATGAGAGACAACTTGGACAGATAAATTAGAACAAAAAGCTCCTCAGCCTGGCTCCTCAATTTTTGTGATTCCTGCCCTTGTTCTGGTGGTCTGCCCAAGCCCTTGGTAATTTCTCTGCAGTCTCTGACAATTGCTCCATTAATCCCCCTGTGCCTTGCAGCAACACACCACTCCAGTTTCAGATGAAGAGAGATCTCAGCTTTGTGGCCTGGAGCTCCAGTACATGGCAGTGTGGTTTTCTTGCCACTTTGTGTAAAAGGCTTCCCAATCAAGCTTTGAGTTACCCATTTAGTCTAATCTTAGTCTGAGTGGTTTTCAAAGTGTGATTCTACAGAAGAGCACAGCAAACTGTGGCCACATGTGAAAGTCATGAATTTGCTAGAATGCTCCTTTCAAAGCTCATAGGTTGGCCTTTCTTGCTCTTGACTTTACTTGCAGATGCACGCCTGCACAGTAAGGCGTCAGACAGGCACTATTTGTCCTCAAGTAATCAATTTTTCCTTCCTCTCTTCTCATAAGAAAATGGGCATCACTAGCTTAGGGAACTGCTTCTATGAGCATCTACCTTCATGCAATGCTTCAGGCTAATTTTGGCACCTAGATTCAACTGAGCAGGGAAAAGCCACACAGAAAAAGGACAGCACTAATGTAATTCGACTTTGACAAATGGCAATTCAAGGTTACCCATATTCAGTCAACCAGGAACGGTACCTCCACTTCCACTACGAACAGCTCACAGCTAACTGTGCAATCCCACAGTTACCAACCCCAAAACATCTCATTAGAGATGCTTAGACCTATTTTAAACATGGGCTATTGTGTTTTTCACATCAACAGCCTGCAACTAATTTCAAGAATTTACTTAAGTGAAAATCACTATCATCTGTTTTTTCCCCTCTAAAAACCAAAAAAATCCCCTTACTTTCCATTTGATTTGGATGTCTGCTGTCTGAAATACTGAATACAGTCAGAGTAAGCTCTAGAAAAAGCAAGGGGAGAAGCAGCCAACAATGAAGCTAACTGCAGCATGTAAGTTAATTATTAACTATTAAGTTAATGCAATTAATTGAACACAGAGCTACTATAATGACAAAATACTACCAAAAACCTGAGACATGCTCAAAAAAACTCCAGAAGCAGGAGGCAGTGAATTTCCCTGCAGGATTCTCATGATAACCACTCTATTTCATGCATCTCTAATGAACAGTATTTATTTGCAGATTTCCAAGCACTTCATAAGCAGCAAAAAATTAAAATTAACTGTTTAACTCATGTTTAAGACAGCATCTAGAAAGCCCCAAAGTCTCTCAGATTCCCTTCCAACACCTAACTTGCTAAACTCCCGTTTAGAACTACGGCGCTGAAAAAAATCTTCCAAGTCCTAACATTTTTCTTTGAGCTTTTATAGGTCATGAGTAGAAAACAACCAACCTCAGAAACAATGGTCCATGAGCAAACAACATGTTACTCATGAAATGGAAAGGCTAACTTTGGATAGTGCCTAATAAATAAGAAGAGAACTGGCTTGAAATTACATCATAAGAGTCTCTCATTATGAAGTCAGCTTCTCCTAAAACATTTTTAAAAGCAGGAATTCTTCCTCATCTGTCTCATGAAAAAGTCACAAACCCAAGACACAGCCAAAATTACTCTATTCTTCCACATACTCATCTGTATTAGCAACCCCTATTTCAGGGCTATTTTTATTCCACATCTCAGAGGAATCTTCTTGCTTTCCCCTACATCATCTATAAACAATTGATGTATCAGGAGTAGGGATGTTACATGCCAGGACCTCTTCATCCTTAAATTTAGGGCAGAATCAAACAATCACTGTGGAACAGACGGCAGCTAAAGAAGCTGCCCATCCAAGCTGCTCATTATAATCTCCTTGTGGGAGGCTACAGCCTCTGCAGCAAAGCTGAAACAGACGGCATGGCCAGCCCTTCTTGGAGCTGGGAGCCAGGGAATTATGTTCTGCTGCACACTCTGCCATAAACACCCCAGCTCTAACTGGGAACAGTTTCTTCATCCACCTGATCTTAATTAAGACCTGCGAATAACAGCAACCTGTCCATCCTCGAAAACAGCATTACAAGTATCTCAGGAGAAATATCCAACATAACCAGATCTTTTGTAACTGTAGTCAACTACCTTAATGTTATTTTGAAACTAATACTTATTACAGCCTGTACTATACTTAAAGTCTTTGAATAAAAGATGGAATTACCAAGTAGTATGGACTAGCACTGAGAAACTCTTTTCTAAAATACTAGGTTCAAGCTACAGTCATCCTGGAAAGTATATCCATCCAGAACAAAATACCTTGAATCGAAAATAATATCTCCAAATTCCTGAGAATGTAGGTGGCAAAGATAAACTTGGCCTTTTATTGAAGACTGATCTGCTTAAAATTAATGAAGTTGCCACCTGACACTGACCTCTGCTGAGACACAGGTGAGATTGCTTACATATTCTACTAACGTAGGTTGCCAGTTTTCCAGAAATAAAGCTGTACTTGTTATGACAGAATGTGCTAACTCTCAAAAAATCAGAAGTGTGTTTCTGTATTCTTTCACTACTTCAGATTCATCTTGCCAGTACTTAATGTAGTTACAGTCACTACACTTTAATGATGTCTTTAGGAACAACACAAAACCCTACTATTTTCAACCTTACAATCAAGACTTGACTTCTCCTGAAGCCTGCAGAAAGCAGGTCTCTCTTCCTGATTTAATACTTTAATGATTATCAGTTTCATATAGACAACTTTACCAAAAGTTATTCTCAAAAAAAAAACCCAAACCCAACCACACTGTCACCTACCTGAAGGAGATGCCATTGACCAGCTGTCTGTGCCTACAGGTCTTGGATGAAAGAGATGAAGAAGCTGGAGACAGATTGAGTGGAGCAATTAGGCTGCTGATGATTTCACTCAGTTGTGCGCTCTGGGGGACAAAAAAAAACAAAGAAAAAGGTAGTCAAGGCTTTTATGCAGACTCCACTGCTCAAAGATCCTGGGTTCTTGCTGCTTTCCTACTTAGGATTCCAGTCCCATACATCATGAAATAATCATATTTAGTTTCTTCCTGTAAATAACTATGTTAGCATGGTTTTTCTTTCACAATTATTATGTTTAACTCTACCAAAACCCAAATAAAACACCAAAAAACCACCAACACAACCCTGAACATTGTTTATACATTTGAAGTAGTACCCCAAACACAGCACAGATCTTAGTATTGTAACCAAAGGTCTTTAAAAGGGAAAAAGAAACCAGAACACTTTATAGCTGATATTACAACAGCTGCAGCCAGAGCTGCTAACTGGCCATTTGACAAGCATTTCAACAGGGGGGGAAAAAAAAGGTCAACTCTATTTATCGTACATTTTGTTCACTCAAAGTACTTTTGTTCTTAAAAGAATCCTCTGCATTGCTCACTGTAGTTTGACAAAGGTGTTTTTATAAAAGGAAGTGTAACTACATGAGGACTATTGTAACAACAGACAGAATGGACAAAATCATCTGGTATCTTCAAAAATAGTAACAAGAGCCACCACCATCCCCTCATCCTGCAAAAAACCCTGACTTTCAGAACTGACCCAAAACAAATGAAACGAATATAGCCAATTTCTTAAGACTAAGAATTACTCCTTGCAAAGCAATGAATTGTGGACTGACTCCAAATAACATTTCACAATGATTTTTTGTTTTAAATGTCAGACTTTAAAGGCTATTCTCACAATAATGTTGCTTTCTTAGAGGATATTGTGTTCTACACACTGAACAGAAATTAAATGTATCTGAAATGATATATTTCTTTTTCTTAAAAAAAGAGCTTTTGCATGACTTTGTTGGATTTTCATTCAGAACTAAGAATGTTTAAAACATGAATTGCTAAAGGTTACCCAGTAAGTTTTCCTTACAATTTGATTTTAAATTTACATTTTACATTTATGCAGAGAGTGGAAGAATTATTTTTCTCCATTTTATTACAACTCACATACTTTCTTTTAATGTTTAAGTGATGCGGTCAGGTAAAAACTTCACATCAGAATAAAAAATTCAGGGATGGGTACTAAAACACAGAAATAGCAAGTCAATTAGAAAAGGACTGGACAAAACCAAAAAGATACCAGTAAAATAGTTAGAAGATCGATTTAAAAATTTCAACAGAATTCATTCTGTGAGGAGCAAAGTCTCTTCTGAATATAAAAGCATGAAGACAATGGCAGACTTCCAAAAACAAAAGGAAAAACACACATGTAACTCTGAAAAGGACTTGAAAACATAAAAATTGCCATCCTTAGTCACTTTTATTCTATATGACCTTTTTTTTTGTTCTCAAGTAAAATTACTTATTTTAACAAATAAATACTCTAACACCAGACTGAAGAATTATGTGGGAATATCTGTAGATGTACTTCAGCCTGAAGCATTGCTGCTCCTCACACTGAACAAGAAATTCAGACTTTCAGGGTTAAGAACAGAACTGATAGTCAGAAATTAAATCAAACCCCAAAGGTTTCAGTCGTGTAAAAGGGGAGAGATCCAATGTGATCTGTGAGATGTGTTAGATGAAGAACACCTTTACTTCTAAGCAATTTTCAGATCATCAAAGTTCCTGGACCCCTTTGTGGCTACTTGGGGACCAGAAAACAGACCACTATCACTTCAATTATCAAAAGTTTTACTGGAATTTGCATTCAATTCTCAAGGCCCCCACTTAAAGAGGGCCATTCACTACATTCTAAAACACTCTTTGGGTTACCTTATGCAATTGCCAGCACTGAGCATATAAATTTCCTGTTTCATTGCTTCCTCACTCCTGCCCGTGGTGGTTAAGATTTATCAACCAGGGGAAGCATTTTAAGAACAGGAAAGTATGACTATCAAATAAGAAAAACTGGCACAGAGATTCAGGAACATGCACTAGTACTTAATGCTACTACTTTTACCTTTTAAAAAATGTGCGTATGACCAGGAATTTGCATAGAGCAGCAGAGCAACATACTAATGCCCCAAGGTGGCTTTGTCATGTCTGTTTTACACAAACTGCAAAAATTCATTCTGAAAAACAAATTTCCAGTACCTCCTTCAGCAATGTGATCCTACCACATCCTTTATGTACTTTCAAGCAAAGCAAAACCCTGCTGGAGTCTACATGGTACTGCCTGGAACCAACCATGGAAACAGCCAGCTTCGAACACCACGAAGCAAAACTCCACTTACAACTACGCCTCCACTGCACCTGGTATGTACCTGGAATTCCTCAGCTCCAAACCGGAGTCCTACAATGTTTCAAAAGGCACATAGTACTGTGGTTTTTTGGTGTGGTGATTTTTTGGTTTTGGGTTTTTTTTGATGGGCTTTTAAAAAATTTTGTTGTTGTTGTTGTTTTTTAAATTTAAAAGTGCAACATATCTCCCATCAGCTGTACTCTTTTGTCTCACATTAAGTACTTCCTGAAACAACCTGTGGCAACTCTACACTGACCCTGACTATAAAGCAGGGGCAGGTTTGTGGATGGTTTTGAGAGGCTGTTATGTGTCCACTTGGAGGGAAACAAAGCGGTAACACAAACACGTCAGAAATAAAAGGTTAATTTGTAAACCTGCTGTACAGTGCAGTTATTTACGCCCTTCAGTTAATCAGCACCCACTCCCAGGACTGCAATTTATCGTTCGTTTTGGAAGTCATCACCATGGAATCTCTCCTATTTCTGAAGTCAGTCATTTGGCTTAACTGACAACTCAGTGTTTTTTACTTTACCTGTTTTTCTATGTTTCGTAAAAGCAGAGTAGGACTGCTGGGTGACATTTCAAAGTCATGTTCCGGCAAAGAATCCTGTCTCTCAATGGCAGCTTGCGAATTCCCTGTGGCGTTTAATAAAGCTTCTTGGTCTGTCAGTTGTATTTGCTTCTTCAAAATGTCTTTTGGAAATGGGAATTCTTCTAAGACCACCATCCCCTAGACAACAGCAATTGAACACAGTTGACAACGGATTAACCCTCCTAAATAATTTTTAAGGGACAGTCAAAGCTGGCACATCCCTCTTAAATCCTCCCAACAACATTCAAGCACTTAAGGTAGATTTTAAATACACTTAGCAGCTAAAATGTGGAAATGCTAGGCATTTTTATTAATAAAAAGCTGCATCAATTATGCTACTGCTTGTAACATCAATCACTCCAGTGTTATACCACAACTTAAACATCTGTGCCAAAATTCAAATCAGAAATTCATACTTATTAAAGTATTATATGATCATCTGCCTGCTGATTTAAGATGAGGTTTCTCTGTAAGAAATGACCACCCTTTGATCTGAACTTGGTTTTAGTCTTTGCAGTCAATAAATTTTGTTGGAGACATTTTAAAGTGCTCTATTTCTCTTATTCCTATCCATGTTCTAAGCAAAATATCAAGCCTGTTATTTTTATGAAGCAGAAATTATACAATTCTAAACAAAAGCCTTTTACAATTTAATAACTGATTTTTTTAAGGTGGGTATTTTTAGAGTCTCATAATTAGAAGCAATTATCCTAAATATTCTAGCACTCTCACTGCTTTTCAAGACCATCTGCACAAATGTGGTATCAGATGTGCTGTACCATCTAGAACACCACCTAATAAGACATATAACTTTATGTGGTAGGGAAATAACAGTTACATGAATGAACCTAGAAAAATTATATCTCTACTGTGTTTTCCACATGACAGATTAGAAAAATAGAAGTGTCTAGTACAATCCTAGGTAATGTATCAGCTGGTTAAAGAACTTAAAATGTTAAACAAAATAAAAGCAAAAATAACCTGGTGAGAGTCAAGCCCAGTCCTTAAATAGTCCCTTGGTTTGTCATTACCTTGAACAAATAAATTTAATACCAGAAAAGGCTATCAAACCTCTCCAGGCTTCTTCCAAAGAGAGAGGGAAAGAACTTGCTTTTAAGTACTAACTGTTACTCCAATATCAAGCAGATTGAAAAGAATGGGACCATTCTATTACTGACTCAAATCTGTCTTTCTAATGAGAATATTCCACTCAATCAAAGAACAAGGAAGCCCTACTGCTCTCAAAGATCCAGAGGTGTTACTTCTGTGCGTGTAGAGATGAAGAAGACACACTGTAGGAGGCCAGGAAACATCCCACAAGTTACTCATCTCCCTTCCTATTGCACTATGGTGCTTAAGGAGTGGCATTTAGCTTGAAATCTTTGTTCCCTGGCTATGAATCACCTTTTTTTTTCCACTCAAAACACATCAAAACCACTCTGAAACCATTAAACACAGTGTACAAATTCTAAGGATACTGTGTAACTCCTTTGCAGCTACTAAATGAAAACAAAAAGCTCTTCTGTCAGCCCACATGTCCTTCCATAGCTGCTGCACTGGTGTACTATAAACATGTACAGCAAAAAAAAATTCCCATGTGAAAAAAATAGGTGCCTGCCTTCACTATGGGACACAATGCCAAACACTAAATACCACAGCTGGTAAAAGAGGCATGAAGTCTCAGAAAGGAATGTCACTAAAAATCTCCACCAGGAAGATGACTTGGCTCCAAGCCAACGTACCACCTAATGCTAAGAAAATGCATGACTAAAAGAATGTTTTTCCTCTTATTTCTCTGATATTTATTTCTCAATCTTCTGGAGTTCATCTGACTTACACCATCATAAAGGCTGACAGCTTTTGGGTATAACAGTGTGTATGAATCTGGTATTTAGAACAATACCAAAACCGGCATTCTCACCCTTCACCAAAATAAAAAATCTGCTTTCACAGACCCTTAAACAAATGCTCTTTAATTCCTTGTAAAGAAAAACCTGACTGGGGACAAGCTGGATATGAAAAGAAGGGCTTTGAGAGCAAAAGGGGAAGATGGAATAGTTTTTCTTTATGTGTTCAGAGGGAAATGCTCTCTGAGGTGATTTTCCTCTCCTCTTAAGCTCCCTCTTAAGTCTCATGTTCAGCCACATAAACTCAAGCATCTTCTGGCTCCTCTCAGCTGTGCTTATCTGACCCCAACACAGACCAGAGAACCTACATGAGGCTCACCGATGAAGAGTCAGAGCCCTCCTCTAAAACCGCTCACTATCACACCACCTCACACAAGTTTGGCTTCTTTTATGTGAGAATGACCTGAGGAACCTATTAAATTGATAGCTAGATTACTAATGGTTTAGGAATGTCACCTTCCCACTGTCTAGCCAGTTCAATTTACAAAAAATAGTACATGAATTACACACACTGGAATTTTAGTAATAATTAATCCTTGACCTGTTCAAAGTGCTGTACAAACATTAACCAGCTAATCCTCAGAATAAACATGCACTGCAAGTAACAAAAAACCCACTCTGAAAGCCCACAATACAAAAATTAATAACCAACCATCCCACCTGAAAAGCTAATCTTGCCTCTCCTGCAGTGTGATAAATGCAGTACTGTGTGCTGGGCCCCTGAAAGCCACTAACAAAGTCACTGTCACAGATACTTAAAGGTAAGAGTTCCCAAATCCCAGGCCTATACTGGTGCCTTTAGGGTATAGCAGTTTCTAGCTCCTGACGTCTTTCCCATTAAACCCTGCAAGTGATCGCCTGCACAGACACAAGAAGTCTAGGGCAAAACAAACAACAGCAACAAGGAACCAAATACATAAATATTACAAGAAACACTGTCAAAAGATGACTGGAACAGGCCATTTATGAGCTTACAGACAATACCTTGGTGGCACGTATCTGCCTGTGAAGGTCAGTTAGTTGTTGGATTTTGTATTCTAGTTCTGAAATCTGGGCTTGAAGCCATGTCCAACGGCTGCCAATTCTAGCTCTGTCTGCAAGCCACTTCCATTCAGAAGTATAGCTGCTGTGAAGACAAAATGCTGGTTAGTCCAAAAATAAAGATAACCACATTTGCACAAGAACATTTTTGACAGCTGCTCTGCCTCATGTTGCAAGCATCTCAGTTGCTTTCAGAAGATATCTGATTATACCCATCCAGTTTCACATCAGCTTATTTCTGTAGCAATAGAACTTGCCCAAACCAGTACAATCCATGCTCACTGGCTATTCCCACACTAAACTAGTTTTTTCTTCTGGATTATAAAACTCAGAGCTGGATAAACTACCAAACTATATCAGCTAAGGCTGATTACAGATGTGTAAAGAATTCCAGTAACTCCAGAACTCCACCAGCAAGAATCCAAACTCTTACACCACACTTCCTCCCACAAGCTTTCACAAATATTGGAATTTAATAAAACACCAACCAGCAATGACCAGCTAGATATCAGGTCACTGCCCAAAAAAACAACTAAGTGGTTTAGATTTCTTTTATTTAAGCTGTTTTATAAATATCTGTGTCAGTTTAATATGGTCAGGTCACTCTTACTGCTGTTTAAAATGCTTTTTGTAACACAAAAAATATGCCTCCTGGTACTTGAAATTGTGAACTTGAATCATAGTTTTATTACATGAAATTCACCACTGGTATCAGCAAACATTACTCAACCTACATATTAAACAAATAAATGATGAAGCCATAACATGCAACAAACAATCTTAATATTCAATAAGTTTAAGCAACACAGACAATACAATACAGTATTTTAGTATATAACTTCCACTACTGTGCTAGCATTAACTAAGTTTGTTTATTTATTTACAGAAAACAACAACCCCAGTGAAGGGGTCAAGCCGTTTGTCACAGCTAACTTAAAAGAACAAAAATCACACTTCTGGAAAAGAAGTGCTTTTCCTCAAGTTATTGGGATAATTACTGGATCTGAATTCTTGATGACAGTATAAGTTTTGCACATGCAGAGTACATGATCTCCTTTTCCCCAGGCAATGAAGAGCACTGAAGTACCACAAAAGATACAAGAAAAAGCAGATGCCATTGAATTGGCACAGGAATTTTACACAAGAGAAATTGTTTCATGCAAAATTTTGTGTCAACTACTTCAACAACAAAGAAAGATAATATAGCCCCTGGCAGGAGATGCTAGACATGTCCTGGCATGAGTAGAGAAATCATCAAGTTTGAGAATCCTAATATTTTCAAGGTTAATATTATAAAACATAACCCAAAATTTCAGGACTTTCAGTCTAGTTTAGGTATCATAAATAGTAAGAACAGACACAGTCTCTGGTAGGTTACCACTAAAATACATAATCTTCTCCCTTTTTAACATTAATTATCCTCCCACATAATTTAACACCAGTTTAAACTCTCTCCTACACAGACAAAATGAACATATGAAATTAGACAGGAGATTGAAATGTCCCATTTAAATCCAAATTCTTTGAGGAAGCAATGTGGCTTACTAGCAAAAAGAAACTCAAAGAACTCTGTAAATATATATAATAGTAAATTACTTACAATTTACATATGCTACTAGTAATTTTCTCCTAGGAAAAAAGGTGTATGAATTGATCTTGTGAAAATCTATTTTTCTGAAAACCTCTTTTTATTTCTCTTTATTTTCCCATTATTACCAGCAAAGAGTGAAGAGTCACAATTACTTACGCTTTAACCAGGTCTTCCAGACAAGAACTTCTCTGGGATTGACCAGTTTTGCACATTTGCACTCCTGGAAGTCATAAAATACACTTTGCTGGGAAAGGAAGGGAATCTGAATTCCAAGTTTGTAATTAAATGTGTTCACACAAGCGTGGTGGCTGGAATAATTAGGATTTGTCTCAGGACTCTGATCTGGCAAAAAGTTTGTCCTAAGAAAGAACTGCTTAATAAGTCTATAAAAACCCCTTAGTTAATAATTTTAACAAAAAAAAGTTAAAGAGGAATAAAGAGGATAACCAAGAAAAACCCAACTGGAGTACTGAGGTGTTTATTTCTGCTCCTTTCACAAAAGACAGTTGAACAAACAAACAATGAAACCCCACAAACCAGGGCATTGTAACAAGAAAGTCAAGGTGAAAGGAAATAAATCACCTGGACAGATTCACCTCCCAAACTAGATGCAACAGTCTGAGGAGAAAGGTGAGCTACACTCAAACAGACTGAAGAGAAGCAGGCGGCAAATGAGAAGAAAAGCAAGGTATCCTATACAGCTGGGAAACAAGAAGCAGAATGGAAAGGGCCAGAGCTGGTCTTATGTCGCCTACACTGCATGAAATCAGCACGGCATAAGGGAATCATAATCAATACCGAACCACAGCGGACAGCAGCAGGACTATTAAATGTTGTAACCTCTGTATATTAATGTCTTACAACAAGCATCCTCCGCAAAGTCACATCACAAGTTATTTTTCAAAAATGAGTTTGCATTTCTTTTTTCCTTAAACACAGTATTTAATCTTGAATCAATAGCTTTCACTGTTAAACATATTACATACATTTGGCTAAAACACGATGCAAATATTTCTCAAGGCTTTAAATTTTATTATATAATTAAAATAATGGCATTTAATTACACTGTGTAACGATGTCTTTAGGCCTCGCTCTAAGGAATGGTTTCCACTGAACTAAGCACAAACATTTTATGCTCAGGCCAAAGGAAGCAATTTTAGCTTCTCTCTTTTGCCAGCCCCATGCTCAGTGCCTGCTCAAAGACTTGGACAGCTACATGGTGACATGGATTAGAGAGTTGTTCCTGGTTAATTTTAACTTCAGGGGTAGCATGACAGAAGCAAATTTAAGTCTAGATCCCTTCCCCAGTTTTGATACGCTGCAGACAGGATAAGAGATGGAAGCATTGCTGAACTCTGTTCCCACCCCTGTCACTCCTATTTGTTTGATCTTGCATTACTTTTTACCATCATTGCCTCTAAGTCTATTCCTCTACAATTTTTTTAGTAAAGCTTATAACTCCTAAGGAAGATAAAACTACTATGAGCTATTCTCACACTCCTAAAGTGAACTGTTTGCATGCCAAGTAGTAGCCACTCAAGTGACAACTGGTAACTTATTTCTGCAATAAAAAAACCCAAACCCGAAACAAAACCCAAACCTGTAAATCTGCTCCTGGGATGCGAGGAAGTAAAGTTTAACATTCACTCAGTAAAGGAAGTTGTTTCAATGTGGCTCCAGTGAATTTATTAATTCTGTGAACCCAGGGAGGAAAAAAAACCCAACAAAAAACCAACCACAAGCAGTTACAAAAATAACCAGGCCTGTCACTGAAGGAGGAAGTCAGAAGCAGGTGCTCAAGTAGAAGCTCCTGCTCTTGTTTTCTGTTGGGAATGAGACAAGAAAAAAGAAGTTTCTGTCTGTCCCACTTCCTGTGTGCTCCTTTCACAAAGCATCATTACTTGGTTTCCGTGCTTTTGACTCTAACATACATCTTCCACAGGAATTCCAAAATCATTCTTCTGCTGGCAACTCAATATAAACCATGTAACACCAGCAAAGTTTCTCATGTTCAGTACTGTAGTACAGTGGAATAGTAAATTTGCATATAAACACTGCTCTTGCAATAACTCTAGATCTGCAGATGATCTCCTGCTGAGATGATCTGCATCTCCTCCTGCAGATGATCCTCCTCATCCAGAACTATTAGAATCGGAAGAGAACAGAGCAATACTGACTTTGTACGAATAAAACATCTCATTTAAATTGCCCGAGAATTGCATTAGGAGCAAAACTTGTTTCCATGTGAAATACCCGCCTGCATTTCTGTTTTGGTTGGACTGCAGGTCAATCCTGCAGAACTTGCAAGAGAAGGAAAGAAAAGAAATGCAGAAGAACAAGGCACAAGGAGCACAGACACAAATGCTGACAAAGTATGATCAAAAATGTAACTAAGAGCAGACATTCAGGCTGTATTGGGGCATCCCGAAGTATGGAAAAGAATTCAGCTGGGGATCATCAGCAACAGCAGAGGCAGTATAAGCATTTCATCAAACCTACTTGCTTCTGCTGAGACTGAGGAGGCAAGTAAAGAGCACTAAGTGCTGCAATTACAGTTGGTACTGTTGCCGGAACTGAAGGAAGTTTTCAGCCATGACGTAAGGACAGAATACACAGATGAACCCCTGAGCACTTTCACCTTCCCCCAAAGAGAAACACTGAGAACAAATCATGTTTTTACATAACCAAACCAATGTTGCAGAATATGACAGGATGATCAGAAGTATTTCCAGTGCCTCCATTGTGTTTTGGGTGACTTTTATGTTTTCCCCATAGCTAAGATCAGCCTGTCTCAAAAAAAAACAAACGCAGGCAACCTAACTGAGTGCAAAGGGGAACAGCTAATCAAGACAAAATTGCTGTGCTACACACATTGCTGTTTGGGGCTTGTGTGTGGGTTTGGGGTTTTTTTGGTTACAGGAGAAGATGTGGAATTTAAATGTTTAAGACATTTTATAAGCAAACAAAACAATAAGCCTAAAAACAGTTCATAAATGATGAAGGAGAAACACAGTGCTGTTTAAAACGCACAACACACACAGAACCTGGGATTGATAGCAAGTATCCTCGAAGTTTTGTTCAACTGGGTATGCTGAGCATCTGAAAGAGTATTTTAGAGTGCGCAGCCCTGTGCCCATGGCAAGATTCTCCACAAGTATCCTAAACGCTGAAAATTAAAAGGGAATTAAGAACTCCCAGCTTCATAACTCCCAGTGAGAACAAGTAGTGTGCCCTACCATGACATGTCTGCAGGGACAATAACAGGATGCTTCCTGCTGAACAGGAAGGGAGCATGCGTGCAACAGACGCACATCAAAACTCAAAAAACACATCTGCCAACCTGTAACACAGTCACCTTTCAAAAGGCTTTAGAAACATCAACATTTTCAAGTAACAACACTCTTAAATACACACAAGGCAGAGAGAGAGGCACTCACACAGTGTGAGTGGGAAAAAACAATCTTCCAATTCCAAAATTCTTCATTAAACATAAGAATGGCCGTTATTCCTGACATCACCTCACACTTCTGCTCAGTCTCTCAACATGGGGTATTTTGCTGTTTCTGCTAGGTGATGTTCCCTTCAATTTAATCCACATTGTTCTGGCACCCAGCTTGCAGGTGATACAGCCCTAAAGTGACCTCTACCATGGCTGCTGGTTCATCTCCTCTTGCTGGGATCTCCTGGGCTAACAGAGGCCTATTGCAAATCACAGCAGTGAAGTATTCGGGAGCAAGAAGCAACTCATAAACCACAAAGCGACTCTACCCCCAGGATAAAGAGCTAATCACCCTACTTAGTGGGAGTCACTGAAAACAATGGCAGGAGTTCATTGTTTTTATGAACAACTGATCTCTGGAAATTGAAAAGCAAAAAGAAATCAGAAGGTTCTCCAGTCTTTAAATCCCATCCAGACATCATATGACTCATCATGAAATTCATGAAACATTGGGAAAAAACCACTCATCCCCCAGTTCTCTTGGGAAGCTTACTCAGTTGTACAAAAACACAAAATATTCTTTACATGGTAATCTATCACAAATGCTCCACAGCATACTCGTGTGGTGGGAGTCCCTCCAGGACTGGAGCTGAAAGCTGTGAACTTCCTCAGCCACCCCTCATTTTACACCACCATTACAGCCAGTTCTCTGACTACACATGGTAAAGCCCAAAAAGCAACTGTACTGAATACAAGCATTTTCTTGCAAGCCACTAATGTGGGCCCAGGACTTCCAACACCTTTAGCCAATGTGCCGGAGAAATTCACCATGTCCATTTTTCTAGTCTCTGAAGATACTGACAGTAAGTAAGAGATTACCTACGAAGACTAGAAGATGATATAATGTAAAATATTCAAATTAGGTGAATTCAGATATGCTTGTATTTTAGATAACTTTATCTAGATTTTACCCATGAGATAAAAGTGTGCCCACTCCCAATCAAAACCTCCAACACTTGTAATGGCTGAACAAATATGTCCAACTATGAAATGACCTGTAAATGCTTTCTCAAGGACTAATTCTTCCAGCACACCTACATAATGTTTGTTTTCAGAATGAACTAACTTGTTGCTGTTGAAGTATTAATTCCTCTGGATCAGTTAACTGTTAAACCCATAATAACTACATAACTAAAAAAATCCAGTGAGTACTGTTTTATGAATGCAATCTCTTCCATGCATTCCTGAGTGTAAAACTGATTAAAAGAAACTATAACAATATCTGCCTGCTCGTATTATAGCTGATCAACAGAAAACCACTATTTACTGTTGCGGTTTACTCTCAGCCTTTGCTCAGACTATCCAGAAGCAATATGCTGCTGTTTTGGGATAACCAACACCAAACCAAGCTACGCAGCCCCTGCCCCCACTCCCACTCCAGGAAATCAATCAAGGGAATTTTTCTGGTACTCAAAACTAGCCTGCAATCTCTGTGAAGATCTGCAGCCAGGTCACCCTTCTGGAGCCTTCCAAGTTGGTATCTCCTTTGGTGTTTAACAGAAGTTTTTACCTGGCAGACATTTTCCTGAGAAACACTACATAGCTTCCCAAAACATGGGTTACAGCTCTCCCTATCATCTACAGACATCAGCAACTGCTTATCACAACAACTTCTGGCACCCATGCCTGGTCCCATATTAGAAACTGAACTGTTACACTTGCACTGAATTGTTAACTCGACTTAGGGACACTATAAATTAAAAATTCAGCTTCTTAAAGGATCTGTTACAGTATTTTATCTTTCCAATGGCTAGCTTCAGAACCTGGTAGATACTTTTCATCTCCAACTCTATTTACATAATTCTTTTATAATTAAAGGGCCAAATGGGTTAGCAAAGGTGGAGTCAGTCAGAATATTAACTGCCCAAGCAGTAAAAACCTGCAAAAGGTAAACAACTAGCAGCATTTCCTCCAAATAAAATAAAAAACCCCAACCATGCTGTCAATTGAGTACTTGCCAATGGCTTTAGTTAAAAATATTTTAATACTAATTTTTAAGATTCTATTGTCTGCTCCAGCACCCCAGCATAACGTACATCAGTCCAACGTGAAACAGAGAAGCGGATAGTGCCAAAATGCAGAGAAAGAAACTTCAAGAAAGTAGGGCTGCCTAGAAACAAGCTTCTTTTCTTGCCTTTGAAATGGCACAACATCAACAGACTAACAACAAAACACCAGGAACACAGGCCTAGAAATTCTAAGTATTACACAACTGCCCTTGAAAAAGAAACCAAGTAGTGCTACGTCTGTAGCCCATGCTCAACATAAAATAAGGCAGAGCTTACAAAAGACATTCCTTGAAAAATTTGTACAAATGGAACATTATGACAGCACCCATGCAGCATATCAATGATGTCTAGCCACTGAAACTTACTCCAAAATTTGTATGTATGTTCTTTCAAGGAAAAGATGGGTATTTGTGTATGCCCCAACTCCATCTCGTAACTCAGTGTGTATATATATATATATATATAAAAAAAAATATATATATATATATAAAATCAGATTCTTATATATTTTATAAAATGTATAAGAACCATATTCTTTTTTGAGACATTTTGGACAACTAACCATTGGAAGCAGCACTGGAAATCAGCAACAGGCTTTTGGTAGTGGAGGGGTTACAGTTGTACAGAGCAGTGCCAAACTGCCCCAGCAGGGACTGCCAGAAGAGTCAGGAGGGGCTGTGGTAGGTGAGAGCAATCAGGTGATAAAAGAGGAGCAGCAGCAGCAGCAAAGCTACCACACCACACAGTGATGTCCATGTCCCACTGCTGGGAACACTCCTCGCATGGGGGGTGCTGCGGGGAAGGGGGTAATGGGAGAGCTGGCAGAGTGCTCCTCCAGCTGGGAGGGCAGTTGGGCACATCTGGCAGGGGTCCCATTTCAGACCCTGACCTGGACCCACCCGACGTGTGGGATCCAAAGGAAGCTGCAGAGAGGCTGTGCTGAGGGTCAAGCCTCCAGGCCGGGAGCCCACAGCAGCAGAGCCCGGCAGGGACCACAGCAGCTGCACTGGGGTCATGGGACACCGTGGTACAGGAGAAATCCAGGCTGTTAGGCCCCCCCAGCTGCTGCAGGCCGTGCTGTTATTAGGTAATGGAAGAGGAACCAAAGAGAACTTGGCTGGCTGCTTCGCAGGGTAAGGTCCTTCTGAGATTAAACCCCGCGATTCAGTCTGCAGGGACAAGGGGTGGGGAGAGTAATGAACGTAGCTTTGAACAGTTTGGTATTTGGGTGTTTTGTAGGAGCATGGGATCGAATTTCACTGAGTTTTACTGCTCAGTCTACTCCGTGGCCTGGGAAGAAAGGGAGTTTATAGTGCACATATATTCAAACAGACTTTCAGGTTTTTTTTCCAATACCAGAATCAGTAATTAAAGGCTTGCTAATTGAAAATTGATTTAAATCCCCCAACAGAAAACTTCTTTTGATTCATAAAAGCTAGGCAAAGTGTCTGGATGAAAATAAAATAATTTACAGCCGTATCAGTAAAAGAAGAGCACAGGTCAATATATTTAAATCTGACATCTAACATCACATTCCTAACCCATATTTAGCAGTATGAATGAAACTCTGTTACAGGAGAGCATTCCTACTTTGGGAAGTCTTTATACACACTTTTTACTTCATGTGAAAAGGAAAGCATTTAAATGATTTCCTGTATCAGGGGCCCATGTATGCTGATTTTCAAAGGCACTGGATGTATCCCTTTGAAGTAGATTCTCACAAAATCAATGTTAGCTATAAACCAAAATAACACTACCCTTGCTTTACAAGAAGTTATAAAGACAGTTCATTGTTGTTTGTAAACAAATCTTTTAATTAAAACAAACACATTTCACAGCTTAGTGAAGGAAAAAAGCTAGCCATAAAACACTGATTAATCAGCAGTTGACATCAGGCACCGAATTGTGGTCTCCAATTTAATTAGGCATACAAGGTTATATATGTAAACACGTGTCTGCTTATTAGATTTGCTATTCTACTACACTATGTTGACTGTGTATTAAACAGTTATTAAGAAGAGTAATACCAAGTTTTTATTTAATATGAATTCAACACCTAACTTAAAAGATTTGACATTCCTGGCTCCAAGTTTCTCTTGCAGGTTAAAACCTGTCAAATCTTCTGCCTTTCACTAAAACCTTTCAGTCTGCCTTCAGCAGCTGCAAAAATATTAACATAATTACAGGTTAGAAATCAGGATCCCCACTCACAAGAACATTACTCTGGTATTGTGAGGCCAAAGTCTTGCTCAACAGCAAGTTTTTATTGCTGTAAATGAGATCTCTAAAGCAAAACAGTAATTGTATGTGGGACCCTAAAGTTATAAATCCATCTTATGGAAATCCAACCAAGTGAGGTTAAATATATTCTGAAATAATACATGTATCCCTAGAGCGAAAACAGAAGATAATATAAAGCTATCTTTTCTATCATTCTCCTCCCATATCCTGGTGATAGGAGCCAAGAACTGAAAGAATGGAATTCTTGAAAAAGCAACATATGAAACATTCTTAAATCAGCATATTATTAGAACCAATTATTAATCTTCTATGCAAATAGGACATTTCCTGGACTTATAAGCTAAAAAGTTCTTAAAAACTGTAAATAAATTGGGGTTTGTGCTTAAGAGCGGCATTTAGTCCTGGCAGACTCTCTTCCTCCCCTTCCCAAACCCATAATTCAGTTCTCGTATCAGGTATGAAGTGAAATTACAGCTCAGTGTGGAAAATTAGGACCTGACCTTGCAAAAACAAACAGCTTCCTTTTATAACATGGCTCGAAAACTTGCAATAAACTCTGTCCCTTAAGCAGTGCCACGTATAGCCAGGCCTGCAGAATTGCATTGATGTTGCTCAGTTAGCCACTAGCAAAAATGCAAGAAAAATTGAAAATAATCAAGAACAAAAAGATTAGATCTGAAGATACTAGCCATAATGTTTTCTTCCTTCCTGTATTCTCTCTGCCTTAATGCTCCCCTCCCCATCATGCGTTTGTACTAAAAGGAGACTTCCCATTTTCTCTGTCCAACTAGCAATCGAAGGGGGAAAAAATAAAGGAGGGAAAAAAAAAAGATTTACTATCACTTCACATTCATTATGAAAGTTTCCAGGCACAATGAACCCTGTGGGCATGGAAAAATATAACAGTGCGTGTTCGTCAGGCTTGATGTTGCTGGAGAATAATCAGTAAAACATGTCTTTCAGAAATCAGAGGAAAAGCATGAAAACATCTCAGAGGGAAAAAATCCCATCAAATGATGCGAAAGGATTGTATTCAGATACGGAAAGGAGAACGGGGAAAACAGGGCACAGGACTTCTCACGAGTAGAAAGAGCTACTTATTTCTCAGAAAAACCTATTGCAAGCAATTTCTCTGTCTAATCAATTAGGTGCATGTATTACTGTTTGATGGAGTGAGCAGCTGTTTCTTCAAAGAACTCCAGTGATATATCTTTTGACTCTGGAAAATCATACAGGTAGTGTACATAGAATAAAAACTCTGCCCCCTGCCAACTTTAAAGGTTTTCCAAATGACCATCTAAGTATCAGAGTTCTTTGGGGTACATTGTACTTCCTACCACATCAGGTAGACACAAAATACATCAATAAGAATGTGGAGTTCGCCTAGCAGGATACACACTGCTCCCAGAGTGGAGCTGTGTTGTTGAAAAACTTTTGAGCTTGCATCCAATTCACCTTGTCTGAAATCTACGACTGCATCTACATACAAATCTTTCATCTTCATGAACCACAAAGATCAACAAGTTTCAAGTAAACTCAGCTGGTGAAATGTGGTCTATGTTGCATTTCAAGTGTTAGTTATGAACTCCTAAAGGAATTACTCATGGTCAACTTCATGTTGCCTTCCTTGGGCCCTCTGTCTGCTAGCACCTACCATAGAGCCAGCAAGCAGCACCGAACAGCTGCCTTTGGAAAATACAGAGAAGGACTACCACATCCCCTGCGCAGTGGAAATTTCCTGTGCCCAAACAATGGAATGGCATGAAAATACACCAAAAATTACTGCTGGAAATGTGGTGCAATGAAAACTGACAGGCTAAAGACATTCATGAGCTGACAGCAGCAGCAAAATGACAAGGGTCCTGAAGACAACCAACTGGTTTTTTGTATTTCTTTATAGTAGGCACTCAAAAGAATAAAATATGTTTTAAGCTCTTGAAATGGGATGAGCCTTTCCAGTTACTCTAGAAACTAGATCAGCTCAGTAAGTACTGTGAATTGCCTTCACCAGCAGACCAAGGATTTTTCTTGTCTTGAGGACAGAATCTATGTAAGGTAGAAACAATGGTCTAAATATCTTACAACAGCTATTTGCAACTAAACAACAAAGGTATTGAAATAGATGGATAATGACAATCTTACTTGAGCCACAAAGCATTGAGATACAGCTCAGAAGAGCTTATGTCAACACTCATTGGGAAAAACTCTTTTCAGGATAATGAGAATGAACAGATTCAAAATGCTAAAAATAACTCCAGGTTTTTTTCCTGGCATGAGGAATTGAGCTGGAATCAACTTCTCCCTCCTGATGGGAAACAGACTGTTCTCAGGTAGACAGGGTAACTGCAGGTTCCTCCCTGCCTTGCACATTGGATTGACACCTCCTCCCACCACACAAAAAGGATGAAAAACACCGCAGTGATGACAATGACCGGTCACCAATGTGATTATACCCTCAAGTGAAATGCAATTGGTATACTGAGATATGGGTAAAACCAAAACATTCTTTCCATTCATCACTACATTACTTGAATCTATAGTATCTACAGTTAAGTATTATTAAGAATATCACAGAGGAATTCAAAGTAAAAGCCCTCAGTACGAAAAATAAAGTTATAGGTGAGGAAATGAATATTCTCTCACCTACATGATCCCATTGTTTCTGGAAAGCACTTAGAGCCAATTTCTGAGGAGAGAAAGGCCTTTCAAAGCATGTAAATCCACCTAGCAGAAATAAAAATGGATATTAACTTTGTTTCTTTTATCCAGATGAAAGGCAATCCAAAGGGCCTTAAAGTGGCAAGGCTCAGGAAACAGCAAATCTCACCAGCTGCACTGGTGAATAACCAGTTTACCTTTGTTACCTAGAAGAAAAAGGGCAGCATTTTAGCCACAAAGGCAAATCTTAGGAAGGTTGAAGAAATGAAGAAAAACATTCCAAGCTGAAGATACTGATAAATTCAAATAAGAGACAGCCTGTCTTCACTGCAATGTTAATTCAAGCATTGCCTCAGCCTAGGCACACAGACAAGTCTTTTGCTTAAATCGGGAACTACTCTTAACTCTGAACTTGCTGGCCCAGCAGCACACCTCAAACACCAGTGATTCTTTCCCTGCCAATGTAGCAAGGCTGCTGCTGCTGGACTGAAGCTCATCAGTAAGAATATAAAAAAATGAGAAAAATAAACAGCTGAAAATAAAGGACCGCACTGAGTCAGACTACAGATCATCTACTCAGTTCTCCTGCCTCTTAGCAGTAGCTGAGATAACAGTGTTACAACAGAGCAGGCAGGCATGGAGGGAGCAGTGCTTCTCCAGAACATTCCCTCAGCTGCCAGCAGTAGCAGCTTGGGGATTTCCTGAGCCAAAGGTGCTGGTTTTGCACTTAATAATCATCTGTGGATTTTTTCATCAATGCAACAAAGCAAACTGAACAAGCCTTAAGTGGAAAGATAACTTAAGGAACCCCAAAAGCCACAAGAAGGAATAAAGGTAAAGGACTGGGAGGCAGAGTTTGAAATTCAAGTGTGCCTGGCAGGAAGAAAAAAGAAAACCGTAACACAAAACTTTGGTCCAAGTTTTACATTATCCACCACCCTTTGAGAATCAAGATTTTCTCAAGAGTTTTCTTTTTCAGTTCATTTATGGGTTCAATCACAAAATAAGAATCCTAGAGGCAGAGCTGTTACTTGGAAGTTCAAGTATATCAGTTAGGAAAAGAATGTGGACTCTCCCATGCTGGGGAGAGCCCAAATGATGTTTATCATTAAAATATTTCAAAAGAATAATTATTTTGCAAAGTCAAATATTTTAGGTGATCCTAACTTAACTGGCAAGTCACTATGCTTTGGCTAGACTTCAGCACAGTATTTACCATTCTGACAATATGTAAAAGAAAATGAAAACCTTTTCTCCTCTGTTTTTCAGACCTACAGAGTTTAGCAGAACACAGCAGTGGTTTGATACAGCCTTTCTAGACTGAAGCTATAAACACATAACAGGGCACAGATCTTCCAATTTCAGAAGCTGACTCGATTTCTTCTGAGCATTATACTTCTCAGGAAGCAGAACAGGAAGTAAATGTTTTTACGTATTTTTTAATTTATTTTTTCTAGACACTCTAACAGCAAAAGGTATAAGAAAAGACCAGTTATCACAAACACAGTCCTGACTATCTATCTATAAGAGCCCACAAGAAATGTGGGCGTCACGAAGCTCCTACCAATCTGCTGCATTTGTGTGCAGCTCTCTTCCCTGTATCACAGTCCTGACTATAACATCCTAACAAACCTTAAGACATGGTCTCTCTAGCTTTGGGAAGAGGAGAACAGCCGTCCTTTCACTGCTTTCTAAAATTTCTTGACTGATGAGATTGTGTTAATAGTGCAGCAGGGTAGGGGTGAAAAAGAAAAAGGTTGTACCATCATCAGAGAGCAATTTTACTATCTCCTTTTACCCATCACTGATTTTCAAAGCTACAATAATTTGTATTGACACAATTCCTGCCAACTCAAGACTCTATTAGTTAATGATATGAATTTCCCTCTGGCTCTCCCTGAAAAAGATACCAGCCACAATAAAAACACCACTGCTAGCATAGTTGCAGAGTGACTTCAGTAAGTAAATTAACATTTAAAAAAATTTAAGTTAAAGAACCAAACTTTTTCACTATACCAACCACCAAATACTGGATGGCTTGACACCTGCATCAGATGATAATTTTTACTCTTTATCACATCATAGTGGATTTCAAGATCCTAACATTGACTAATTCTTCATAACTCTAGAGAAAAATTAAAATTATTTTCATTCTGGCCCAAAATATTTACAGCTATCACTATTTGATTTACAGCATCATTCGAGTACTGAATTATTAGCAGTATTGATGTAATGTACACTGATAGTGCAGTGCAAACTCTAGCTCTCCACAATCTAATAAAGCAACTGCTCCTTAAGTGCATTAATTAGAAGTTCTTACTTTCTGCCAAACCTAGCTCATACTGTCAGTCTTGCGGATTTCAGTAGGACTATCTATTAAGCGAGGTTACTCACACAAGAGGGAATCTGCAGGTCTAGACCCTTCCATCCTGATTTATAAGTAAGAAGCACATGAGTCTAAGCAGGAATTTAACACTTACGCTTCCACAGTTGTTCTTACAGTCTGTTCCTCACCATCTTCATCTGAGCTGCTGCATGTTGCATCAGAGTCCAGGTCCTTCTCCACATGAGACAGCAGCCCTCCAGTAGAAAGTGCAAAGCCACGGATTTCACCTGGTGCAATGCTAACTCTGCTCTGTACATCCACGCTCGAACTTCTTTCTGAAGTAGTTGTGCTGTTTTCTGGCCAACCTTCAGTGCATCTGAGGGAGCTATTGCTCAAAAATCTGGCTGGCTCATGGAAAACCTTCATTCTCTGAAGCTGATGTTTCACAAAGCATTTCAGCTGCTGATCACAGTGTTTGATAACATGCTTTGCCAGGAGCATTTGTAAACGCTTCTGAGTTCTTTTGGCGCGACTGATTTCCATTTGTTGCTTAGTGACACACTGGAGTAAGCGAGCATACACCTCCTCCTGGGTGCAGCTCAAAATCCCTTCTGAAGGCCCGTGAAGAATTTGGTGTAATAAATCCCCTTGTATTGTTTCAGTGCAGACTTCCAAAGCCCTACCCAAAACCCCATTCTTCTTGTACCATTTACCATTTAAAAGTTGCATTTCTTCTGCATTACTGGATTCAGTTACACTTGAACCTGAAAGTCTCTGCATTCCTGCCAAACTTGGAAATGCGGTCTCTGAAAATGCTGCCCCTTTGACCTGTTGCTCAGGTTCTGAATGACTAATCTGACCAAATGATGTGTCAGCACCATTATGTAATGACTTTCTCATCTTGGAGCAGCCGGGCTCTCCTGCTTTCGCTTGCTTACCAGTTTTGTTGCTAAACGCAGAATTTGTACTCATTAACAAGACAGACTGATAGCACTTGGAGGATGGTGGGGAACCAAAATGCTGCACACTGAAGATATCATTCCTGAGGTTGGGCTCAGCAGTGGGGAACCCCAGGACTGAGCAAGTAATCTGTGCGATGGAGTCCTCTTTTATCTTCTCTTCCACTGCTCTGGAATTTTCCATGCACAAAGCTGTATCAGACTCCATAGCTCTAGAGGACAAAGAAGGTGACAAGAGGATACCATGACCTTTTGTTGTTGCCTCTCTGAGGGCTGGTGTCATTATAGCTACGGTAGGTAGTTTACAGCAAACCTGAAAATAACATGGGCCATGTAAATTTTCTCATTTTTGTGACACAGTACAAATACAACAACTCTGTTAGACATTTCATTCTTTCAACATTTCAACATTATTCAAATATTCTATAGAAAGGATGTTATCTAAAGAACACAGACTATGCTCCCTCCCAAGTCAAACAAGAACACTCTCTCTGTTTTTTCTTTATTTCATTCAGAGGCTATTCCTTGTGCAATGAAAGCCTTTACCTCTCAGGGGAGTAACTGTTCATACCTCATTTCATTTTTGATTTTATCAGTCTGAGAAATAAGACCAAAAAAGTTCAGGACTGTCATGTAACCTTGCCCAAACTGAAAAACATGACCGTAAGCAATGTGACTGGCACTATTGGGAGAAATATATTTATTGTAAATCTGTACAAAGCAAGCATTTGATTATTATATATTCTTATAAATACACATTAGAAACCAATCAACAAGGCTAATGCTTTCAAAACAGAAACTCTTAAGTTCTAAAGTTTTCCTACCAAAAAAAGAATCTTTCCTGTGCCTTTGTATCCCATTCTTTACTCATCAGCACTGTCTGCATAACACATACAGAATATTTTTCATAACCTTTTGAGAAAAGACAGTTCTCCTTGACAAATCCTTTTGCTCACGGCTTGCCAATTAACAGAGGGTTCCCAGACTTTGGGATCAAAAGACCAGTGTCAACCTTCACCCCTTCCTGTCAGCAGCTATGCTGCCAAGTCATACTGTATTCCACAGCCTATACCATACAGGAATCACTTGCACAGTACTTACAGCTTTGTTTAGGAGACGGTTAAATAAACCAAATGAACGTTTTAATTGAACATGGCCTGCAGAAGCCTGAAAGGTAAGTTCCTGTCAGTTCTTCATTAAGAAGCTAGAGACAAAACCAGAAACAGTAAAAGCGCAGTAGCAAAAGTGAGCGTAGCACAGTAATGCCACAGTAAATTCTGTTGGACCATGTACTAGTTGAGCAGCACTTCCACTGCTCTCCTTTTAATGTCTCCAGTTTCCTCGATCTCCACAGCAACTGCCTGGCTCAGCAATTTTCAATACACAGATCCCATAAGGGGTCAATGATTCTGAGACTGCCACACATGGATCTTAAGAAAAGACCAGTCTGAAGCCTTAACTTGTTTATAATTACAGATTTTCTACACTGAAGGTGCAAGCATTAAAGTGAGATGTGGAAACCTAGGGAGCTGAGAAATACCAGAAGGGATACTTTCTCCTTAGCACTCAAAATGTGAAGCAAAACACAGAGAGCTAAATGCTCCAGTACTGCCTTACCACTCTCTGTATGCTTTTATTCACCTTTCATTGTTCCATGTGTACTTCAACCATGAGGTTTTCATCTCTATACATCACCTACCTAGCATCACTGGGACCAGGTTTGGTGGTCCTACTGCTAATCCTAAATGATAGCATTAAAAGCCCCAGGATTTTAACCTTTATAAATAAGCCAATAACTTCAGCCTACAAAGGAGGTCAGCACAAAGTCCTCCCAGTGGACAGCTGTTCAGGAAGAACCCTGTTTTAGGATCAGACAGGGAAATGCACTAATGAGAACTGGAGTCCCAAATCCTAAAAGCTCTGGTGACTTGGCAATGCTCTCAGCACCTGGCTGACTCATGGATTTCCTCTTGTAAAACCTAGCAGGCCTGAGAATTTGTAAACCCAAAGGAGTATGGATTCAGACACCGATGTCTCCCTGCCGTTAACATATGGCTAATAACTAGAGAAAGTCAGAGCAATTTTGCATGGCTAAAACACAATGGAGAAAGAACTGAACAGTTCCTCTGTGGGGTTAACGTGAACTCAGGTGTCCCTGTGTTTGACCGCTCCCCAGGAATTCCAAGAAGCTCCCCCAGAAGAACACTATCAGCCTGGTATCTACATGCATCCAGCAATGTTTGTAACTGTTCCTACTTTACTAACCACGTCCCCTAGTCCGAATGGTTTAACAAGCACAGGTTGCAATGTGGATCACATACCTGTATGAAGATGGTGGTTATTCAAAGCACTGCCAGCACAATACTTTAAGAGTGCTGTGTTTTAACTTGACCTCATTCCCTCAAATACCACATACCCTTTTGGTACAGTTTCAGATTTCCAAAATTGCAATGAATACCATTAGCAAATTATTAATTTGTATTTTTTTTTTTTAGTCTGGGGGACTTATTTTTAACTCTTTTAGGGGAAAGAGGGGAAGAAATCAAAGTACGGAACACAAACATTGAACTAAAGAGCATTGACAAATCACTAACTAATTTGGAATGCCTGACAGAGGATGCTTAAACTACAGTATAGCTAAAAAATACATAAAATGCTTTTGAAGAGGGAAATCACTCAATTAACCCCTTACCCAGCAACTCGCAAATTTCACACAATGTTTCTGCCCTGAAGACAGCTGTGTGAGACATTCAGGTGTGCTCATCTCATTACAGTGACATCAAAAAGACTATATAAAAGCTGGCACTGCCACAGTCTCCAGCCCCTGACATTTCTCCAAGAAGTATCATACACACACACACACACATACAAAAAGTCATAGGTACAGGAGCAAAAAGAGTATCAGCTGCAAAAAAGTTATAAACAAATTTCAGTACAAGTACTTGGCTTGACAAGAGTTGTATAATTTACATTTTGACACATTTTATTTCATTTTGGCAGAAAGCTGCAAAAATAATTTCATTCCACCCATATTGGATGTGAGTTTACAGACCAAAACCTACTGTCTTTAGGGGGGAAAAAATAAAGGCAAGGAGGGAGGGAAGACAAGTACTGCAAAATAGTATACTGGAAGAGTATTTTCATTCTGGGAAAAGCTTTTTTGTCATAGGTAAACCATTTCAAGGATTTTTTTTTTTTTTTGCATTGTGTACTACTTGAGGTTTCAAAACCAGAACAGCTGAAATACTGCTAAACTGGCAAACAGTTTGCTTTTCATCTGCTGAATAAACACTCCACTTGAAAGACTAAAAAGTATTTTAAAAAGAAAAACTGACATTAAATAAGTACTGGGGAAGGGAAGAAACAAGTACCAGACATGCACAGTACAGCAACTGATGTTTAAAGTGACTTTATGCTTATCCTCCCCTAATGCCTTAATTACCCAGGAGGATATAGCTGGGAATTGCAGTTTACCACAGCCCGACCCACACCCTGCTCCCTTCCATCACTGCAGCTACAGGTTCCTAATCCCCCAGTAACTCCTGCTCCTCTACCTCTGCTGATTTCTTAGCCCTCCCTTGACACTTCCACCTTATACCCTTCCCCTATCAGGCTTACCTCAATGGAATTTGCCTAAATCTTGAAACTAGTGTCTTCATGTTGGTGATGAGCAGCACCCTATTCAAAGAAACACAACAACACTCTGCTACAACCCAGCACACGGGGTGGCATTCCCTCCCTTCTCAGCTTTTGTTTATAGTCCTTTCACTTTTTGACTCTTCTCCCCCTTGCATAACACTATCACTTTGGTTACACAACACTGCAGACAATGTTCTGGGGGATTTTTGCTTGGAGGGAGGATTGCTTTGTCTTTTAGTGGATTTTTTTGTTTGTGATGTTTTCGTTTCCAATGACTATAAAACTCCTCTTGCATGAGGCTTTTTAAGGCTCCTCTGTAGCAGCCTTTTCTCCTTGTAAATTGAGTCATCTTTCCTCATCACAAACACCTGAAACTTTCTTCTTAATAATGAGATTCCTCGAGACCAGAAGGAGATTTTTACATTAATTATTTCTTTTTGCTTTGAAACTCAGAAGCCTACAAACATTTCAAATTAGTAAGGCTGTTTCCAGTTTATTCACAGATTTCAGATATTTCAGTATTTCAGATAAGTAAACTCCCACTGTTTATTGCTTGCCTAGATGGCATTTCAAAAGCCAAATCAAGTCCCTGACAGCAGACAGCATCTGGTGAAACACCCAAAGTTAATCTCAGCAAGAATGGTCAAAAATACTGTATTTCAACGTGTTTTAAGGCCTCTTAGAGACAACCTGCAGAAGAGAGGGCAGTTAATGAGCAAACTACAACACAACTGACAAAACCTGGTTTCCTACTTTGTGCTGTTTGCCCTGTAATCCCCAGCTCCTCTGGAACAGCCTTCCTGATAATCACTGGACAAAAATAAAGCGCTCTAGCAGACAGGCACTACCGCAGCACTGCCTCAGCCGAGTGCAGTAGACAGGGCCTGACCCTGGCCAGCTTCTCCAAGCCTTGCCTGGTGGGAGGCATCCCTCAGGCTCCCAATTTTCAGAAAACATACAGGATCATAGTGATTCCTAAGAATAGCAAGAACAGCTCAACAGCATAGTCTGCATTTTCTCACGGAATACTCTGCAGCAACAACCACAAAAAAGATATTGGTCCCACTGGGCATGTCCTGGTTAGGAGTATGAAAGAAAAAGGAAAGAAGTCCATATTTAACACACCTGGGACTAGCCTTTAGGAGAGGAAAAAAAATAATTTCAGTAGGCAGCTTTTGTTTTCACTTCAAAAGCAGACCAGTTACTCATGATGTGTATTTATGCATTTTAGTATTTTGTTCTATTAATAGATTGGAAAAAAACCCCATAAACCCAAACAGGATTATGTGGGGAGTCTCAACTTTCAGCAGCACTTACTGTGCAGGCACAACTATCCAGACAAAACTGCAACTCCAGTGTTTTGTACACCCCAGAAGACATAAGCACAAATTCCTCCTGTTTGAAAAAAAAAACCTACCACCAAAACCCAGCACAACATCCCTCCCCCCCAAAGGATCTCTCTTTGAACACTAAGAGAACTAAATTTAAGACAGACCACCCAAAGTTTAAATCATAAAAAACATCAAAAAGGAGGCACTTCAAGTGGAACTCATTAGCATTAATTTATGATAAAATCTATGACTCATTAAAATCTCTGAACAGGTTTGTTTCCCTCCTTGTTCATATCTGCTTCTGAACAGAGAATTGATACAATTTCCAAGTTTACTACCACATCATCAACTAATTCCTGTCCAGTCTGTAACAGCATATTTGGAAAGTAACATCTGAAGTAATTTTTAATGTCTGTTAAACACTTTTTGTAGTACAATAGGTGCCTCTGTAAGTAGGTTGAACATATGCCTCTAACATAAATACCTGCAACACTTTCTGATCCACTGTAAAGTCCATATCAACATTTCAGTGATGCTTTTGAGTTTCAACCTTTGAAGAGACAGCCATAAAACCTCGTCTTACATGAGACCCTCACAGCTCGTAAGACACTAATTAAGATGACTGGAATTTAAGCTCCTCAGGACATTTCCCAGCCTTTCAAACCATAGACCAATACAGCAGGAGAGGCCTAAGGCACATAGACTGCTTTCTGAGCTGGTACATCCACCAGGCTTTATCCAGCGTAATTTTCAGTATTTGCTTTTTATTGAAGTAAGCACAAAAAGGAAGCACTTACCCTTTGACAAAAGGCATACTTTAATAATTTGGATTTTTTTAATTGGCTCACACTCCAAATTGGAAATTGAAAATTCCTATTTTTAGTTTGGTTTCCATTAGAGAGGGATAGGTGAGGAATACCTCAGTCACTGCTACATTTTTGGGGGTAGAGATGCTTCAGCATTTTGCAAACAGGAAGCTTGAAAAAAGTAGATGGAAATGGACAAAGTAGATGGACCACAGAGAAACTCTCAAGGCTGGCTGCGGGACACACCTGGATCTGAGTTGCTCCCCCGAGCTTTGCTAACTACTTTATCCTAAGTATCCAGCTCTGCAAACGGTCTGCGCTCTGGGAAGTCTCGCCCAGGGTCTCCCCGAGGCAAAGGAATCCCTGGCCGCAGGTTCACGTTAATTACCAGAGGGAAGTTTCGATCCAGCGTTTAAATCCCGGGTGGGACGCGCGGGGCGGGCGCGGAGCGGCCCCGCCCCCACCTCAGAGCCGCCGGCCCCGCCCCGCCGCGCGCACGGACCGTTACCTCCG